>JBBPBR010000004.1:46523443-46555058 GCA_037974775.1 Cicer pinnatifidum
TTATATAATCTATCAACGATAATTTAATCACATTTACTTAAATTCATCAATATCATATCAATGGTATTTCTATCACTTTCACTTATAATTCATCAACACCACATCAATGATAATCTCTAGCATACCAATTACTATATCTACAATATTAGTTATATAATCTATCATGTGGCCTATAATTTCTCATTAGTTCAACGACAATTTATCATCAATCTCTCAAAATATTGTTGAAAGTTTTTCTCAATTTTGCTAGTTCAGGAGCACATTTGAGTGACATAAAAATATATGTATTTTATCTCATTTAATTTCTTTTAAATTAACATTAAGATCAAAGATATCTTATATATTTCAATCACGATCTAAATGTGTAGTTCTTCAAGAACTCCAACATAAATCTTCATAAATGATGACCAATAAAAATCACATATTTTTCAACCCTACAAATATATTTGATATTAAATTATTAGTTCTTCAAGAAGTATACCAAAATTCCAAACGATAACCAAGAAAAGGCATATTTAGAGCAATCCTCTTGGGATGCTTGAATATAATCATTCATTCTTTGAACAATCCTTCATGTATACTTTAATTTTAAGTTGTATAGCTCTTCTTGAACTATATCACATATGATCTTCATAAACAATGATAAAGAAATGTCATTATTTGATAAATTTTTTAGGGGTGCTTTTAATGTTAACTTAATAATAATAAACAAAGAAAAATTATTATGTTAACTACTCATTTGAATGTTATGTTGAAATTGACACCAGACCCTACCAATCCTACAACTATTAAAACTCTTGGTAATTCGTGTATTTGCGAAAGGTCGATCTCAAGCAAGAGGTGAGAGAATATTCAACTTTATGAGTATAATATATAATATGGGATGAACATAAATGTCGTAATTCTTATAGATTCATACGGTTGAGCTCTAAAGTAATAATTAATTAATATATGAACGGTAAAATTGAGGAGTAAAATATGATCTAGAAATAATTTGTAAAATCTTGTGCTAATTGTTCTTGTATAGATATTGTGTATTGAAGTGTTTATGTATACTCAAATAAAGTTATGATTTTACTTAAATGCACTATTTGCTATGATTAGTGTGTGTGAGTAAACGTAAGTTGGGAGGATTAGAAGACGTGACAAAGGGGATGCCTTCACCCCATCAAAGTGGGTTAAAAAACTCTTTCAATTATTGTATTTTTATCTATTATATCTTATTAAAACAAATTCTTGCACTCTATTACTGCCACATTAGTGTAGTACAAGCAACAAATTCTTGCACTCTGAAATTCTTTTTCTATTATGTCACACTTGAATCACTGAATTTCTTATATCATTATGTCATGAGAAACAAAATAAGTTTTTCGTTTAATCCTCATTCCCACAATAAACTTTTGAAAAAAATAGCTAGATTAAAGCAACAAATGAAAATTGTGGTAAGCAGAGGTGGGGTGCAAATTATGAGTCTTCAAGACATGCGTGACAAACTTCGTATGATTTAAACTAATAGCTTTTGAAGCTCAGGAATGGAGTCTGCCAACATTGTGTCAATTCCAAAAAGCTAGATTTGGAAGGAAACAATTGATTCATTTAAGAAGACTCTCCAACTTCGCTCACAAAAATAAAATTTTGGTTTCGTAGACTTTGAGCTTTTGAAAAAAAATATAGTTGGTGTTTTGAAAATTTCTTTTGTTAATATTGTAGATGTATAACTTGAGATAATAGCTGTAAAAGAAAGTTTTTATTTTGAACATTTTTGGCTTTTAAAAAAAAATGAAATATGTTAAAACTGTTGTTTTTCTTTTGTTAGTGTGATACACCTACTTATGGTAGCAATGGATCTAAAATAAAATTTTGTTTCAGAATATTTTGAATTTTTACAAATATGATAAATCCATGACTTGTAATAGTAGATCTATAGAAAAAATAAAATTTAGAACACTTTAGATTTTAGTTCAAAAGATTGAATTTATGTTAAAAAATTTGATTCTTAAGTTTTTGTATTTTTTATGGTTGAAAAGGTTCTAAAAATATGTATATAAATCTAAAGATGAAAGAAAATTTTGAAGAGAAATTTTTCCTTCACTAAACAAGGATGGCTGAACTCAAACTTGAATTTTAGGGTTTAGGATTTCAAAAAATTTCATGTGTACAAAAAAAGTTGTGATCTTGGTTTTAAAAAGGGATAGAAAACCTATAGAGCTTTAGTTTAAAATGTTGTTGAAAATTTAAGAGTTTTGAAAAAGTTACAAAAATATAATAATAATTATGACAAGTTTTTTTAAATGAAAAAAGAAAACAAGTTTGTTGAATATATTAAAATTGAAAAAGATTTGAGTTGGAAGACTTTTTGTGAAGGTTAATGTTTTGAATGAATTTTGAAATAAACATTTTATTGAATATGAGGATAATTGTTGGATTAAACTTATATCTTAAATTTTTGAGTGTTGCTTTTAATTTAAAATGATTATGATATAAGGTACTAGAGACTTTCGAGGACGAACACTTGTGTTTTTGAACAATTACAAGGTAAAGGTTCTTTCTAAATTTTTAGTTGCATATAGGGACTTACTTGAGTGACTGAAATTTGAATCTATGATAAATGTTGTTGGTGTGATTATGTATTTATAATTGATAACATGTGTTTACTACATGTTATGAATTTATTGATGATAATATGTTATGGGTATGGTATGTGAAAAAGTGTTGGAAAACTATTAGTGTTTATCGAGTATTAAAAGTAGAGTCTTCTAATAGCTGCATTTATATAGTAATTGTTGTGAAAGAGTCAAAGTATGCTCATTCATTTAATAGTTAATGGCGACCGTGATGGACCATAGGATGGTATCGGGTCATTAGATGGTCCACCTTATCCATACAAGGATCATTGAGTTCTGATGGTTTGTAATAGACTGTACTATAGTAAATTGTGCTAGTCTGTGACAAACTACACATCCATAAATGGTACTGGTTTGTGAGAAGTTGTTCATTTATGATGTACGCCCCTCGCAAAGGATATTCAAATTATGGAGTCATGTGAACTACCTTATAAGCATTGCATTAGGATACTTGGTCACACGAGTCATGTTGTTATGAAATAATATATGCATATACATGCTCTATTATCGCTTACTATCATGCTATACTTTTTAAATGTTATTTATTAATTTCGATTGGTAACCCTTTAAAAGTATAGTGGAAATTGGTGTAACGCCCCATAATTTGTATTAAAATAATTTAATAATATTATAACGTCTTAGATTTCTTATTAAAATATTTTATTAATATTATGATAAATTATTACTATTAGTGTAATGTAATAACTTCTATGTGGTTGTCTTATGTGTTTGCCTTAGGGATTTATTTAAATTATTAATATTGATAATATTGAATTTATTTTAAATATATATATATATATATAGAACAAAACAATAAGTAAATGGGTGTTGCTGCTAACTTTAGCACTAATTGAGTTGGTTTGAGAATGTTAATAATAATAATAATAATAATAGTAATAATAATAATAATAATAATAATAATAATAATAATAATAATAATAATAATAATAATAATAATAATAATAATAATAATAATAATAATAATAATAATAATAATAATAATAATAATAATAATAAAACTTAAGCTGATTTTGCACACGGTGAGACTAATAGATACCTAAAGCTTTCTAGTATAAAAACAGGATTGCTGCATGCAATATCAAAATAATATAGCCTCCTAGTACAATAAAATACACCGGTTCTAGTATTATAGAGTGCAAGAGCTTTAGTTTTAAGGGGAAGAAAAATAAGACGACCCACGACTATTGTTATCATATTAAAGTATCTCTCTACAAGACTTTTCATTGTTCTGGTAAGTTGCTTGTCATTCATAAATTAATTGCGAACACCTACTATCTATGCCATTGTTATTCGGTTTTGTTTTCTGGTATATAATTTATTCCATTGTCATGTTTTAGTTGATTTTTCACAATCATGATTAAAATTAAAATAATAATTTTTTAATACATTTTGTTTAAATATCAATTGGTTATAAGTCAAAATTCTGACCATAAGAGTAATGTGTTCTGAACAAAATCTGTAAACCTTGTCTCTAAAATAACATAATTGTTCCTTGTGATTTTACAAGTAGCAGAATGTTACGTTATAATAAAATTAATTTGATAAATTCAATTGAATATTTAAATCTATTGATATTAAAATCTTATATATAATATAATTTTTGTTAGGCAATTTTAAGTGTTTAAATTCGCCTTTATATAAAAATTGCAAATATATTTTCTATCTTATAAGCGAAAAGCATAATCGAGATACATTTTTCTTATTTGAAGTTAAAGATAGTATATACTATATTTATGGTATATATACATACACCTACAGTTTACAATTTTACATGTTAATAATAAAGAGTATATTTTTATTCTACATCTAATAGCTTTATTATTTGATTTTAAATACGTATGATATATTGTGCACTACTGTAATATCAAAATTATAAATACACCATATCTATTTAGCAGTACATATTTATCATTTTTAAGATATTGTTTATATTGATATAACCATAAGTATATATGGTAATAAATATATATTTGGATGGTATTGTAAATAGTAAACAATTTATTTATCTATTGTATCATGTAATTAATACGTATTTGGTTGTCGTATTGTTTTATTTCTTTAGCGAATTATTAGAGACGACAGATGACGAAGACACGACACGTTAACATATCATATTTTTCTTTTCGGCGAGATCTTCAATCGAGGTAAGGGGTGAGACGAGGTTCGAATTTATGAGTATAAAATAACGTGGGATGAACGGGAATACCCAAATTCCCAGATTTTCATCCGGGGCTTACAACATACGGTCGAGCCCTATTGAGTAATAATAATCAATTAATAATATATGAATGGTAATAGTGAGAACTAAAATATAATTTAGCAACCATAGAATTATCGTGAATCTATTTATATCAAGATTGCATGCTATCTGATTTAATGAAATCGTATGCTGATTATTATCGTATGAATGATATGTACTTGCATTATAAGAAAAATAGGATTTAGCGTCGGCGAAAAACCGACGCTAACAGACCAAAAGCCGACGCTAATGGTGATTTAGTGTCGGATTAACGGCGGTGTTGAGCCTAGGTTAAAACGGTCGAAGCTAATGACTAGCGTCGGTCAAACATCATCCGACGCTATATTAGCGTCGGTCAGACCTACGCTACACTGACGCTATCTATAAAATTGAAATGGCCGACGCTAAAAAGTCAGTTGACACGCGGAAAAAAATAGTTGCGTCGAAGGGCCGACGCTAACATAAATGAAAAGGTTTAGCTATGCAAAATAGATGTCAACACAGACCAACCAAGCCAGCACCTCCATTGCCATGTTTGCCATGATCACATGGCACTAGCACTATGATTAAATAAATAATTTTTGAAAAAATGGCAATGATGTACATTGCCAACCTTCACAACACAATTTATTTAAATGACAACTCCATATTTACCTTCTCCGAGCCACTGAAAGTATATTTTCCACAATCAGCCTGTTTATTTCACTTAGGTCATTGTTAAGCTCATTATTTCTATATTTCATATGCATAGATGCATATTTCAGCCAGGGCAGCAATCAGCCATAATACTTTAATAGCTATATAAGTCACTTTTCAATTGTAAGAGATACAAAGGCTAGAGCCAACATGAGACCTTTAAAGTTATTACGTTTGTGTCGCAAAATAAACAGGAAGTGCAACAGCAACACCCTAGAAAACAGAAGATTTTGGAAATTACAATAAGACCTATATAACATCTTAAAAATGTGTTTTTTTATTAATAATGTGGATGGGTAATAAGTATTTTTTTTTTAATGTGAAACTCAGAGTGTGTAGCAAGAAAATATCAAAATAAAATATAGGAGCAAGAAAGCATCAAGGACTACAAGAAACAGCAGTTTTCCTCTATTATTAATTGCACTACTCAAACATAAGTATAGTATCTAGAGTAATACACACGAGAAAAATTATACCTCTGGGATATTATGCAGAGCAATGGCCAATGCTAAGTTGATGCCAACACGGAGACCCTATTGACAAAAGCAAGTCAGAAACAATCAATGGTAAAATTGGAAGAACCATCCATATGACAGCAATAGGTTTATGAATACCTTCATGGATCCAAGGAAAACTGCCATTCCTTCTGGAAAATTGTGTAAACTTATGCCTAAGAAATGAACAACAAGAAAACTATATAAATAATATGACAGTTGTGTGCGGGTAATGCCTTGGTTTACCAAAAAAAGAAGGTACAATACTTAACAGAAGGTCAACGATGTCGACTTTTAAGTATTTAATCAAAACACTTTAAAGATAAAACTACTTTTAAGTTTTTAATCTTTACGGACATGATTAAAAATTGGATGTCACTAGGGGGGGAACCAACAAATTGAATGAATTAGGAAAGAAAGGCATACACTGCCACAAGCTGATTGAGGATTATTAATGTGTTTTGTTGTCGATCCTAACTTCAACACTTTTTCCTCTTCTTCTGCCCTCTCACAACTGTAATTTTTGCAGGCTTTTCTTGTAATTCCGATTTCACAATCACCTGATGCATAAACATGTTAGCTCATAGCCTAATATCACACATAATACTAATTGAGGAACAAAGCGAGGGAATTCTGAAAAGCACTCGTTACCAGATGGCAGCTGGGGTTTCTTTAAATCTTCTTCGGTCAAAAGACTATTTTCATCAATCAGGTCTGAATCAACGTCAATTTGTACTTTAGGTGAACTCTTCACTACCTTCTTTAATGCAAAAGATGAACCAATTTTCCATGAAGGCTTTTTAGCTTTGATCTATGTGCAATACAGAACATGTTTAAAATTAGAATTTGTAAGATGGTCACAACAAAGTAAATTAGGAAAGAAAAATCATTAACTCTAGATGACTTATGGCCTAAACTCCACTTATCAATCCTGGATAGCAGTGTGTAGCGGCTAACCCCAAAAACGTTAGAGTGAGAGATAGAGGATAGTGTTTAAGAGCTTATTTGGATTTCTTGATCTTATTCTGAGTTGCGACCAATACCAGCCACAACAGCCGCTATTTTGGCCACTTCACTACTGTGTCCTATAGTAGCCGGGGGATGCTCCGCTACACGGCTATTGTGCAATATTGAGACCACTGCTTGACAGGAAATAGGTAAATAAATTTGCCAGAGACAACAAAAAGTACCACGACAAAAAAAAAATAGCTGAAAAAATAATTTTGCACGAAATAAAAAACCATTAACTACAACAATGGTTGCCAAATACTAGTAAGAGTGATTTTGAAGACACAAGCCAGCCTATTATTCAACTCGGGTGACACATATATATTCTGTTTTATAGCAAACCAAACATGAGAAAACTTTAATTGTTTCATTCTTCATTAAATGTTTCTATCATATTATATAGTATAACAATTAAATTAATTAATTTAAGAAAAATCAATGATGAATAGAGATGGCTGAGATAGATATAAGAGATGAAACTTACCCCAGAAGATATGCCTCATGATGGGAGAGTTGATTGTAAAACATGTATTTCTGAAAACCCTGCTAATAATAACTTGTTCTCAAGATTTGATATCATATGTATGGACAATGGGGAAAATGTCAGATCATTTGCAACAACACCAGCACAATCTAATTCTAAACCGTTATTACCTTATCATCTGAACCCACAGCAGATTGGGAGGACTTCCGAATAAGAGTTGTCCCACCGACTTTTAACACTCTGAGAACATCTTGAATCAGTTGGTCAATAGGAAAATCAAGTGACTGCCAGATCAAAATGAAAAAATCCACAGAGGAAGATTCCACCAGAAACTTACCTGAAGTTTGTATTGGTGAAAAAAATTTGATTTATTTAGCTACAATATATGCACAAAATAAAAAATCATGTATTTGAAAGAGAAATAGAAGCTTTCATTTAAACTCTTCCAACAAACAACCTGTGGATTACACATGTTTAAAGGAATTGGGAAAAAATACCAAAACTATCTCCATTTTTCTGGAGTGTTGATAGCATTTTAACTTACATTGAGAATGGAGACGGTGACACTGAACAACGAGAGGGTCACGGGTTCGGGTGATTTTGACGGCTTCGAGAGAGTCACGGGTTCGAGAGGGTCTTAGGTTCGAGAGGGGGACGGGTTTGATAGCTAGGGTACCGAGTGGGTGACGTGATGGAACCCTTGATGTGGCGGCGATTTCACAGTGTTGGGTTCAGAATCGGTGATGGTTCAAATTCTAGGGTTAGTGAGAATGAGAGTGTGAGTGAGATTGAGATGGCTCGCGTTCTGATTAGAATATGATCGTAATCATATGATTTTACTAAAAAATTTAATTTTAGAAAATCATAAATTTAGCATCAGCCTCTCCGACGCTATAGTCGAACTGTAAGATAAGACTGATAGACCTTGGAGGTACATCTAGTGGGGAATTCCTAAGTGGATTAGTGGGCTATTCCCTATGGCCGGGAGCTACCGTGCAACATAAGAGTACCCCGACCGTCGCGTATATGTGTCTCAGGTTGAGTTGAGGGGATCTATGAGGACTTGGTCATTCATGAATTGTCCTTCCACTCTTGTAGTGGCATAGTATCAGGCCTCCTAACCAAGTATTTTATAGTAGAATGGTACCAAATGATGAAGAAGTTTAGAGTATAGGACATACATAACATTTCATCCTTGTAACTGTTTCATTGTGATTGAATTAGATTAACCTTTGATATTATGTTTTCGAATGTTTCTCTTTACTTGTGTTGTTTGACTACTTGTTGTTCTCCTCGTTTATCTTATACTGTTACATAATTTCGAAACTCACCCCTTGTTGCTTGTGTTTGGCGCTTGCGAGAGCGCAGTTATTTCAGGTTATCGATTGGTGACCCACGCTCTGAATAGGTGATACTAGGTGGGATTAATTTTTGTACTTTGTTGAGTTTTGAACTAATTTCGAATTTTGTAAATATGATCGATCAATTGTGTTATTTTTATCTTTTATTCGAAGGTAGAAATTAATTTTCTCTGAGTTTAGAACTTGTTTCTATAAGAGAAATATTTATTTAATAAACCTCAACTATATTTAATATTAAAGGATTTTTTTTATTGAAAAGTTTTATGCAAGCATTTTGTGTAAGTGTGAATGTGACATCTTGAACCTTATAATTAAAAAAAAATTATACTCTATTACCGCTGTGAATCTCTTGAAAAACTAATCCATTTTACTTTTTATTTGAATTTGGGTTTAGGGTGTCATAATTGGGCTTGGCTCTCAAACAATGTTGAATTATGTACTAACAGTGATAAATCTGATGATAGAAACGTCGTTAGACTTATCTGGTCGTTATTTTCCAAGAGCTTAAGCATACGAACCCATCTCAAGAAGGGCTACTTATACGAGGAGGTTGGTGATGACCAATAGCAAGGTTTGTGCAATATTTCACATGGGGATCACCCACGAGAGGATCGAGTACCCAATACCTCTAAGTTTGTTACTCGGGGTTGATGGTGCATGGAGGTGAGATGAAGGCTATACTAGGACTGGTGACTCCCACCGCATTGGGTGTTGTGTCTAGACCGAGAGCTAGAAGTAAGGGAAATAGATCAATACTAGAGATTGAGGAACTTGCATGACCATCTCGATTGGTTGGGGATTAGGGTTTCATTGACGGACCATCGATACCTTGGTTGGTGTCACCCAGTGCTAATTCTAGCTTTCTTTCCCAATGGATGATTCTCTACCGATTGTCTTGGAGGTTAAGAGGTGTTTGAAGATCGCGGCTCCGCTGAAGCCACCTATCTCATGGGTGTACTTCTCATATGAGGAGACTGATCCCTCTATGATTGTTAAGGAGAAGGAGGTTACTTCTACGAGGGATACCATGCAGTGGAGACATTTGTTGTATGTGGAGGTCACCATTGTTACTATAGTCATCAGTCTTATGATGAAATAGGAATTTGTGGAGGGTCATAGTGCCACTCTTTTGGTGGATGTACTTATATTGTTGTGGGATGATTGTATTTATGCCATACTTGGACAATTAGCTTTTGTTGATGGGTCCACGTTCCATTTTTTTAATGTGATCGTGGGGTGATAGCATTCTTGGAGCAGCAATTTTGCGTAGGTGTTTGCAGAGAATACCCCATGGATGTGAGCGATAATCTGTTAGGTCTCATAGCCTCCCTGTATTTTCTAGTGTTATATAATTGAGTTTATTGTCTCAAATTACTTTTGCCTACTTGCATGACTGGTATTTCCAATTATGATCCTTTATGATCTAAAATATAGACATGTTCAAAGTATATATTATATAGATATGTTCATAAATAACTTTTATAATGAAAGTTTAATATCAATTCATATCCAACAAGAAAAGTTTGAAAATTTAAGATAATTAGATATAAAAGACTTTGAAAATAGACCTCTACACTTAAATTACAAACATAATTTAGGAGATATATTTATATATAATCTCACGTGTACTTTTTTTTATGTAGCATAAAATGAGAAAGTTAGAACATAACTACAACATTTGTTATATATTCTATCAATGGTAATTTTATTACATTCACTTAAAATTCATCAATATCACATCAATGATAATTTTTTCACTTTTACTTATAGGTTATCAACACCACATCAATGATAATCTCTAGCATACCAATTATCATAGCTACAATATTAGTTATATAATCTATCATGTGGCCTATAAGTTCTCATTAGTTCAATGAAATTTATTATCAATCTCTCAAACTATTCTTGAAAGTTTTTCTAAATTTTGCAACTTCAGAAGCACATTTGAGTGACATAAAAATATATGCATTTTATCTCATTTAATTTCTTTTAAATTAACATTAAGATCAAAGTTATCTTATATATTTCAACCATGTTCTAAATGTGAGTTCTTCAAGAACTCCAACACAAATTTTCATAAATGTTGACCAATTAAAATCACACATTTTACAATTCTAAAAGGATGCTTAATATTAAATTATTAGTTCTTCAAGATCTATACCAAATTTCTCAATGATAACCAAGAAAGACATATTTAGAGAAAATCTCTAGGGATGCTTGAATATTAGTTTTTTAGGAACTATATCACAATTATTAAGAATAATTCATTATTTGAACAATCTTTCAGTGATGCTTTGATTTTAAGTTGTTTAGTTTTTCACCAACTATATCAAATATGATCTTCATAAACAATGATAAAGAAATATCATTATTTGAGCAATCCTTTAAGGATGCTTTTAATGTTAAATTCTTATGGTAGACACCAATAATTCATTCAATAGTTGGAGTTAAAGGAATGTGAGTTATGTAAATATGGAAGAATAAGGAATGTGAGTTATATTAATATGTAAATATGAAAAACAATAGGTTCCGGTGGTGGTAATAGATGTGCAACAAACTTGCTCCGTTTGATCTATAATTTTAGTATGTTATTCCTACTGTTGAGTTTGTTATTTTAATAAATAATCTGAGTAGTTTTATCTTCTCTAGAAGTTACTTTGGAATATCCACTTTAGTAGAAGGTTATAAGGTTGTGGTTTTAGTTGATTGATGTTCTCTATTGTTATTAGGAAGACTATGGTGTACCCATGATTAATTCTAGCGACATTTTTGACTGGACTAGGTCGTATGATTTTTATTCTCTCAATTTGAGAGAAGTTTTTCACGTTAAAAATTGTGTTTGTCTCATATTTAATTTTCTGTCAATTATTATTGCTTTTGGAATTATATTTTATGTTTTGTCATTTATCTACATAGGTGGGGGAAAATATTCCGCATTATTTAGATAATTATCTCTAGTTTTTTCAAACAAAGTAGTATTAGAATGTAGTTGATTTGATTTTTCCATTTAAATGGAGGAGGAAAATAAAGGTTTGAATATTATTAAACTCAACTCTTCTAATTATACATTTTGGAAGACTCTCATGGAAGACATGTTATATAGTAAAGATTTGTATGATCCTATTGAGGGTAACACATCTAAACCCACACATAAATCTGAGGTTGATTGGAAGAAGATGAATAAAATGGCAGTGGCATTGATCAGATAGTGGTTGGATCTGAGTGTATATCCACATGTTGAAACTCAAATAGATGCTAAAAAGAAGTGGGAAAATTAGAAGAATTGTATGAAATAATGTGCAACATAAAACATTCTTGATTTGGATGCTGGTAAATAAAATACAAAGATGAAGATTCAATGGGAGAGCATATGAGTATCTCTCAAAATACAATGAATCAGTTGACAACCGCATAAACCAAATTAGATGATGAGTTGCAAGCGTTGTTATTGTTGAGTTCCTTGCATGATAATTGGGAAGTCCTTGTTGTGGCGTTGACCAATTCAACTTCAAGTGGAAAGTTGGAAATGTCAATAGTTAAAAAGCGCATGTTGAATGAAGAAGCTCGAAGAAAGGAACATGGTTTAATTGGTTATTCCACAAAGTCAAAAACACTAGTTACAGAGTCACAGAGGAGAAGTCAATCTAGAAACTTCCATAGACGCAACAACTCTGAAAGTCATAGCAAGTCGAGGACTAGAAAAGAAGTGATATGTTATCATTGTAGCAAAGTAGGTCACATAAAAAGAAATTACAGGTTCCTTAAGAGAGACCAATAAAGGGAAATAGATAAAGGAAAATAGAAGAAAACTGATAACAATACAACAACAGTTGCATCTGTTAATAATATCTACATTATTTATGATGATAATTCAATAAACCTTGCATGTCATAATTCAACTTAGATTATTGATTCGGGTGCCTCATATCATGTTACTCCTAGGTGTGATTTCTTCTCATCTTGTAGTGTTGGTGATTTTGGAATGGTAAAAATGGAAGATAAAGGAGTGTGTAAAATTATCGATATGGAAGATGTTTGGGTTGAAACTGAGATTGGTTGCAAGCTTAAATTGAAGAATGCTAGACATGTTCCTGATATTCGTATCAACTCGATTTCGGTGAAAGCCTTCGATATTGAGGGTTGTCACACTTACTTTGGTTGTATATGTAAAATCACCATAGGGTCCCTAGTGGTTGTAAAGGAGCAAAGTTCCACTTCTCTATATAGGATGCCTACGAAGCTATGCAAGGAAGAAGTGAAGAAAATTGAAGATGCCTATTCTGATTTATGACATATGCGCCTTGGTCACTTGAATGAGAAAGAAATCAACATACTTGGGGAAAAAAATTTCTTCATGTGAAAGGTACTTCTCTAAAAACTTGCACTCATTGTTTTGCTAGAAAACACCATAGAGTTTCTTTTCATAATACTGTACCTCATAGGAGGCAAAATATTCTTGATTTAGTTTATACTGAAGTTTGTATAATGGATAGTAAATCTCTTGGTGCATCATATTTTGTTACTTTTATTGACGACAACTCAAGAAAAGTGTGAGTCTTTCCTTTGAAATCTAAAGATCAGGGATTTGGAATCTTCAAGCATTTTCATGCAAATCTTGAAAGAGAAAATGGAAAGATATTGAAATGTGTTCGATCTGATAACAGTGGTGAATACAGAGGTATGTTTGAAAAGTATTGTAGAGAACATATAATCAGGCTTGAGAAAACAGTTCCAAAGACACCTCAACATAATGATGTTGCAGAGAATGAATCATACAATTAATGACAGAATCAGATGTATGCATTCTCATGCAAAATTACCAAAATCCTGTTGGGGTGAAGCAATGAAAACTACAATTGATTTGATCAATATTTCTCCTTCTATTCCACTTGATGGCAATGTTCCAAATAGAGTGTGCACAGCGAAATATGTCTTTTACCGTCATTTGAGAGTTTTTGACTATAGATGTTTTGTCCACGTTCCAAGAGATGAGATATCAAAGCTTCATAGTGAATTAAAACCATGTGTATTCGTTGGTTATGGTGATGAAGAATTTGATTATAGATTGTGGGATTTGGTTGACAAGAAAATTATCAAAAATCGAGATGTGATATTTCTTAAAGACCAGAATATTGAAGTTTATGATAAAGTTGAGAAACAAATAGATGATGATAATGTTGCGTCTAAGCCCCTTGTAAAATTTTTTGTTGATGTGGGAGGTATACAGGTAGACGATGAGAATGTAACTGATGAACATGCACCTCACCATGAAGAGCAGATTCCAGCTGAGCCACCAGTCGAGTTTGAGTTGAGAATATCTACTAGAAAATGTCAACCTTCTCTAAGATATCCTCCAAATGAGTATGTGATGATCACTAATAGTGGAGAGCCATAGTACTATCAAGAAGCTATTACAAATGTTGATAACGAAAAGTGGTTAAAGGCCATGCAAAAAGAGATGAATTCATTGCATGAGAATCACCATTTGATTTGGTAAAGTTGCCTAAGGGTAGAAAATCACTAGAATAAATGGGTGTACAAGATAAAGGTTGAAGAGAATAATTCCAACCAAGATACAAAGTAAGATTGGTTGTGAAAGGTTTTAATTAGAGAAAAAGGTATTGACTTTGATGAAACCAAATTCACTTGTGGTGAAGACGTCCTCTATCCGAGTGGTGCTTGGGTTAACAGCTAGTTTGAACCTAGAAGTTGAAAAACTTAATGTGAAAACAACATTTCTTCATGGTGGTTTGGAGGAAGAGATCTATATGGAGCAACCAAACGGTTTTGAAGTCAAAGGTAAAGAGCAACTTGTGTGTAAATTGAAGAAAAGTTTGTATGGGCTCAAGTAAACACCTCAATAATAGTACAAGAAATTTGATTCTTTCATAGAGAAACATGGGTACAATAAAACTACCACTGACCATTGTGTGTGTGTCAAGAAATTCTCTGATGGTGATTATATTATTCTCTTGTTATATGTGGGTGACATGTTGATCGTTGGTCATGACACTAAGAAGATTTAATCTCTAAAGAAAGATTTGAACAGATTTGAACAAGTCTTTTGCAATGAAAGACTTGGGTCCTCCAAAGTAAATTTTGGGCGTGAGGATTACTCGTGATAGGAAGAATAATAAATTGTTGTTGTGTCACACAATTGAATTAAGAACGTCTTAGAGAGGTTTAACATGCGAAATTGTAAACATGTTAGTATTCCACTTGTTACTCATTTTAAATTGAATTTTGATCAATGTCCTACAAGTCAAAAAGACAAAAAAGATTCGTTATGCATCCATAATTGGTAGTTTGATGTAGGATATGGTATGCACAAGGCCATATATTGCTCATGCAATTTCAGTTGTTAGTCAGCTTCTATGTAATCTTTGTGAAGATCACTAGCAACCACTGAAGTGGATTCTTAGATACCTCAAAGGCACTTCCAAAGTGTGTTTATGTTATGGAGGTGGTGAACCTGTGTTGGATGGCTACACAGATTCAGATATGGTAGGTGATCTAGATTCTACACAATCTACTTTTGGTTATATGATGACGTTTACAAGGGGAGTTGTGCCTTGGCAATCAAGATTTCAAAGTGCATTGCTTTATCCACTATTGAAGCTTCCAAAGAACTCTTGTGGATAAAGAAATTCCTACGTGTAAGACCCATAATTTTTAAGCATATTTTATGTATTTTAGTGTATTTTGGTATTGAACTCGGAGGCTTTTTAGCACAAGTTATTAATATTTTGGGAGTTTAAAAGACCAAAAAGTTATACTGATGCTCGATTAAAATTAATCGTCGATCAATAAATTAAATTAACTGCGGTGGATCTTTTACGAAGAATTTAATTCTACAGAGTTTCGTTAAAAATATCTTGGGCTGCTAAGAATTGCATCTGTCAATTAAGCTGCGAAGAGAGTAGATATTTTTAACAAAAAAAAAGTGGTTTGGGAAGTGATTGGTGAAATGGTAATTTTAATAAATATCTAAAGATTTTGAGATATTTGTTAATTATAATTAATATATATATATATATATATATATATATATATATATATAAAGAAAAGGAAAGGAAGGAAATAGAAAAGAAAAGAAATAGAAAGGAAGGAAAAAGGAAGAAGAGAAAAACAAAGGAAAGAAAAGAGATAAACTCCTCCTTCTTCCTCTGCCTCGCGTTAAACAACCTCCCTCCCTCCTTCTTCCATTTTCATCTTTCTTGCTTCCTTTAAGTTCGAGAATTGAAACCCAAGGGATTGTGGGTGAGTAAGAACAAATTTCCAGCTTCTTCTTCCTTCCCGGATTTGAAAACGGAGTTAGGGATTTCAAAACCGTCAAACACAAACCTCCCCATTTCATCTAGATCTAAGCTTCGTTTCGTGAAGATATAGAAGGGAAAGATACTCACCGCTATGCTACGGTGCTAGGGGACCAACTTTGGAAGCGACGTTGCGAGCGGAGATTTTACCGAATTTACTCGCGGTACCGTAATCGCACGTTAAAGCTAACATGAAGGTAAGGGCTCCTTCCAAACTTTTAGTTTGCATTTAGGGACTTATTTGTGGTTGTGTGGAAAAGAATTTTGTTAGGGTTAAAGTAATGTTTCGTGGAAAATGAATTTAACTCATTTATGTACGATTTTGAGTAAATGAAATTTGATATGATTGAGTGGTATGTTGTGTTGATTTGTGTCATCGTATTTGACGTGTTCACAATTGATAATTATATATTTTGAGATGTGTTTTGTGTGGATTTTGTGGCAGAATGAATTGATGTGATTTGGTGTGAATTGTGGATTGAATTTGATAATATGTTTGAGTTTGTTTTGTATGGAATTTAAAAACCATTAGAGTTAAACGAGTATTAAGAATGGGGAATCTCTTAATGTCTTGTTTACTTAATGTGTGTTTGTGAAAATCGTTTAAGTTAAATGAGTATTAAGAATGGAGAATCTCTTAATGTCTTGTTTACTTAATGTTCGTTTTGAAAATCGTTTGAGTTAAGCGAGTATTAAGAATGGGGAATCTCTTAATGTCTTGTTTACTTAATGTGAGTTTGTGAAAATCGTTTAAGTTAAATGAGTATTAAGAATGGGGAATCTCTTGATGACTTATTTACTTAATGTTGTCGTGAAAACCATTAGAGTTAAACGAGTATTAAGAATCGGGAATCTCTTAATGTCTTGTTTACTTAATGTGAGTTTGTGAAAATCGTTTTGAGTTAAATGAGTATTAAGAATGGGGAATCTCTTAATATCTCTGTTTACTAATGTTTGTTGTGAAAATCGTTTTGAGTTAAATGAGTATTAAGAATGGGGAATCTCTTAATATCTATGTTTACTTAATGTTTGTTGCGAAAATTATTAGAGTTAAACGAGTATTAAAAATGGGGAATCTTTTAATATCTCGGTTTACTTAATGTTTGTTTTGAAAATCTTTTAAGTTAAATGAGTATTAAGAATGAGGAATCTCTTAATTTCTTGTTTACTTAATGTTTGTTTTGAAAATCGTTTTAAGTTAAATGAGTATTAAGAATGGGGAATCTCTTAATGTCTTGTTTACTTAATGTTTGTTTTGGTAAATCGTGCTGACCCGTGATAGGTGGCACCTCGGTAAACAGTATTGACCCGTGATAGGTGGTACATTTACGATTTACGTTTTTGGTAAATTGTGTTTGTCCGTGAGAGACTGCACAGGTGTTTGTCCGTGAGAGACTACACCCTGGTAAATTGTGTTTGTCTGTGAGAGACTACACCCTGGTAAATTGTGTTTGTCCGTGAGAGACTGCACAGGTGTTTGTCCGTGAGAGACTACACCCTGGTAAATTGTGTTTGTCCGCGAGAGACTACACATGTGTTTGTCCGCGAGAGACTACACATGTGTTTGTCCGTGAGAGACTACACACTGATAAATTGTGTTTGTCCGTGAGAGACTGAATAGGTGTTTGTCCGTGAGAAACTACACACTGGTAAATTGTGTTTGTCCGTGAGAGACTGCACAGGTGTTTGTCTGTGAAAGACTACACCCTTGTAAATTGTGTTTGTCCGTGAGACACTGCACATGTGTTTGTCCGTGAGAGACTACACCCTGGTAAATTGTGTTTGTCCGTGAGAGACTGCACATGTGTTTGTCCGTGAGAGACTACACCATGGTAAATTGTGTTTGTCCGTGAGAGACTGCACAGGTGTTTGTCCGTGAGAGACTACACCCTGGTAAATTGTGATTTGTTGGTTCATTTTGTCTGTGTGGGGATTGTCGCGTCAAGATGATTCCATGTGATTTGTTGGTTCATCTTGTCTGTGTGGGTATTGCGTGGTAACTGTTAAGTGTTATGTTTTGGAATTGTGTGATAGCATGTTTGATTGCAAAACTATTTCGAAACTCATGATGTTGTAGTGATTGCGTTATAAGTGCTAAGTGTTTTGTTTGGAATTGTGTGATAGCATGTTTGATTGCAAAACTATTTCAAAGTTCATGATGTTGTAGTGATTGTGTTGAAATTGCTAAGTGAATGTGATTGAGTTAGTTTATGTGTTTTTGGAAGAATAAGCAGGGAAATCGATTTCCCAATCGATTTGATGAGTTACAGGGACTTCGCAAATTTGCCAAAATTGATTTACCCAATCGATTTTGTAATATGTTTTTCAAAACCATTTAAGAAATCGATTTAGCAAATCGATTCGATTCATTACAGGAGCTCAACAAAATTGACGAAATCGATTTGGTAAATCGATTGGCTTCAATACAGGGGCTCAATTTTTCATTCAATCGATTTCCCCAATCGATTGATTTAAGCCCAGAGTTCAGTTTTCACTAAAAACTTTAAGGAAATCGATTTCCCCAATCGATTGGCTTAGTTGAAATTCTTATTTTGAGTTAGATAATCAATTGCTCAATTGGTTCATCAACGAATTGGCCCGTTGTTTAGTACTTGATTGATTTGAGACTTGTTTTGATTTCATTTTCATTTGGTAAGCATTATATGAACTTTTAGCATATGAAAAACCCTTTTAAGGTGCATGCTAGGTTGAAAGGTTATTTTGTGCATTTAAAAACTTAAATGTTATGTGTTAACTGTTAATTTCGGTTGGTGATCCTTTACAACTATTGTCGAAATCTGGGCTTTGCCCTCAGATGAGAGCCAGGACAATCCTACCGGTTCGTACGCTGTGGATGTGAATGTAGAGGGAAATGCCTGACTGGAGCTATGTTAGGAGGATCTTACGGGGAGCGTGGAGATCACTTAGGGCGTTTAGTATTGTTTTGGAGAATGATCAGATTAGGTTGACATAGAGGGAACAAATGTCTTTCCTTTGAATTGTATTTATTTTAAAATGGAAGACTGTACCTATACTAATATTGTCAGCTTGACATGTTATTATCGATGGGTTACATGTACCACTTTTTGATGTGTAAATATTTTGGATTCATATTTCGAGAAACTTTTCCGCTGCTTGTAAATTTTAATGACCTAATTATTTATCCAAATGTATTACCTCATTTATTTCTCTGTTTTATTTTAATTTCTTTTGAAAAAAAATACACCCTCGCTTTGAAAATCGGGGTGTTACACTACGTAAGTTAGGTCTCAAGCAAGACAAGTTTATGTTATTCTACGACAATCAGAGTGTGATGCATCTCAACAAGAACCCGACTTTTCACGCAAAGTCGAAGCATATTGAGGTGTGGCATCATTGCATACGAGATACATTGAAAATGAAGTCATTTATAATTGAAAAAAATTCATACTACTCAGAATGGTTCAAATATGATAACGAAGGTCGTGCATGTGTCGAAGATGATATGCTGTTGAAGGAAGACTGACATGGTTGAGCAGTACCTTCCCACTTGAGTCGTAAGAAGGAGATTTGTTGGATGGACTCGCTCTCCAAGTAGAACCAACTAATTTTATTATTACTATTATTATTATTTCACAAAAGAAACAAGGAAAAAAAATTAAGGTACCAAAGGAGAAGAAAAGAAAAAGAATAGGTTCCGGTGGTGGTAACAAGTGTGTAGCAAACCTGATCCGTTTGATCTATGATTTTAGTATGTTATTCATACCACTAAATTTATTATTTTAATATATAGTCTATGTAGGTTTATCTTCTCTGAGAGTTATTTTAGAATACCCACTTTCGTGGAATGCTATATAAGGTTGTTTGTATTGTTGATTTGATGTTCTATATTGTCACTAGGAAGACTATGGTGTACCCATTAATTATTATAGTTAAAGTTTTGATTGGACTAAGTCCTCTTGTTTTTATTCTCTCACGAGATAGGTTTTCCACGTTAAAAATTGTGTTTGTTTCATATTTAATTTTCTGTTAATTATTTTTGCTCTTGTAATTCTATTTTCTGTTTGACCATTTATCTATACAAGTGGAAAAATATTTTACAGCATTATTGACATAAATATCTCTGATTTTTCCCAACAAAAGTAAATAAATATTAATATAAATTTTATTTATTTGATTTAATCTACTCACTTAACAAATGATAAAGGGGTGGTTAATTTTATTATCATCAAAACATCACTAAATGGATTGTAGTTAAAAAACACTTATGCAGTAACATATGCTTTTATTTGTGTAAATATCTATTCTATTAAATTCTTTAAATAACAAGATCTTCATATCAATTGCTTTATTTTAAAACAATAGTTTTCGTAAATCTAGCATTCTCGTCCATAAGGTGGTTAAAGGAGGTGGAGTAAAACGCATAATTTAAGCGAACATAACAATTGAAAGAAATTTAAATGTTAATACTATATTTTTTACACAATTTTTTGCGATGTTGTGATAGCCAGATAGCCAATCGCATTGGAAAAAGTAATTGTATGTTGTTATTGTTGCAGTTGAGTCGAATCAATAAAGTGGTAAATTCAATCAATAAAGTATTTGTTTTCATGATTAAATTGGATATCTTTTGCTCGCAGCTGTATTATAGGATCATAATGAGTGATAAAAATTAACAACATATCATATGTTGAAATATATAATCAAATAGATCGAATAAAATAAATTGAAATATATAATCACATAAATCATATATATAAATTTTATCTTAAAATTATTTAGTAATAATATTGACATGGCTCAATATTTTTTATAGAGAATAATTTTTTAAATATCTCAATAACACACTACAATGCTATTCTAATCTGTTAGTTAGTTTCTAAAATATATGTATAAATATTTGTATGGCTAAATATGATTGTGTACATTTGTAAAAAATGTTTCAAATAATTATTTATAAAATAAAATCCAATTTTAAATTAATGTAAATTTTAATTTCACTCAATAAGTAATAGTTAATGTATCTTTAATTGTTCCTTGGTAAATTACTTGAGATATATATGAATGTGGTGTTCAATTAATAAAAAAAAACTAACACTCAAGGAGAGCCAATGATAAAATGGGAAATATATATGACCAATTAGAATTGTAGTGGTGATCTAATTTTATCAAGAGTTATAATAAATGACTCTATTGAATTAGTATAAAACTAGTTTATTCTCTATATGTTACGTACCAAAATTAAAACAAGTGATGAAAATGGTTTCTTTTATGTTATCTTTATCAATGTTGTTCCTTGCTCCTCTTATCCTTGTTCCACAAGGGCTTGCTGATAATATCGATTGAAAAATCTTCAATTTTAAAACCTGAAATCTCGAAGACATAAATGTAGAGGTGTGAATAGGTCAGGTCAAACTTTGAAAGACCTGAGTCTGGCCTACGATTAATCTTTTAGGCCTAAGCCTAACATGCGGCCTATAACAGGCTTTGTTTTTTCTCGGTCGGACCTAACATTTTTAAAAGTCTGGTCTGGCTTGGAAGCCTATTTAAAATCCGTATTTATATTAAAATATTCAAATGCTCTACTCATACCGCATGATACTCTCCACATACCAATATCATTGTACATATCTATATATATTAAACAAAAAATATATTTTCTAACAAAATAATTTTAAAAAAACTTGAAATAAACATTCTTTAAACCCTAAAAAATAATTTTTAATTTCAAATGATAGATTTTTTTTTTTCTGAAACAAATGCACCCATTATTACCTCTCAAACAAATATGGAACAACTAGTGAGTGATTGATTAATTGAACGACTACCAAATATGGAACGATTATCGAATATGGAATGAGTACTGAGTGATTGCCTAATTGATAGAATTTAAAATAGGAAATGATATTATTAATTTAATAATAAAAAATAACAATAATAAATTAAAAAAATATATATAGGCCGACATGCTAGTCCTAATAGGCTTTTTTATAAGACTGAGTCTTACCTATTTAAATAAATAGACTTTAAAAATAGTTTGAGCCTAGCCTTTTTATTAAATAGGCTAGGTCAAACCATAGACCTCTGATGGACGGCCTAGTCTATTCTCATCCCTACATAAATGGACCAAATTACAAGAGAATTGTATTGTACACCCCTAACTGTACCTTCCAACCCCATCCCCATTAAAAAATACCATATTTCCCTTTTTTACTATGTGTAAAACAATAAAAAAAAATTACCACTTCATTCTTTACCCCCTTTCTAAAATGATAAAATCTACCTAATCATTTGAAAATTTCAAACTTTCTAAATATAAAAAAGTGAGTTTTGTTGACATTTTCAAAAATTTTGTTAAACATGAAACTTTCGAAACTTAATTTTCTAGAAATTTTAGACAATTTCGAAATGTATTTTTTGCAGAATTCATCAAAACATTCGAAGGTTTTGATGAATTTGAAATCTTCGAAGTTCAATCTTCGAAACTTTCAAAATTTCAAAAATTTCAAAAAATTTAAATTTTTTGAAAGTTTCAATTTATAAGAAAATTTTTAAATGTACATAATTATTTTAACAATAATTAAAATTTTATTTTTAAAAATAGATTTTTGAAATGTTGTAGGTATTCCCCCTCGAGAAGTTATATTTGAATGGGCAAAATATATTGGAACGCACAATGAAATTTTAATTGTTACCATTCAATCAGATAAAGCAACTGGAAAGAAGGGAAGAAAAGACAAATTAATTTTGAGATGCGATAAAAGTGAAAAATATAAATCAATATCAAAATCAACAGTAATTTGTACTCACAAGGAAAACTGTCAATTTACCCTCAGATATATATTGTTATGTATCGGTGAAGGATGGAGAAATTAGTGTTTGTTGTGGAACACACAGTCATAATTTGCCAGATACTGTAACATGTCATTCATATTTAGGTCATTTAAACGAAGAAGAGAGGAAATTTGTCAATGACATGACAAAATATAAGTTTGCACCAAGATTCATTTTGAATGTTTTGAAAGAGAGAAATAAAGTTAATCTCACAATTCCCAGTCAAATATCTAAAGCAAGGAGTATTTATCATTTATTGTTGAGAGGTTCGTATATAGAAATGCAACATTTGATTGAAGTTAATACAACAAGAAAATTATGTGCAGTGGACAAGAAGACAGAAGAATTCTGATGTTTTGAGAGATATATTTTGAACGCATCCTGATTGTATAAAGTTGTTAAACACGTTTCATTTTGTTTTGAATGTGCAGTGGACAAGAAGATAGAAGAATTCTGATGTTTTGAGAGATATATTTTGAACACATCCTGATTGTATAAAGTTGTTAAACACGTTTCATTTTGTTTTGATATGTAATAGCACATACAAAACAATTAGATATCAGTTATCATTACTTGAAAATGTCGGCGTCACATCTACTAATTTACCATTTTCGATTGAATTTGCTTACTAGAAACAACAAGAATGACAAATTGAAAAATATCGGTTGAAAAATCTTCACTTTTAAAACCTGAAATCTCGAAGACATAAATGGATCAAATTTCAATCTCCATCGTTGGAAACCCATTCGCGTACCCACCAAGCACAAGCCGAGCTCCAAGCACAGCCAGCCAGATAGTCTATTTCAGAGCTTACTAATCGAGAGCCTATTATTCCTAATTTTCCAGGGCCTTTTTTTCTTTATTTTCCAGAGCCTATATTATTCAAGATCCTGTTCCAGAGTCAGTTATCTAGCCCCCATATGTGAAGCAACCAATTTACAATCTCCCAAATGTCACCTCCATTTCTGAATAATTATTACCATATTATTATCTATTACATAATTGGTCCACCTTGTTACCAATGCTTTGTTTTGTACAATGTATGAATAAATTCAGAGCATCATATATGTGGTATGATAGATAAATTATGCCCTTTCTCCAAATTTATCAATAAATAGCTAATAATGGCCTATTGTGTTCAAAAGATTTATTATTATTATTATTATTATTATTATTATTATTATTATTATTATTATTATTATTTTATTATTACTTTTATTATATTATTATTATTATTATTATTATTATTATTATTATTATTTTCCTTGTGCAAAAGAGAGGAATGGATCCCTCAAATGACACGAGGATAGCACAATATAGACTCTTGAATAAAAAATGAGTTTGAGATTAATATTAAAGTAGAAGAAAACAAAGGACTTAATTATTTGTATTTAAATACTAAATGCCTTTTATTATTTAAATAATAGTTAGTTGTGTGTGCCCGATATTTCTCCATATGTATACAAGTTTGTTAAAATATAAATATCACTTTCTCCCCGTTTTATAACGAGTGTCACTTTTCCATAAAAAAATTATGTCCAATTTTCATTGTCAATTTTGCATAAATACTATTCCCTCTAATTAATTAATATTGTATACACCACATATTAGTCATATATTCTACTTAGCATTTATGATAAGATATTTTGAAAAAAATGTTATTTACTTTTTTGCATTAATAATTAATCAGATTCGTGTTCAACATGTGATTCTTGTCTCTTATTGAAATTGATTTTGCATGTGTACTCCCTTTAGCGTTTGGTTTTTGTTTTCAAATTTAGATTATGATTCATGATTTCCTTCTAATTCTAATTTATGCTTGGTTACTCTATTCACATTTGGCTTTTGATTCGCGTTTGGTCTATTCAACCTAATTTCGACTTCAATCTAGTTGGGTTAGGTTTATGGATGTTGTTGTTGATTTCTGTTGTCGTTTTTTTTTTATCTTAGAAAAGATGGTAAATTTTACAATAATTAACTCCTACAACTGTGAGGTCCTAAGTTCGAACCTAACAATACCAACATTTTCCAAATGAGTTAGATTTTAATGACTTCGCCGGTCATTTTATTAGATTTATGTTAAAAGCTTTTTAAAATATGAAAATCGATCAATTCATGAAAGGTAGTTCCCTTCAGGAAATAATTTAATGTGTTCTCCTATGCTTCTCATGATTATTTGCAAAGTGTTTGAACAACTGAAACTTGGAATATGAAATTATGTCTTCTTCTCGTCTTCTCTTGGATGAAGTATTTAAATCCAAATTAGGTATGAAACATAAAGGCCTAGTGTTGGATTCATATCTATAACCTACCCCAGTTTTGGATTTGCAATATCGTTTTTCACGATCACTCTAAGTATTGGAACCCCTCTATCTTTTGAAAAAGCTACCAACTCAAAAATGTTTGGCCATTTTGCTCAAGTTTTCGTCAATTTAGATATGATACAAGCACTGAGAAATCGCATTATTATTGAATATGAATAGTATGCATCTTTTGTTTACATTGATTATGAAAAACTTCTGTTGTTTTGTAAATCTTGTATGGTTGTAGAAAACTTCCTAGACAAATTTCAGAAATATTATTTTATGGATTAATTTTATTTTTTTTTTAAAATTGTTAAAAATGTGTTAACGGGCTTTACTAGTAATACACCTCCTTTCTACGTGTACAGACTGTTGGAAATTAAATCAACTCAAATCATTAGAATATTAGGGAAGTATATATGCTTACACTCTTGGCTACTAAGGAAATATATTATTGGACCAAAATCAAATTGTCAGTTTAGTTTTTCATTAGCTATTAAGATAACTATTAAAATGATTTTGTTTTTTGCTTAGCTATAGTAAAGTCTATTATAGCAGCACCGCTTGGATTATATATTAATACACCGTTTTACTGTTTTGCCAAAACGCTAAGAATGGCTTTGCTTAGTAACTAAGTGTTTACAAGCCTATACAAGGCCTTGCATCCATCCTCATTTGTATAACATTTATAAAAATCAAATACACATGTTAAAGAAAATTTTCTTCTTCTAAGTTCTATTGTTTTTCTAGGATTGAGTTTGTGTCTATTTATATATGATACTGACATTATATTGGTATCAGAGCAGGTGAAATTCTGCTAGTGTAAGAGTCACCAATATTTTTTGTTTTTGAATAATAAGAGAGTTCTATCGGTTCATAAATTTGTGAGTTTATTGGAAAGAGAGACATGGCAACAAATTACAATATCGTTTGGTCCGGCCCTAAATTAGATGCAAATTTATATTTTAGTTATTCGAAACTCTTGATGACAACGTATTTAAAAGCTCAGAATGTTTGGAGCGTTGTGGATCCTGGGGAGCTGATGAAACAGCTCGAAGAAGAAATTAGTTGGCACGTACACAAATACATCAAGAAATAGATTATTCAATTTTGTGGAAAAATAGAAAATGCAAAAACTGCAAAAGAAGCGTGGGACAAATTGAACCTGTCACATAAAGGAGTAGTGAAAGCTCAAAAATTGAAATTGCAATCTCTTCGAAGAGAATATGAAAGGTATGAAATGTCTAGTTCAGAAACCGTTTGAACAACATTTTTCTCGTGTTACAAATCTGATGAATAAGAGGAAATTGTATGAGGAAGATATTCCAAATAGCAAGGTGGTGGAGAAAATTTTGCGCATCATGCCAATGAAATTTGATCATGTAGTGAATCTCAATAAGGTTGTTGAATCAAGTCAAATGAGCGAAGGCAAAAGTTGTGACAATTTCAATAATAGTGGAAGAGGAAATTTCAAAGGTAGAGGTTGAGGAAAATTTATAGGAAGAGGACGTGGAAATTCCAAACAATGGAGAGAAAACAATTTCTACTCGCCAAATCAAGGAAAGACGGAAATAATCTCAATCATACCAATTGTGGCGAAGGAAGAGACAATTACAATCAAAAAAGGACATTATAGTTGTTATCTTAGTAGAAAATTTGGACACAAAGATGTTGATTGCATATATCGTCGTCAAGCAAACATGGCAGATAATTTATATCAAAATATCGATGTGAGTTTTGAAAATCGGTAAAATTTAATTTTAGCAAGCGATAATTTTTTCGAAGATGAGGATATTTGATATCTGGATACTGGGTGTAGTAATCATATGTGTGGAAAAAAGGAATTATTTTCTTCTCTGAATGAAATGGTAAGATCTACCATAAAATTCGAAAACAATTCAAATATATCAATTTTGGGGAAATGCCAAATTGCTATAAGGTTGAATGATGGATCTCAAAATTTTGTTGGTAATGTTTTATATGCTTCTAGTCTACAGCACAATCTATTGAGTATGGGACAACTGTTAGAGAAAGGTTACAACATGCAAAAATGTGAGATTTATTACAAATATAATAATGACACCTAACTGCCTATTTCCTTTGAAAATTCAACATGAAAGATTTACTTGCTTGAGTTCTATAATTCCAAATGATGATTGGTTGTGGCATATGAGATTTGGTAACTTCCATTTTTCTGTCTTGAATTACTTGTCACGAAAAGAATATGTTTCTAGTTTGCTTGTTATCAATATTCCAAAGGGTATATGTGAGACTTGTCAAATTGGAAAGAAGTATAGAGAATCATTTCAAATTGAAAGTTCTTGGAGGGAGAAGAAACTACTGGAGATAGTTCATCTAGATGTGTGTTCATTTGAAATACCAACACCTGGTGGTTGTAGGTATTTTACTACTTTTATTGATGATTTTAGTAGAAAGACTTGGATATATTTTTTGAAACAGAAATCAAAAGCTTGTGATGTCTTCAAGATATTTAAGGCAGTTGTAGAGAAACAAAGTGGTTGTAGAATCAACGCACTCCGAACCGATAGAGGCCAAGAATACCTTGCCAGTACAATTTCTTTGAACAACATGGAATTGAGCATCAATTAACAACAAGATACACACCTCAACATAATTGAGTAGCTGAAAGAAAGAACTTAACAATTATGGATATGGTGAGATGCATGCCAAAAGCAAAAGAAATTCCTAAAGAATTTTGGACAGAAGTAGTTTATACAGAATAATTATGGATATTGTAGTATACATTTTGAACAAGTGTCCAACAAAGAAAGAAGTTGCCACTATAGTTCTACATTGGGTAGAAGCAGTAGCTACTGTAGTTTATACTCATGTACCAGATCAACTCAGAAATAAGTTGGACGATAAAGGAAAAATATGTATCTTTATGGGCTACAGTTCAAACTCAAAGGCCTATAAACTTAACAACCTAGAGATAAAAAAGGTGATTATCAGCTGAGATGTGACATTTGATGAAGGAGGAACGTTGAATTGGTCATCAAAATCCCAAAAAAGAGCCGATTAAGATTTCAAGAACTATGAAGAGGAGAATGTGGATGCAGATTCAACTTCTGATGAACCAGAAACATCCAACAACCCACATAGGCAGCGCAAATTACTAGTTAGATTGGAGGATTGTGATTTGAGTAAAGATAATGACCCATTAGATGAATAAATTATCAATTTTGCTAATTTTCATATTGTGAGCCAATTACTTTTGAAGAGGCCTCGAGTGATGAAAACTGGAGAAAAGCCATGGATGAAGAAATCAATTCCATTGAGAAGAACAAAATGTGGGAATTGACAAAATTATCAACAAGCAAGAAACCTATAGGAGTGAAGTGGTTGTACACAACAAAGTACAAACTCAATGGTGAAGTTGATTGCCTTAAAAGCGTAATTGATGACCAAAGGATACAAGCAAAAATCAGGTATTGATTATTTTGAGGTATTTTCTCCTATTGCAAGATTAGGTACAATTAGAATAATAATCTCTCTCTCTCTCGGCTCAAAATAATTGGAATATACATCAAATGGATGTTAATTGAACATTTCTTAATGGTACTTTGGAAGAAGAAAAATATGTTGAGCAGCCTGTAGGATATATAGTTAGAGGAAAAAGAAGATAAAGTCTACAGATTGAAAATAGCATTGTATGGTTTAAAATAGGCACCAAGAGCATGGTACAATAAGATTGATTCTTATTTTGTGCAGAATGACTTTGAGATGTCCATTTGAGCACACGCTATATATCAAGTTCATTGATACATGAGATGTTCTTATTGTATCTCTATATGTTGATGATATGATCTTCACTGGCAATAATTCAAATATGATTGCAGAATTCAGGGAGCCTATGGTTAATCATTTTGAAATGAAAGGTTTGGGCTTAATGTGATATTTCCTTGGCATTGAGGTCACTCTATGAAATGATGGAATTTTCATTTCTCAAAAGAACTATGTAAGTGATATTTTGAAGAAATTCAAAATGCAGAATTCAAAACCAATTTTCACGCTACTTGAAGAAAAGTTAAAGTTGACAAGAGAAAGTGACGGCAAAAGGATAGACTCAACCTTGTATAAAAGTTTGATCGGAAGCTTGAGATATTTGACTGCAACTAGACCAAATATAGTATATGGAGTTGGATTGCTTAGCAAATACATGGAAGAGCCACGTGACGGTCATTTGCAAGGAGTGAAGAAGATTTTTAAGATATATCAAAGGTACTTTGACTGAAGGAATTTTTTATGCTAATAATAATAATAATAATAATAATAACAATAATAATAATAATAATAATAATAATAATAATAATAATAATAATAATAATAATAATAATTTGAAGCTTGTTAAATACACTGATAGTGATTGGGTGGAGATATAGAAACAAGAAAAAGTACGTCAGGATATGCGTTTCATTTAGGTACTGGTGCAATATCACGGTCTTCGAAGAAGAAACATATTGTTGCAATTTCTACAGAAAAAGTAGAATATATAGCAGCAACAAGTTGTGCTACTCAAACTATATGATTAAGAAGAATTTTAGATGTGATGCACCTGAAGGAGAATAGTCCTACAAAGATATTTTGTGAGAACAAGTCTGCTATTACAATATCCAAGAATTCCGTTTTTCACGGACGGTCCAAGCATATTGATATTGGATTTCACAAGAAACAAGAATTAATTGCTGAGAAAGAAGTGGTGATCGAGTATTGTCCCACTAAAGAACAAATTGTAGATATTTTTAATAAACCTTTAAAGATCGAGTTATTTTACAGATAGAAGAAAATGCGTGGAATCCTAAAATGAAAGCTTGATTTATGGAAGGCAATGTTAGAAATTAAATCAACTCAAATCACTAGAAGATTAGAGAAGTATACCAACTTACGCTCTTGGCCACCAAGGAAATATATGATTGGACCAAAATCAAATTGGAGACATCGGTTTTGTTTTTCCTTAACTATTAAGATGGTTAACTATTAAAATGTTTTTTTTTTTTTAGCTAGTAAAGGCTATTATAGCAGCACCGCTTGGATTATATTAATGCACCGTTTTACTATTTTGCTTAAACACTAATAATTGATTTGCTTAGTAGCTAAGTATTTACAAGTCTATATAAGGCCTTGCATCCATCCTCATTTGTATAACTTCTATAAAAATCAAATACAGAGTTAAAGAAAGTTTTCTTCTTCTAAGCTCTATTGTTTTTTAGGATTGAGTTTGTGTCTATTTATATGTCATACTGACATCACAGACTTCTTTAATTTTTACTTAGATTCCCCAGTACTAGTATAATTGGAACCTACGGGACATCCTTTTCCCATAGTACTAGCATCCAATCATTTCATGTGTACATCAAGTTCCTTCAAACACATGATGCATGACGATCATTTTGTAGATAACAGTAAGCTCAAATTTCATTCACAGGGGGTCTTTTGCAACAACTTTGTATTAGAAAAAAATATCTCATACATCATTTTTGAAAACTTTAGTAAACACTACTCATTTGTATGTTATGTCGAAGTTAACGTCAGACTCTATCGATCCTACGACTATTAAATTTTTTGGTAATTCGTGTATTTGCGAAAGCGTCGATCTCATATAAGAGGTGAGAGAAGATTTGAATTTATGAGTATAATATAATGTGGAATGAAGATGAATATTCTAATTCCTATAGATTCATCTAAAACTTACCGCATACGATCGAGTCCTAGTCAAATAAAGTTATGACTTTACTTAAATGCACTATTTTGCTAAATTTTCTACTTTATGATGATTAATCGAACATGACTTATCATTGTGATTATATATATATATATATATATATATATATATATATATATATATATATATTGTATCCGACGAGAGCTGATAGTTATTATAAAAAACGAGAACTATTAGTAATAATTATTAAATTTAATTAATGCATAAGGTTAAATTAATCACTAAAGATTTTATGTGACTATATCTCTATTCAATAACTCTTGGATACTATATGCTATAATATCTCTAAATTTATTTTCTTTATATTTTCGTATTAATTCGAATTAAAAACTCCATAAAAAAGATATTATTTTTATTTTTTAACTCTAGGATTTTATTTTTATTAAACTTGCATTTTTATTGTTTATTGTAATATTATTGTAACTTTCAAATTACAATTTTTATTATTGTAATATTTTATTAGCACAAATTTCAAATTTCAATCATTCTAATTTAACTATTGAAAATGTTATT
>JBBPBR010000004.1:46555231-46595904 GCA_037974775.1 Cicer pinnatifidum
GTTCAAATTATGATATTCAAAATATAATTTTTACAAGTTCTATATTTAATTTTGAAAATTATTTTTCAATGAGATGTTTGGAAATGCAAAAGTTTTTTAGATTTATTTTTATTAATAAAAAACGATGATTGAAGAGAAGTTTTTATTTTGATAAATAATAAAAACGCAGGTTTATTAAAATTAAAATTCTTGAGTAAATAAAATATGAGTAAAAAAAATATAAAAATAAAAATAAAATCCTTAAATAATTATATCTCACAAGTTCGTGAAGAAGTTTTATTTTTTGGATACAACATTAAGGAGTTTTTAATTCGAATTATAATAAAAATAGAAAGTAAATAAATTTAGAGATATTATAGCATATAATATCCAAGAGTTATTGGATGGAGATATACTCACATAACATCTTTAGTCAATAATTTAATCTTATGCATTAATTAAATCTAATGGTTATTATTAAGTTTTTCATAATAAGTGTCAGGTCTCACCAGATACGCTCTATACACACACACACACACACACACGTAAACTTTGATGAATATTGTTGGATTCATTTTGAGAGTTGTCGAGTTGTGAACATCAAGTAAGTATGAACTAGATGTTAAGGGTTCTTAAAGTTAATATTATTTTATCATCATATAGGTTGAGTCTGATTAGCCCAATGATATCGAGGAAGAACAATTGAATGAGCCTGATCGTAGAAGGCGTCGAATTGTAAGGTAAGACTAATAGACCTTAGGGTATCACTGAGGGGGAATTCCTAAATAAATTAGTGGGTTATTCCCTAAGGTCGAGAGCTACTGTGCAATACATGAGTAACTCGATCGTCGTGTATATGTGTTTCAGGTTGATTTGGGGAGATCTATAAAAAAACGGTCAGTCATGAATTGTCTGTCCACTCACGTGTCATAGTATGAAGTCTCTGAACCAAGTACCAAATGAAGACCGTGCATGGAATTTAACTTTTTGAGGTTATTTATTGTGATTGATTTGGATCAATCTATTAAATTATGCTATTGAACATTTTGAATGCTATTTTATGATGTGATATATTGCTAATTTGAGTACAAGTGTGTTCTTCCCACTTATCTTATAGTATTACATGAATTCAAAACTCTCCCCTCGTTGGTAGGGATTGACATTTGCAATAGACGTAGATATGTTGCAAGTTGTGAGTGATTCCTAGTACTCTTGAAATCTCGGAAGTCGTTTCATTTTGAAAACTTTTATCATAAATTTTATGTTGATGTCATTGTTGAATGTCTTTTTATTTTGAGAAGTCTCATTCTGATAGTCACATAAGGTTGAAATTATTTTTACTTTTATTTTTTGAAACTTATTTAAATTTATTTTGAAAGAATTTTCCTATCTAATATTATTATTTAGAGTCATTAAATTTGATGTATTTTTTGTAAGGATTATTGTGATGTGCCAAGTGAAGATATGATGTTCTTTACCTTGTAAACGTATTTCGAAAGTTCCCAAATTGTTTTATAAGGAATCTCACTAATAGGTATAAAATCGAAAATATTATTATAGAGTTTATGGTGTCACATTATTGGTATCGAAATAAGATTTTTGAATCAGATCGAGTAAGTCACATGTCATTTCAATGTCCATCAAATGTCAGTCATATTTGTTGTGTTTGATTTTGTGTTAAGTTCACTATCTTTTTTTTACTTAATTTATTTTGTGTTATTTGATATATTTATTCTCTGACTATTTATAAATTGTGAAGTGTTTGCTACCTAATATTAAAGTTTCTTGGTAATGTTTGATTATTGATTATCATATTTTTTGGTGTACATTTGAAATCCTTATCTGAGTAACTAAGTGCTTTTAGGGGTTGTCTTTTTAATTTTATAAATTTTTTGTTTAAATATGTTTTTGATCCTTGCAAATAGTGTTTTTGTTTCATGAATCTATTTTAATAATAGTGTTAGTAGGAATGGCAAAAGAAGCAAGTAGGCATCTATGATTTATGGTGTAAGTAGGAATGGTAAAAGAGGAATATGATTTCCTCAAAAAGTAATTGAACCTAAGTTTATTTCCTTTGATGACTTATGTACTATTTGCTTTAAGAAAGGTCACACTAAAATATCTTGTCTTATGATAACAACATGGAAAGACAAGAAGTCTTTTAAGAACTAACAAACCAGAACCCAACCAGATTTGAGTACTAAATGATAAAATTGTTTATGTTGTAGATGTTCTAAGGATAAAAACTTTTCCCCTCTATATATGTATGCTTACGGGTTTGAGAGAAAAGAAAGGTGAAATGGCTACCTAAATTAGTAACCCTTAGCTCATTGCATTCCTCTCAAGTAGAGAAACATCTTTGTAGTTGGAGGTTTGTGATTTGAGGCTTCTAAGTTGCTCAAAAATGAAAAAGAAGGTTTGAGTTCGGAGAGAAATTGAAGAAGATGTGTTTGAAAAATAAAAGAGAGTGGTAGTAAGATGATGACGATGATGGTGGCCATGAATTACGTTTATAGGGACGGGGAAATGTTTTTTTTCTACTTCCCTTAATTTATCTACTATCTCAATTAACAATTATTCTCCAAAAATTTCTAATTACATAAATTTAATCCTAAAATCTCACAATTATCCTTTATGACACTTAGTCAAATCACATAACATCACTCACTTCTAGATCTATTTTAGTAAAAAAAACATCTACTCTCGTCGCAAATAAATTGACTAAAGAAGTTAACAGTAATGCACGACTTTGTAAAACATTTGTTGATAATAATATTCTATAATTCAATTAAATTATTCACTAACGAATAATTTTAACTAGGTCTCTCAAAATATTTTCACAATATTTTACCATCCTATCACATTTCATCTAATCCTTCTTACACAAGTCATTCTTGTCTCATTTTGATTCTTACAAAGTCTTACTACATAATAAGAAAATATCTAGATATTTTCAATAATCTTTCATTAAAATATTTATATCCTAGAAAAATATTTAGATATTGTGTGACTTTAAGTCACTACATCTTGTTTAGTCTCCAACTTCGTTCTTAAACGAGTCACATCACAGTCACGAATAATTATTTCAGCAACACAAAAATTATAAAATAATTTACAAATTAAAACTTTTAAAAAAATTTAAGAAAAAGTATTTATCAGACAAATTGTTTTTCCTTACATTAGAAAATTTTAGTGAGATGAAATTCTCATTACAGTCAATATATAAAGTGTATGTTTAAATTGGTAGCATTTAGAGTTCGTTAAAATTTAAATAGTGGATATATCTTGCTTGTTTTTTGAAAAATCAGTAGAAAAACATTTTTAAAATTTCGACAATGTCAAGACATTCATATCGTCATTTAACATCAATGAAAACACCCGAACAAGTTTTCATAGATAAATTTGCTAGCCAAACACAATTAAAATAAAATTTTATAAACAAACAGACAATGTAAATGGCAACGAGTTGAAAATAAATAGCATAAGGTAAAAATAGAACTTAAGCCCTAATTCTTGCTATAAATCAATTACAGGTCTTACACATGAGTTGTCTGCCATGAAGTGCTTCTTTTACGTCAAATTCGACTACTTTCTCCAAAAGATTCTTTCAATGAAATTAAAATTTAACAACTAAAGTTTGATTGGTCTTCAAGAGTTCATCCAAAATATTTTCAAGTTTAAAGTTGTAATCAATTTTATGAACTTCATTGTGACAACCTATTTCTTTTTTATTCAAAGCATTACATAAAACAACTTATTGCTTAGAAAAATTACAATTTTTTTTTTAAGTAAGAATACCTAAACTACTATTCACTTAAATAATTAGTAAACCCTAAATCTCGAAATAATATATATAATAATTTATATCATTTTTTTTTATTAAAATTCACAGTGCATAAATAAAAACTCTCTCAAAAGAAAAGAAACTTTTGTGAGTTATCAGGGTATCACGTTTCTCAAAATAAAAATGGAATACTTCAAACTTTTTCCTGCTATAGAACATTGCAATCTCAATAAACTTGATTTAACTATATTTTCTTAATTAAATTCAAAAAAATTAGTAGTACTTGTATGGTTTTCATACAAAGAGTTGTTTCTAATCAAATAAGTAAAAGACAACTTATAACGCTCATTCCCAGTATCACCTAATAGAGCCGGACTTCTCTCAAACTTGAACTTCAAGAATCATTAACCTATAATAATTGTGATTTCGCAAACGCAAGGTCAAGACAGTCAAACAAGGACAACGAAGGAGGTGAGTTTTAAAATCATGTTGATAGAATAATATAAGTAAGAAGAACACACAAATAATCAAAACAAAGTCATATCAAACACATCACAATATATCAAAACATTCAAGGAAATAATCATACTATAAAGTTAAAAGCACTTAAGGAAAATTAATATCTCATTATACCATCAAATCATCTAAGATGATTTATTATCACATTATTGACCACGAAAAAATAATCACAAGATGGTGCAATGTTATGCATGCTCTTGATAACTATATGATCCAGATATAATACATTCCACTAAGGCAACTTCCACACAGAAAAATCACTCATTCCAATGGAAAAAATAAAACAGTCACAAAGATAACTTTCACGAAGATCTATATGTCATGACATGATGGTGCATTATCAAAATAAAAGATTCTCACACAGTCCACTAAGATGCATATGCCATGACATGATTATGTATTATCAAAATCAAACATCCAACACAACCCACTAGTATTAGGTCAAATGATCCAAAAATAACGTATAAGAAATCATCACTATTTGAAATATGACTAACATCATACATCACAGGTTCTTATCATGAAAATTAAATATTTATAACAGATCATCACAAAAATCAATGCTCACATATCTTAAAGATCATATATTCATAAACAACTATCACAAAGATCAAAGTTTTCACTACATATCATGAAATCATATATTCATAAAAGTATCATAAAAATCAAACTTTAAGTTTTTACATCTTAAAAATTTAAACTTTCATTACATACATATAGAAATTATAACCTTCATAATAAGCCACACCTAAATTCAAATTTTATTACATATATTATAAATAAGACTTTCAACAGAATAAAAATAAATACTTAAACTTTCTTCACATATACCACACAGTCGTTGAATTTAAATCACACAACACTTTATAAAAGTTTATAATCCATGTTTTAATTCTACAAATCCTAATTAGTCATATTACTTCAATTATTACTAAATAGAGCTACCACTGTGCGTAGCTGAGACCCAAATGAATTATTGGAAAATACAGTTTTCTCGTTCATCTCACATTATAATATTCTTATGAAATCAGACGTCATCTCACTCCTTACCTTATTTTGACGCTTTCACACGCGAAAACGAGTCCGCAAGAAAAAAAGTCTTTGTTCTTTGACTTCTTGTCCTTTAATCGATCTAACTCAACCATTTAAAGGTAAACGTCAAAAATAAATTATGAAAACATACTCTAAAATGTCAATTTCGAAATTGAATCAAGTAAAGCTACCCTAAATTGTAAAATAATCTGAGGATAGCATAGCCACCGTTCACATGGTCGTTTTGACGTTGATTTCACTCAAATCAGATTTACGATGAAAAATAACAGTGTAAAATAACCAATTCAATAAATAGAGAAGTCGGGTATTTTAAAGAAAAATTGAGATGTTTAAAAATATGTTTAAATATATTTAATTAACTAGCTAAATGAATGAAACAACATACTAAAATTTAGATAAAACCAGTGAAAATTTTTAGACAGTCGTTGGACACCGAAACCAAGATTGTCTCACACGTACATGAGTTTCTTCTTTCCCTTTGGATTAATACTACTGTAGTGGCTCTATCTTTTTGCCCACACTTAATCTCTTTTCTTTTTTAATTAAATAATTAAGTTTTAATCTTACATATGACGTAACCCATGAAACACATTTCACCATTTGTTTTATTTAAATTTTTCTAAAACAAAACTAGTAGTTATCAAAACTAATTTTTTAACACTTCTTAATATCTTTCTAAAATATTATTAATATTTTAAAACTAAATTTTTTCAAAATAGAATAATTAAATTGATCAATATTTAAATATATATTTATATATATAGTAGTAATATCTAAAACCAAAGTACTCATAATTATCACCACAATTATTACATTACTATTTTTTTCAAAATATTTACATTAAATATAACACCAACAATTTATATTATTTACTAAATAAATATGTATCAAATCATTGTACTAGAAACAATATATAAAACTAAAATAATTAAAATATAAGTATGTCCATATTTATCATTTAGTCAATCGCATACAAAAATATCACACAATTATTTAATGTAAATTTACACGTATCTTCACTCAAAATCTTCTTCTATAAAATACTCTAGCTAAAATACCATTATTCTTTGAGTAATAAATCAAATGGCTAAATATAATACTTGCAATTTATATTACTTATTAAATGAATTATATATACAATTATCAAACCATAGGTACTCACACATATCACGAGAAGTAATCATAAAATTAATCAACATATATTTTAAAATAATTTTAACGTCAAATTAATTCTTTAAAATCCTATTTAACTAATAAAATAGTTGATTATAAAATTTCGGATGTTACATTCATGCTCTATAATTGAAATGAAACCAGACTCCTCACAATAGTAACTTTTATTGAAATTTATGTGTGAGTGGTTAGTTCCACATCGATTAGAAATTGAGGAAATGTTAGATTTATAGGAGAGGTGACCCACATACGTGGTGCCTTAAAATTTTTGATGGCGATGTGGTGTCAAATTTTTTTAGAGATCATAGACGTTTAGTCCATTTTTGTAGTCGCACTTCCCTAGACTCCCCTACAAGTCGTAATAGAGCCATAGTTCGACATGGCGAAGGAGTGGGATGTAAGATCCCAGTGTGGATCAAGTATAGTGGTGTGGAAGATTCGGCAGTCCCTTAACTTAATGTCATGTCAATCATTTATTTTTTTTCTTCTATTTGATCATTTATTTAATGTTAAGTAATAATTTTATCTTTTATGTCTAAAAATGTCAACAATATTATCCTATTTTACTAAAATTCAAAAAATTCATCATCATGTTCAAACAAAACCCACAAAATTTATTATAAATTTCAAAAAAAATTTGATATATTCATCAAACCCATAACTCAAATCTTCAAATAAAACTCATATCTTCATCTCCATTAATATTAAATTCATCAAATAAAGAACTCATGCTTTAAGATTTGATATTTAAATCACCAAGACACTACATTCTTCTTTCTTTCATTCTCCAAATCAAATTCCTAACCTAAATATTAAAATTCGTGTTTTTTATTTAATGGATTTGATGTCGATGGAGATGAAAATATGAGTTTATTTGAAGATTTGAGTTATTAATTTGACAAAAATATGAATTTTGTTAAAAATAATTACTAATTTTTTGAATTTTATTTGAAGATGATGATGAATTTTTTGGATTTATGTAAAAAGGATAATATGTTGATATTTTACAATATAAAGGATCAAGTGGTTACTAAAAATTAAATAAAGGATGAAATCGGTAAAAAAATGATCTATGACTAATTTGTTACTTGAAACTAAGTTAAGGGACCACGAGACGTACTTTACCTAAATTTTAATGAAAAATAATTTGGCACGTTAATTTTAAAAAATAATGAGATATTTTTTTCTCGTTTTCACAATAGCGAAGTGTTCTCACCAGAATTGTTATGAATAATATGTGTTAATGAATTTTCATTCCTTAGTCTTCCATATTTACATAGCTCACTTTCCTTTAACTCCCACTATTGAATGGATTAACTGGTGTCTACTAGAAGAATTTAACATGAAAAGCATCCCTAAAGGATTTCTCAAATAATGATATTTCTTGGTAATTGTTTATAAAGATCATATGTGATATAGTTCGTGAAGAACTAAACAACTTAAAATCAAAGTATCCCTAAAAGATTGTTTAAAGAATGAATTATTTTTTATAATTGTTGATGAAGAACATTGTGATATAGTTTCTAAAGAAATAATATTCAAGCATCCCTAGAGGCTTGCTCTAAATATTCCTTTTCTTGGTTATTATAGGGAATTTTAGTATAGTTCTTGAAGAACTAATAATTTAATATCAAATGTCCTTGTAGGATTGCAAAATGTGTGATTTTCATTGGTCATCATTTATGAAGATTTGTGTTGGAGTTCTTGAAGAACTACACATTTAGACCGTGATTGAAATATATAAGATAACTTTGATCTAAAATGTTAATTTAAAAGAAATTAAATGAGAGAAAATGCCTATATTTTTATGTCACTCAAATATGCTTCAGAAGTTGCAAAACTGAGAAAAACTTTCAAGAATATTTTGAGAGATCGATAATAAACTTTCATTGAACTAAAGAGAACTTATAGGCCACATGATAGATTATCTAACTAATTTTGTAGTTATGATAATTGGTATGCTAGAGATTATCATTGATGTGGTGTGGATGAATTATAAATGAAAGTGAAAAAATTAATTTAACATGTAAGAAATACCAATGATCATATATGTTGTATGGTCAAATAAAAAAAATACACATGAGATTAAGTCAAGATATATATAAATATATCTCTTAATTTTGTTTGTGATTTAAGTGTAGTGGTATATTTTTAAAGTCTTTTATATCTAATTATCTTTAATGTTCAAGCTATTCTTGTTGGATATGAATTGATATTAAATTTTCATTATGTTAATATATATTTTGAACATATCTATATTTTAGATATATGTTAACATTCTAACATTCAATTATAGCTTGATATCCTAACATTCCCCATCTAAAAGATTTTTTCAATATGTTATGTATGTTATAGTTGCTCCAACATAATGCAACAAAATGTTTCATAAAAAGAATATTGAGAATATATGTTGATATAAAATCCCCATTTATAATAGAGTATATTCAAAAATAAAATTGGAGATTTTTTTACAAATGAGCTTGTTGACTGTCAATTGTTGAATTAATGTTTCCAATATTAGGGTGAGAAAATAAGTAGCTGATGTTGGAACCAAATTGGTGTTACATTTAGAGTTTTTATGTTAACAATTTTTTTTTATGAAAATAATATATTTGACTTCAAAGAGTATTGAAGAAGATTCATATTTTTGAAGAAAATCTAAAATAAGATTTGATTCAAATTTATAATTGATGAAAATATTTGACCAAGTTGAAAAGAATATATGGTCAAGATTTGAAGAATATTTGATGAAGATTTGAAGAATACTTTATTTGAAGAATTTACAAAGTCAATCTACACAAAATAGGAACATAATCTATTTGAAGAATTTAGAAACTCAATCTACACAAAATAGGAACATAATCAATCTGAAGAATGTACAAACTCATTGTGAACAAGATACAATTCATAATTAAACAAGGACTAAACTGAAGCCCAAATTTTCACTGTAAATAGACACTCAAGGCTGAAGGAGAAAAGCATCAAAAAAACATAAAAGAGTAACTTAAGCTCAAAGTTTTCAATTCTTCTTAGAGTTCAAAGAGAGAAAAAACTTGTTCATGTTAGAAATATTTTCTGAGTGTTATTTTCTTAGAGTGTGAGAATTATTATTATTATAAATTTTGTTAGAAACAAATACTCAAGTTCCAATGTTTGTATTCAACCCGATAGTGGTTTAGTTTGTTCTTCAATCTGGGGTTTCAAAGTTGTTAAGAGAAGACTTGGCTTATAGGGTAAAGGTGGTTAGTTTCTCAAAAGTATGTGGTTGTCAGGCTATTTGGGAAGACTAACTTGGTGGGTTAGGTGCTTTCTAATTCAAGGTATTTGAATTAGTGGATTAAAGCCTACTAAATGAGGGGACTGAATGTTTCAAAGTTAGTGGTGAACCAGGATAAATCTACGTGTCAAATTATTTATGTGCTCATTGCTTGCTATCTCTAAATACAATTGCTTTTACTCCAAGTAAGTCACGAAAACGAAACTAGTTTTTTTTATTTATTTATAAATTATCAAAAAGTTATCAACTTTGGCAAACACAATTCAACCGCCTTCTTGTGTTTGCACCTTCAATTGGCATCATAGCTTGGTCTCAAGGCTGAGCACTTTACAGTGGCTGGGAAAAGATCCAAGGGTTCAATATGTCTAGATTCAGTGAAAAAGCTGCTAGATAAAACATCAACAAACCACCTCTGTTTGACGGAAAATGTTTTGAGTAATGGAAAGACAGGCTGAGAAGTTTCTACATTTCACAAGATCATGAACTTTGAGACTTGGTGGAAGATAATTATATTGCTCCGAAGAATACTGATGATATTGAAATTCGAAGAAAGGAAACAAATATTTATCTGAATAAGATGTACAAGATGCATCATAAGTCTAGAACATTCATGATAAATGCAACCACCTTCAAGGAGTTTGACAAGTGCACTAACAAGGAGATATCAAAGAGTATTTATGATAGTCTGATTCTGACATATGGATGAAGCAAGCAATTTAAGGAAGAAAAAATCAACCTCCTAGTAGAAAAGTATGAGTTATTTAAGATGGAAGAAGATAAAGACATTGAAACAATGTTTTCCAGATTCTAGACCCTGGCCTCTGGATTAAGGTACTTTAGAAGACTTATACTATTGTTAATCATGTGAAGAAAATTCTTAGGAGTCTGACAAGCAAGTGGAGACCTAAGATCACTGCCATTTAGGCATTAAAAGATCTGAATACTCTAAAGCTGAAAGAATTAATCAGCTCTATCAGATTAGATGAAGTTGAGCTTGAAGAAGATGAACCCAAAAATAAGAACAAGACTTTGGCCTTGAAATCTAAGCAAAAGAAGTATCTAAAGGAAACATCATAATCAAAGGATAGTGATTCAGATGATCAGAACTTAAACTCAGAGGAAGAGAAGATTGCTTTCATAACCAGATATATTCGAAAGATCTGGCACAATAGAAAGAAGAAATTTCCCCAAAGATATTCCAAGCAATCCAATAAAGGGAATAATGATAAATACGTAAAGAGAAACATCATCTGTTATGGATGTAATGAACATGGACATATCAAGTCAAAATGTTCATATATGGAGAAAGGGAAACACCAAAGGAAACATTCCAAACCCAAGAAGAACAATTTGATGGCTACATGGGATGATTCTGAGGAATCACCTGACGATGAACAAGAAGATTTGGCTATGATGACTCACACCAACCCTGCCTCTAGATCCAACACATATTTTAACTCTGGAAGTAAATAAGCAGATGAAGAAGTTGTGGTATTTTCTGACTTTACTCGATCTGATTTAGCTACTGCTATAAATGATTTTTTTTTTAAATGAATCACAAACTGTCTTTAAAACTAAAACACTTAGGAAAGAAAATACAAATGTAACTGAAAAAGTTAATCGAAGTGCTGAATTTTGAAAAAAAAATGTAACTCTAAAAACTAATATTACTAAATTTAAGACATAAAATGAAATTCTAAAAACTGATATTACTGAACTTAAAAAAGAAAATACAATTATGAAAACTGATATTGATGAACTTAAGGCTGAAAATCTAACTCTGAAAAGTAAGTATAGTTCAACATCAATTGAAAATACCACATGCAACTCTGATAAGCATGAAGAAGTATTTAATGATTTTCTTGCTAATGGTATGAAAAGAAGCAAATATGCTTCTATGATTTATGAAGTAAGTAGAATGGTAAAAGAGGTATAGGATTTGAAGAAACTGTAATTGAACCTAAACCTATTCCCTCTGATATCTTGTGTATTGTTTTCTCTAAGAAAAGTCTCTCCAAATTATCTTGTCCCATGTTAAATACAAGGAAACACAAGAAACCTTTCAATACTAGCAAACTAGGACCGAACCAATTTGGGGTACCTAAGAACAAAATTATCCTTGTTGCAAATGTCCTCATCAATCAAGTTAAAACACCAATCATGGTACCTGAACAATGGATGCTCGCAACATATAAAAGGAGAAAAGTCTATGTTCCCAGAACTAACATTGAGCAAAGGAGGCACAGTGACCTTTGGAGGAAAGCAAAAAGGGTCGATCATTGGTCAAGGAATAGTTGGTAATGGTATTTTTCCTTTTATTAAAGATGTCTTGTTTGTTAAAGGTCTTAAGTATAGTTTATTAAGTATTAGTCAGTTAAGTTATAATAATTATGATATAATATTCAATCATAAAACATGTAAGGCAATTAGCCAGAAGGATGGATCTGTACTCTTTACAGGTAAAAGGCAAAACAACATTTATAAGATAAATTTGTTTAGTCTAGAGAAACAGGAGGTTAAGTGTCTTATGTTAGTAAATGAAGAGAAACTAATTTGGCACAAAATATTAGGCCATGCAAACCTTAAACTATTTTAGAACTAGATAAACTTCAACTAGTTAGAGGTCTACATAAGCTTAGCTACAAAATTGAAATTATGTGTGAAACTTGTCAAAAGAGAAAACAAACAAAAAACTCATTTATCCCTAAGAACTTAATCTCCACCTCAAAGCCCATTGAGCTCTTACATATAGATCTCTTTGGGCTAGTGAAAACAACCTCTCTAAGTGGAAATAAATATGGCTTTGTTATAATAGATTATTACACTAGGTGGACATGGGTAAAATTTTTAAGTAAGGATGAATCCCACCTAGTGTTTATCAGATTTTGCAAAAAAATAATGAATAAAAAGGGTCTTAAGATTGTAACAATTAGAAATGATCATGGAGGAGAATTTGAAAACAAGTTCTTTGAAAGTTTTTGTGATGAGCATGAAATCTCTCACAACTTCTCCTCTCCTAGAACACCCCAAAAATATGGAGTTGTAGAAAGAAAGAATAGATCACTCCAAGAAATGGCAAGAACCATGTTAAATGATATGAATGTTGCAAAACACGTTTGAGCTGAAGCAATTAATACTTGTTATATTCAAAATAGTGTCTATATTAGATCCATATTGAATAAAACACCATATGAATTGTGGAAAGGTTAAAAGCCTAACATCTCTTATTTTAAACAATTTGGTTGTACTTGTTATATGTTAAACACTAAAGATAACCTTGGTAAATTTGATTCTAGATCTAAAAAATGAAGCTTCATTGGATACTCTAAAAGATCCAAGGCTTATAGAGTGTTTAATAGGGAAACTCATATTGTGGAAGAATCCATACATGTTAAATTTGATAACAAACAAATTGACCTTGAAAAGTCAAAGCAAGATGATGATAATGGAGGTTTATTAGAACCAAAGGAAGCAAATGCAAACAAATCAGAAGAACTTGAAAAATAAGAGGATACAAGGAAATCATAAGAGTATGACCAATCTTCAAATGATGAATCTGATCAATTCAAAAATAGTCAAGATAAGTCAGAAGAAAGATCTATATAGAAGTACCAGTCATCTCATCCTGAAACGCCAATAATTGGAAGTGCAAGTGATCATTTGAAAACCAGGTCATCACTTAAAGATACCAGTTTGTTTGGCTTACTCTCATCAATTGAGCATGCTTGTATTGATAAAACATTGACAGATGATTGATGGATTCTTACAACGCAAGAAGAGTTAAATGAATTTGAGAGGAATAATGTTTGAGATCTAGTTCATAGACCAGAGCAGAATATTATTGGAACCAAGTGGATTTTCCGAAACAAGCAAAATGAAAAAGGTGAAGTGGTCAGAAATAAGGCAAGACTTGTTGCACAAAGCTACAGTCAGCAAAAGGACATTGATTACGCTGAGACATTTGCTACAGTGGTTAGGTTATAAGCTATTTGTATTCTACTTTATTTTTCCACAAATAATAACATTACATTATTTCAAATGGATGTTAAAATTGCTTTTCTAAATGGTTATATAAGTAAAGAATCTATGTTAAACAACCCTCAGGTTTTGAAAGTTCTGACTTTCCAAATCATGTTTTTAAACTCAAGTTCTGCAAAAGAGCTACACTACTACCAACCATGTCAAAAAGATCTTCAGAAGTCTTCCCAGCAAGTGGAGACGAAAGGTAACAACTATTCTAAATGCCAAGGATACGAACAAACTGCTTCTAGAAGAGCTATACTGAGTTCACTCATATCATATGAGATTGAACAAGTTGAAGATGAGCCCAAGAAAAAGTCTAAATATATACTTCTTAACCCCCCCCCCCAATGAAAGAAAACGGGTTCTAAGGCCCTGTAAGCAACCAAAAACTCAGAGAAAAGTGAGTGCAAAGATCAGAGTGAAGACTCATATGATGAACAGTTGTCCTTTATCTCAAGAAAAATCTTGTGCATATGGATAAAAATAAATAAAACTTTTCCCAAAAGATATTTTAGAAGATCCCAATGTAGCGGAGAAGGACGTGAAAATCTAGACATAAGAAAGCTCATCAGTTATGAATGCTAGGAACGAGGTCATTTCAAATAAGAACGTCCAAAACTTGAGAAAGTAAAATCCCACATGAAAGACTTCAAGCCCATGAAGAAAGGTCTTAAGGAAACTTGTGTTGACTTTGATGGATCATCTTATGAAGATTAAGAGCATGTGATCATGGCTCTAATGGTTGATGTTAACTCTAACTTTGAGGCTACTGATGAAGAAATTGAGGAATTCTCTCACTTATCCCGTAGTGAACTTATAGATATGCTAAATGAGTTTCTATAAAAAATCATAACGTTTATTCAAAACTTAAGTCTCTCAAAAATGCTCATGACATCTTAACAATCAAATGCAATTTCCTTGAAAAATATTTTGACAACCTAAAAATGGAAAACCTAACTCTAAAAGAAAAGGTTTATGAAGTCTCAGAGGATAAATTCTACAACTCTGTTAAGTATAAAATAGCCTTTCTAGCTAAAGGCCTAAACAAAAATAAACAAGCTTCTATGATTTATGGTGTCAATAGAAACAATAAACATGGCATAGGCTTTGAAGAAACAACATAAAATCCTAGATTAACTCAACCTGATATTACTGAAAACATGGAAAGACAAGATACCTTTCATGACTAATAAACCAGGACCACCAAATTTGGGTACCTAAAGATAAAATAATCTATATTGAAAATGTCCTTAGAAACAAAGTTAAAACACCGATCATGGTACTTGAACAATGGATATGCTCACGACATGACAGAAGAAAAGTATATGTTCCAAGATCTGACCCTTAAGAATGGGGAATTCGTAGGATATGAAGGTGATCAGAAAGGTAAAAACATTGGACACGACACAATAGGTAATGGCTCCCTTCCTTCTATTAAGAATTTTTTATTTATAAAAGGACTAATGCATAGTCTATTGAGCATAATTTAACTAAGAAACAATGGTTTCGATGTAGTCTTCAATCAAAAGTCTTGTAAAGCAAGAAGTCAAAAAGATGAATCCATACTATTTACAGTGTAACACCCCGTTTTTCAAAGCGATGGTGTATTTTTTTTTTAAAAGAAATTAAAATAAACCAGAGAAATACATAAGGTGACACCTTTGGATAAATAATTAAGTCATTATAATTTACAAGCAGCGGAAAAAGTTCACAAAATAAGAATTCAAAATGTTTACATATCAAAAGTGGTACAGTCTTCCAGTTTACAAATAAAAACAACCCAAAAGAAAGACATTCGTTCCCTCTGTGTCAACCTAGCTTGATCATTTTACAAAACCACTAAACACCCTGTGTGATCTCCACGCGCCCCGTGAGATCCTCCTAACGTAGCTCCAGTCAAGCATTCCCATCTACATTCCCATCCACAGGGTATGAACCGGTAGGATAGTCCTGGCTATCATCTGAGGGCAAAGCCCAGACTTCCACAATAGTTGTAAAGGGTCACCAACCGAAATTAACAATTAACACATAACATTTAAGTTTTTAAATGCACAAAGTAACATTTCAACTTAGCATACACCTTAAAAGGGTTTCTATATGCCAAACATGCGTAAACAAAGTTGAAAAATGAAGTTTTTAACAAAACAGCACTGTTGTATTCGAATACAGCATCTTTGTATTCGAATACAAGGCTATTTCAGCATTCAGCAGCAAAACAACATGTCTGTATTCGACTACACAGTAAGTCAGTGGCAAAACAGCATGTCTGTATTCGAATACAGCTTGCTGTATTCGAATACACATCAGACAGCAGCAGAAAAACAGCAAAATTCAGCATTTTTCAGCTTTTCAAAGGGTTTCGAAATCAATCAACACTTACCCACAAATCCAACCAATCAAACTTAGCAATTATAGCGCAATCACCACGACATCTTGAGTTTCGAATCAATTTTGCAATCAATCACACTTACACACAACTCCAAAACAAAACACTTAGCGATCATAACACAATTACCACGACATCATAAGTTTCGAAATGATTTTGCAATCAATCACGCTATCACACAATTCCAAAACATCCACACTTGGCAATTATAACACAATAACCACAACAACTTGAGCTTTGAAATAGTATTGCAATCAACATGTCATCACCAAATTCCAAAACATAACACTTAACACTTATAATACAATTACTACAACATCATGAGTTTCGAAATGGTATTTCAATCAACATGTTATCACCAAATTCCAAAACATAACACTTAACACTTATAATACAATTACTACACGGACAAAACGAACCAACAATTCACAATTTACCAAGGTGTAGTCTCTCACGGACAAACACCTGTGCAGTCTCTCACGGACAAACACAATTCACCAGGGTGTAGTCTCTCACGGACAAACACATGTGCTGTCTCTCACGGACAAACACAATTCACCAGGGTGTAGTCTCTCACGGACAAACACCTGTGCAGTCTCTCACGAACAAACATAATTTACCAAAAACGTAAGTCGTAAACATACCACCTATCACGGGTCAATACTGTTTACCGAGGTGCCACCTATCACGGGTCAGCACAACTTACCAAACGTAAATCGTAAACGTACCACCTATCACGGGTCAGTACTGTTTACCGAGGTGCCACCTATCACGGGTCAGCACAATTTACCAAAAACGTAAGTCGTAAACATACCACCTATCACGGGTCAGTACTGTTTACCGAGGTGCCACCTATCACGTGTCAGCACAACTTACCAAACGTAAATCGTAAACGTACCACCTATCACGGTTCAGTACTGTTTACCGAGGTGCTACCTATCACGGGTCAGCACAATTTACCAAAAACGTAAGTCGTAAACATACCACCTATCACGGGTCAGCACAACTTACCAAACGTAAATCGTAAACGTACCACCTATCACGGGTCAGTACTGTTTACCGAGGTGCCACCTATCACGGGTCAGCACGATTTACCAAAACACACATAAGTAAACAAGACATTAAGAGATTCCCCATTCTTAATTCTCATTTAACTTAAACGATTTTCAAAACAAACATTAAGTAAACGAGACATTAAGAGATTCCCCATTCTTAATTCTCATTTAACTTAAACGATTTTCCAAAACAAATATTAAGTAACCAAGGCATTAAGAGATTCCCCATTCTTAACGCTCAGTTAACTTAAACGATTTTCAAAACAACATTAAGTAAATAAGTCATTAAGAGATTCCCCATTCTTAACACTTATTAAACTTAAACGATTTTCAAGACAAATATTAAGTAAACGAGACATTAAGAGATTCCCCATTCTTAATTCTCATTTAACTTAAAACGATTTTCAAAGTAAAACATTAAGCAAACAGACATATTAAGAGATTCCCCATTCTCAATATACTTTTGACTTAAACGATTTCCACAACAAAACATTCAGTAAACAAGACATTAAGAGATTCCCCATTCTTAATACTCATTTACTGAAACGATTTTCAAAAACAAACATTAAGTAATCCAGACATTAAGAGATTCCCCATTCTTAATGCCCAGTTAACTTAAACGATTTTCAAAACAACATTAAGTAACCCAGACATTAAGAGATTCCCCATTCTTAATGCCCAGTTAACTTAAACGATTTTCAAAACAACATTAAGTAACCCAGACATTAAGAGATTCCCCATTCTTAATGCCCAGTTAACTTAAACGATTTTCCCAAACACACATTAAGTAAACGAGACATTAAGAGATTCCTCATTCTTAATACTCATTTAACTTAATGGTTTTCAAAATTCCACGCAAAACAAACTCAAACATATTCACAATTCACACCAACACACATCAATTCATTTCTCCACAAAATCCAACCATACACATATCAACTTTCATTAGTATTAATTAAGAACATGTCAAATACGACGAACACAACTCAACATAACCCACCACTCAAACATAACAAGTTTCATTTATTCAAAATCATACATATATGAGTTTAAATTCATTTTCCACGAAACATTTATCAATATCCCCAAAACCCCACATTAGAATTAAATTCATTTTCCCCAAATCAACACTCCAATCCTAACAAATTCTTTTCCACACAACCACAGATAAGGCCCTAAATGCAAACTAAAAGTTTGGAAGGAGCCCTTACCTTCACGTTAGCTGTAACGTGCGATTACAGTACCGCGAGCAAATCCGGTAAAATCTCCGCTCGCAACGCCACTTCCAAAGTTGATCCCCTAACACCGTAGCGTGGTAGTGAGCAACTTTCCCTTCTATCTCTTCGCGAAATGAAGCTTAGATCTAGATGAAACGGGGAGGTTTGTGTTTGAATCCCTAATACCGTTTTTCTTCGTTTTTGAAACAACGAGGAAGTATGAAGCTGAGAAAACCTTGCTCTCTTACCCACTAATCCTTGGGTTTCAATTCTTGAAGAAAAGGGAGCAAAGGAAACGAAAATGAATGAAAATGGAGGAGGGAGGAAGCTAGCTCGCGTGAGGCAGAGGAAGAAGATGGAAAAATGCTATTTTCTCTCCTTTGTCTTTCTTTCCCTTGTTTTTCCTTTCTTTCCTTTTCCCTCTTTCCTTTTTATATCCTTTTCTTTTCTCCCCAAACAAATATATATTATTTACTTTTAACAAATATCTTCAAAATATCTAGATATTTGTTAAATTACCATTTCACCCATAACGCATTAATTCTTCGTAAAAGATTCGCCGTAGTTAATTTAATTTATTTATCGATGAGTAATTCTAATCGGGCATCACAATATCTTTTTGATTATATAAACTCCAAAATATTAATAACTTGGCTAAAAAGCCCCTGAGTTCAATACCAAAATCCATTAAAATACATAAAGTATAATTTAAAATTACGGGTCTTACATATATGCCAAAGAAAAAATAACATTTACAAAATAAACTTATCTGATTTGAACAAACAAGAAGTCAAGTGTCTTATGTTTGTAAGTGATGAACAACTAATATGGCACCAAAGATTATGACATTCCAACTTGAGGTTAATCTCAAATTTAAAAAAACCAAAATCAGTCAAAGGAATTGATGTGTTCATAATTGATGTGTTCATAATTAATATTATGAATTTTTAAGAAAAAATTTATGTGTTGATTGGTGGAAAGAGAATTTAATTCAATTTATGTGTGGATTGGTGAAAAATGAATTTAATTTAATTTGTGTGGTTTGAATTTGGAATTGTGATTTATGTGTGTTTGTGGAAATTGAAATTGGTGTAAATAAATATGTTTGAGTATGCTCTGCGTTGTATATGAAAAATCATTAGTGTTAAATGAGTTATAAAAATGGGGAATCTTTTAATAGCTGCATTTACTTAATGATTGTGGTGAAAAGAGTCAGAGTATGCTCTTGTATTTCATAGTACATGGTGACCGCGATGGGGCCATGGTGATAGTGGTGACCGTGATGGGCCACGGGATGATGCCATGTGAATTGTTGGTTCATCTTATCCTTGCAAGGATTGTCGCGTCGTGCTGATCTGTGAGAGATTGCACTCTAGAATGTGTTGATCTGTGAGCGATTGCACTCTAGAAAATTGTGTTGGTCTATGAGCGACTGCACTCTTGTATGTCGTGCTGGTCTGTGAGAGACAGCACGCTAGTAAATCATGCTGATCCGTGAGAGATTGCACCTCGATAATTAGTATTGGTCTGTGAGAGGCTGTACAATTATGATTTATGCCCCTCAAGGAGGGTTTTAGTTTGGAATTCCGGAATCATGCTTTTTGGCATATACGCATTGCATTAGGGTGCTTGACACGTGAGTCATGTTTGTTATACTTTGATGATTGTATATACATATTCGGTTGTTGTTGTGATTTGTCGTAATTGCTTTGAGGTGTGAAGTTGGGTTGATTAAGTTTTGATGTATTTATGTGTTCATAATTGATTTAATGAATATTCGATGTGTGATTGAGGTGTGAATTTGTGGAGATTAATTTGGTGTTAATTATGTGTTCATAATTGATAATATTAATGTTTGAAGTGTTGATTGATTCAGAGCCATTTTAGAATTGAAAATTTGCATTTTCTCAATTGTATTCGGCTACGACAATGCAGTTTGTCAAAACTTCATTTTTCAACATTGTTTATGTATTTTTGGACATATGAAAACCCTTTCGAGGAGTATGCTAAGACGAAAGGTTCTTTTGAGCATTTGATAATATAAGAATTTTGTTATGTGATGTTTGTTAATTTCAGTTGGTGACCTTTACAATTATTGTGGAAATCTGGGCTTTGCCCTCAGATAAGAACCAGGATCATCCTACCGGTTAGTACCCTGGAGATGGGAAAGTAGTTAGTCATACTTGACCAAAGTTGTGTCAGGAGGATCTTGCGGGGCGCGTGGAGATCACTAGGGTGGTGTAGTTTTGTAGCCTGATCAGATTAGGTGGTTGTATAAGGACTAGATGTCTTTCTCTTGGGATTGTATTTATTTCATTTTGGAAGATTGTATCTATGCTTAAACTGTCTATGACTTTTTCTTTTAATGGGTCCATGTTCCACATTCTAATGTGATGTGGGGAAAGTTGAATTCTTGGGGCAGTGCTTTTATGCAGGTGTCTTCCGAAAATACTCCAAGGGTATGAGCTATGTCTGATAGGTCTCAAAGCCCCGTTGTGTTGTTCTATTTAAATACTTTGGATTTTTTTTCAAAAACTATTTCCGCTGTTTGTAAATATTGTTGACTTTTGTCATTGTGTTACAACTTAATAATTATCCAAAAGTATTTTCTTTGTTTTATTTCTTTGTTTAAAAAAAAAATACACTCGCGCTGTTAAAAATCGGGGTGTTACACACTGCATGTTACATTCAACATAGAATCTATATTAGACATGTCCTCAATAAGACTCCTTATGAATTGTGGAAAGGAATAAATCCCAACATTTCATATTTTCATCACTTTGGATGTATTTGCTATATATTAAACACCAAAGAAAATCTTGGCAAGTTTAACTCATGATCTCAAAAGTGCATAATTTTGGGATACTCTAAAAGGTATAAAGACTATAGAGTATACAACAAAGAAACATTGAATATTGTGGAATCAATCTATGTCAAGTTTGATGATAAAATATTTGACCCTAATAAGTCAAAGATAGTTGTAGCCTTTGCATTTACATATTATAGACAAACAAGTTGCTTAAGAGGAACCATATAAAACTGAAGAAGCGTCAAATCAAGTCCAAAATGAACTACAGGATCCATCAAACAACTTAGATCAAGAACATCAAAAATCCAAAACTGGATCGAAATACAGGTAATCTTATCTAGAATCTTTGATCATAAGCAACACAAATGATCTTTTGAAAACCAAATATGCTCTTAAGTAGACATCTTTGTTTGGACTACTCTATAAAATTTAAACTTCATCCATAAACAAAGCATTATCAGATGATGGATGGATATTATCTATGCAAGAAGAGTTGAACCATTTCAAAATAAAGGATTTATTGGATCTAGTCCCCATATCCATAAAAAAAAAATAAGCCAGTCGGAACTAAGTGGATTTTCCGAAAAAACTCAATAAGAAAGGTGGAGTAGTTAGAAACAAAGCTAGACTTGTAGCCCAAGGTTATAGTCTGCCGGAAGATATTGATTACGCTGAAACTTTCACCCCGGTGGCAATGTTAGAAGATATTAGATTCTTACTTTCATTTGTTGTATTAAATAAATCACTTTATATCAATTCAACGTGAGAAGTTCATTTTTAAATGGTTATATAAATGAAGAAGTATATGTCAAACGACCTCCTAGTTTTGAAGACAATGAATTTCCAGACCATGTCTTCTTTCTTTATATGTTCTAAGAGCTTGGCATGATAGATTGGGTTATTTTCTTTTAGAAAATAATTTTTAAAGAGGTCAAGATGAAACTACTTTAATTTAAAAATCATCTAAGAATGACCTTCTCATTGTCCAGATATATGTTGATGATATTATTTTTGGTTCTACTAACAACAATCTCTGCCAAGAGTATTCTAAATTAATGCAGAATGAATTCTTTCTGGGAATTCAAATTCATCAAAACCCAGATGATGTACTAATTCTCCTGACCAAATATACCCAAGAGCTGCTTAAAAAATTTAAAATGGATTGTTGTAAACCAAAGTCCACACCTATGCATCCAACTTGTTCTCTTGACAAGGACGAGTCACGTAAAAAGGTAGATCAAAAGTTATACAGGTGAATGATAGGTTCCCTTTTTTATTTAATTTCCTCTATACTTGATATTTTGTTTAGTGTGTGTGTGCCAGAGTTTAGTCTAACCCTAAAGACTCACTTAACAGTTGTTAATAGGATCTTTAGATATCTAAAAAGCACTACTCACCTTGGTATGTGTTATAAGCAATCCTTTGAGTAAAGATTAGTGGATTACTCTGATGTTGACTATATTGAAGATACGCTACAATGAAAGAGCACCGGTGGAAACTAAACATTCTTAGGTGACAATATGATCTCTTGGTCAAGCAAAATGCAAAGCATTATTACTCTGTCTACAACAAAAGTAAAGAATATCTTAGCAACTAATTGCACCACTCAATTGTTATGGATCAAGCATCAACTCGATACTTCAAAATTTATGAGAGTGACATTATTATCTTCTGTGATAACACTTTAGTTGTATGATTAACCAAAAACTTTATTTTACATTATAGGACAAAACATATAGATATTAAACATCACTTTATTAGGGATTATATCTAGAAGGGCATTTTAGACATTAAATTTGTTCATAGATGATTAGTGGGTTGATATCTTCCCAAAACCCCTTGTTGATGACACAGTTAACCTTATAAAGAAGAATCTCAAAATTATGTTTTTCAAAGAATAATATTTAAATTACACATTCCTTTTATACTCACTATCACTCACCACTCTCACGAATCCCAAAATTTTGGTCTTTGCAAACAATTCAACTGCACTGCTCTCCTCAAATTCTCTTGTTTCAATGGCATCAAGCTCATCCTCTATTTTGTCTTCTACCAATGAAACCTACATTCTAACACTTCAATGCAACCTCGATCAACTGGAGATTCTCTATGAATTGAAAGTCGGTCTCTCTAACCTAGTTGAGAACAATTTCAACTTCTTTCATGACCTAGTTGTAGTAGGCTAGTTTGAATACATCAACCAAGGACAAGATTTTGCTTTGGACGTCCTAGTAAAAGATTGATGAGTTATCTTGATCAGAAGACAACTCATTGGCCTCTGATGAACTCAACATGGATTATGATAGTTTGCGCCCAATAAACGTGACAAGAATTCTTCTACCTTTGTCTCTGATAAACAAGACAAGAATTCTTATGCCTTTGCCTCTAATAAGTGTGACTAGAATTCTTTTGCCTCTACCTCTGCCTCTGATGATTAAATTAAACTTCTGATCGTCTGGCTCTAAACTTTCACCATTTGATAAAGTCAACACTGTGAAAAACCCAATGCTCTAAAGACAAAGCAATTTGTGCATCCTCTGATACACATCATAAATCAGCTACTTGTCTAAAGATCTTAAGACACTCTCTGATAAGCATTCCCTCTAGTTCCACAACATTTCAAATAGATACGTCGAACCAGTACAAGATCAATCTTTTCTAGAAAGGTTCTCTATCAAAGAAATTCCAAAAAGATACGATAAGAAACTTCATATATTATCTTTATTTTCTACTATCACTAGAATGACTAGAAACCTTAATTGTACTCTATATAATGTGTGCCTACATCAATGAAGATAGATGCAACAACGAATAGACACAATATACAAGCAACAACCCATAATCATATTTGTACTACTGGGATTAACCATTTGTGACAGTCTTATTGGGATTAACCATTTGGATTATGTTCTTGAAGATTTAGAATTCTTGGGCCAATTTCATTACTCGTAGGTTCTACTCACTTATCTTATACTATTACATGATTTCAAAACTCACATCTCGTTGTTGGTGTTTTTCGTTTGTGATAGAGTTTCAACAAGTGTACATAATTGTTGCAAGTAAAAATTAAAACGGTAGTACTGAGTGCCGAACTCAAGGATTGCATTTCACTATCGAATTATATTCAATTACTAAAATTGAACAAAAAGTTTCCAAATTGATTGAAATAATATTTAAAATTAACAACAGTAATAAAATTGATCCTTTATAATAAGAAAATTGTCAAGGATGAGTTTCACTTTGAAACCAACCTTGGTGTCTAATTTGATTCTAGTTACTGAATTCCTTTATTGAATTATTACCGAATTCTCTTTATTATTCTTGCCCTATTGTCTTAGTGATAGAACCTGTAATTCCAAAGTAACCCTTAATTCATTAGTGGATTTAAGATTAGAATTAAGCATTACCGTTCAAGAATTCTGTTTTTAAATTATTGTCTCTACAACTGATTTAATTGGTTTCATGACCTACATCTATCTCTAGACTACAAATTCATGAATTTCTCATCTCAAGAATTCATAAAGTCCACTTTCGTTTCAAAATACGAATCGTAGAATATTTTAATGTTGATCAAGCATTAAAAACTATTAAGCACATAAATGAGAAAAATAATTCAAGAAACTCATTCATATAACTAGAAATCAAATCAGAACAATAAGGGTTTCATCTTGGTACACTCATCCTTAACAAGTAGGGTTTAGTTACTCATGAAAGAGATAGAAAAGATAGAGATTAGAGAAGAATTACAAGAAAGATTCATGATAAAACTACTCCAATGGTGTTAGAAACGGCAGTCTTTTAGTTTATATGCTTGGGCACAAGTTTCCCAACTTCCCAATAGTCAAAAAAATATCCTAGAAAGTGAAAAAAATTGCATTTTAATGAATGCTTATGCGTGTCGCGCGCCCCAGGCACATGCTTTGCGCTTCAAGTGCGTCCCGACTATGGCAAAATGCTGAAAATGCGCAAAAAGCAACGTAAAATTACTAAAAAAATTTACTTAATGAAGGAAATAAGAACATAAACATTTCACTAAATAAAAATACTCAAATCAACAAAATATATCATATAACTCCTTAAATTAAGTAATGGTTAACGATAAATAAGACTAAAATCAATGAATAATATGCGTATGATGAAGAGTCATCAGTTCGCGATAGACACAAATGAGTCACAAGTTTTAGGTGATGACTAGTACTCTTAGATTTTTTGCGTGTTCTTCTCAGTTATCTTATACTATTACAGGATTTAAAAATCTCATTGTTTATGTTTGGCATTTGCGATGTACGCAAATGAGTCGCAAGTTGTAGGTGATGACTAGTTTCTCAATATTTTGGAAGTGTTTTTATTTTGAACATCTTCTTATTTTGGGAGTTTCCACTCTAATAGTGACATCGGATTAGGATTATTTTTACTTTTACTTTTCTAAACTCATTTACGTTTTGTTTTGAAGAAATTTTGTTATCTAGTATTATAAATTTAATTCATTAAACTTGATGGATTTGTTTTAGAATTAATGTGATGTACCAAGTGACTACGTGATGCTCTATATCTTGTAATTTTTTTAAAAAAACTAGCATTTTCATAGTATCAGAGACGGTATGTCCAATTAGGTCGTAAATATGTTATATGCTCGCTATGTTTCCTTGTGTGATCTATTTATTTTGTGTGTTGTTGTTGTTGAGTTAGTTGTGTAGAACTAAGTTAGTTCCCTTTTTATTTAAGTCGCACACTACATTCAATTGGTCTATCTGGTTGATGTAGGTAGTAATGGTGTTGTGATTGCTAAAGCTCTAGAGTCTATGGAATGCATTACAGTGTAGACTCTCTTGACTTTGGTTGAACCCAAGTTAGTTTGTAAGCCTATGCTTAAGTTGCACAAGTTGCTGGTCGAGCTACTTCTTACACTAGTGTCAACAAAATGTGCCAATAATGAGTTCAAAGTGATGAATCGATTCCACAAGGCTAACCCTCTATCGTTTGCAGGTCACTATAATCCAAATGTAGCTCATTAGTGGTTACAAGAGATTGAGAAAATTTACCAAGGAATGGCATGTCTTGAAAATTAAAAACGACATTTGGGAACCTTTATGTTGACAAAAGAAGCTAAAAATTTGTGGGATAACACCCATTAGCATTTAGAGAATACAAGAAATATAATTACATGGGTTGTATACAGATACATGTTCCTAGTCAAGTATTTCTTTGAGGACATATGCAATGGAAAGAAAATTGAAATTGTCAAATTAGAGCATGGGAATATTTCAGTGGTAGAGTACACCACTAAGTTTGAATAGTTTTCCAAGTAATACCCACTCTATATTGGAGAGGTAGCAGAAAAGTCTAAGTCCATCAAGTTTTAAATAGGACTCAGGCATGAAATCAAGCAGCGGGTGGGAATGCAAGAGATCCATGACTTTCTTACCTTAGTGAATAAGAGTATAATATATGATCAGGATAACTGTGATACCCTATACCCCAAAATAATATATATAAATTTTGTTTACTATATTTTTTAAAAACCCTGTAGTGGATAAATGAAAACTTTTTCAAAGAGAAAAAGAAACTTTTACAATATAGGATATGATATTTCTCAATGTTCACACAGAACACTTTAAACTATCTTCTTCAAATAAAACATTGCAGTCTCATTAAACTTGATTTAATTATAACTTCTTAATTTTATTCCAAAAATTTACTAGTACTAACAAGGTTTTCTTACAAAAAGTTGCTTTTAGTTAAATAAGTAAAATACAACTTATAAATTTCATTCCCAGTGTCGCATATCAGAGCAGGGCTTCTCCCAAACATGAACTTCAAGACTTTTGTATAACTGCAATTTCACAAACGTATGGTCAAACCAATCAAACACAAACAATGAAGGTGATAAATTTTGAAATCATGTCAATAGTTTAATATAAATAAGAAGAAAATGCAATAATCATAATAGAACCATGTCAAAACACATCGTGGCATATCAAAGTATTCAAGATAATAATATCACATTTTAACGTAAAAATTACTCAAGGAAAGTCAATATTTAATTATAACATCAAATCATATAAGAGAAATTATTATCACCTTTGATACACATTAATCACAATATAGAATTATCACAATACAATGCAATGTTATGCATGAGCTTAGACTTTATTTCTTCATATTTTGGTACCATTCTAACTCTAATGAATTTGATTAGGAGGCTTGATACTATGCCACCACACAAGTGGATGGACAATCCAAATTGGATTTGTCCTCACATGTTCCCTCAACTCAACTCAAGACATATTTACGTGACGATCAAGGTAAAGGTGTGTTGCATGGTAGCTCCTAACATTTGGAGGGCAACCTCAAAGTTACCTAGGAATTCCCCACCATAATACTCCTAAAGTCTAAAAATCTTGCTTTAAGAATCAACAACATACCTATGCGATCAGGCTCATTTAAGAGCACCCTACCTAAGCTTGTCACACCCTACCTATTTGATAATAAAATAATCTACACATCAAATACCCTTAACACCCATTTCCTCCCCACGTTCTCCTAGGCTAATCACTCCATTAAGAGCACCATCATCGACATGGGTGGAATTCATCACAATTCAACTGGATCAAGTTTATCTATCACATGACTCAAATGCAATGCACAAATAATATTCTTAGTCATTTGAAAATCACTACTCAATAATTCACAATGTGCGTCCCAAAATGTTCTTCAACGTACACATATATATTATTGTCAATCTTGAGTATACTTTAACATCTCATATTTACACCATCATAATCATATAATATAAAGTAACAATCATATGAAATAAGATTCAACAACCATTACACTCAAGTAGATATTATACTTCATTCGAGTGATTTCATTTAAAAACATATGTTAATTCACATTGTACAAATACTTGCTTAAACATCACATCACAGTTTTTGCTCATAAGACATTGATCAAATTCACAAAACAGATAATACACATAAATATCGTAATTAGCGATAATACAAAATTCCACTAGATAATCAAGTATCATGCAATCTAAACATAAATTAAATCATATATAGCAAATCTATGATTTTCAAAATCATATTTTAACCCCCAATGATTACCAATTTCCCATTCTTATTAGGTTATTACTAAATATGGTTAAATCATATATGACAAGTCTCATATGGATCTTTGAGAATTACGGCATTTTCGTTCATCATACAATATATTAAACTCATGATTTGAACCCTTTTTCACCCATTATAATGATGAAAAATAATATTCGGCTGCAAAGGCAAATTGGTAGCATGAACAGAAGAGTGCAAAACATCACCGAATTTGTAGAATCAACGAAATATGAGTGATATAATTTACGTAGAGCATAAAAATAAATTTTAAATAATTTTAAAAAAATTAGGAACAAAAGCAATCAAAACGACGGAAAATAGATAGTCATAAAAAGCCTCACCGACACTCCAAAATGTATTCAGATGGAAGAGGAAACAGCTAACCACGATTGTAGTTATAGGGATGGGAGAGGAAACCTTAATGGACAATAAGTTTGCAATGAGAATATCAACAACCGGAGTAAAATGTCAAGCAACAACAATGATAATAACGATGATTCATTTACTCATATCCAATGTCATAGGTGTAGTAACTAGTAAGCATGGCCATATTGCACTTGAGTGTAAGGGTGTTGCCGTTACTTATTTTAATTGTCAACAATAAGGCCAACTAGTAATTTTAGTGTTAGATATTTAGGATAACTTGTATCTCTCGGCTTCTTGTTGTTTAATTTCTTTACGCTTTATATATAAAAAAAATTAAAAAAATAGGTTCCAGTCATAAAGGTAAAAGGAGTAATCCTTCGGTACTGCTATTTCGTGCAATAATCAGTTGAGTGTATTTTAATACATTTAAAATTTTTAGTGTATTGATTTGAAATTTAGTTTTTATCTCATCCGAATTTTCTACTAATTAAATGGATGAATTGTTTACAGAATTAACATAAAACCATAAACATTCTTTTAGTACAATCTTCTCTCATATTAGTCTTTATTTCATGATTTTTATTCTCTTTTTAATTTTTTTTGGCAAACCCACATCTTTTTTTTTTATCTGTTTACGTGTAAAACACCTATTAAATTCAATTGTTATTTTATTATTTAAAAATATAGTAATCAACGGATTAATATTATAATTGTTCATTAACTAGTGAATGGCTGAATCAAATACTCAGGCTAGGAAAATTACTAGTAGACAATAGCATATATAATATGGATTTAATTATAACTTTACTTCCTCTATTTTTACTAACTTTTAAAATTGATATCTTATTTTAAAAGTTGACAGTATTTTTCGCTCATTTTGATTTTTTAACCAAAAAATGATAATATGACATTCTTTAAATAATTTATCATGTGATACGATAATGTTAAATGATTAACATCTATGAAATTGCAATAAAACCCTAAAAAAATTAACTTTTAACTTTCGAAAATTTTCATTTTAGTAATTTATTAGAAAAATTAAGCATCTATATGATTATATATCAGGAAACTGTATATCACCTCATTTAAAATATATCAAATTATCATTTTTTTTCAGTAAAAAAATCTGAGGAGGGACAAAAACTGTCAGTTTTTAAAATAGAGGTATCAATTCTCTAAATTTATTAAAATAGAGGGATTAAAAGAATGAATAGGGTCAAAAGAAGGAGGTCCATAGTGGATATCATTACCAATAACCTCTTCTACCTTAGTAGTTACCATGACTACTTTTTTTCTTTTCTTTTCAAACTCTTGAGACGCTTTTTGCAGAGGAAAGAAAATCAGGGGCATCTTTTAACAATTCAAGTTTGTCTCTAACATAGTCAACATCACAACATCCTACTAACCTGTACTCAGTTAACAACTTACAAATGCATTTTTAGTACTCTACAAGAAATGTACAGCTCTAACATTAGCAAAAGAAACACTCTAAAAGATCAAAGAATAAAAGGCATGACTCAAATAAAAAATGACAAAGAGCATTATCTATGTTCAAGAACAATCATTCTTCAGCTTCTAAGTTATAACTCAAGAACGTTCTTGAAACTAAAAATTCAGCATGACTTTGAGACATCTATACTCTTGATAAAGCAACCTTCAAACACCATCCAAATAAGATGACAAAGAAAGCATCAGATCTGGAAGTTCTGCAGAAGATAGAAAAAATGAAGAATGTTTAGTAAAGAACTTTCTTAGTTTGAAATATGAGTTTTTTCCACAGTTTAATACATGACAACTGGACCCTTTTCAACGGTCATATTAGGTTTCATGAACCTCCTTGAAGCCTATAAAGGGAACTCTTAGCTCAAGGAAAATCAGAACTTCAAATGCTAAGAAATTCATCACTTGCTTACATTCATACACTCAAAGGCTCTTATCCATCAAAAGAATCAATGCTATTCATATTTGAATCTCGTGTTATTATTTTACTCAATCTTTTGTAAAGAATCTAACTTTAAACAAGTGTTGAGATTACTCAGATTATGCCAAGCACTTTAAGTCATTATTGTGTAAAGTCAAAAATATAAGTGTGATTATAGTTTGAGTAGTTTGTAGAAAATTCTTTTATGGTTAAAAGGTGAAGTGTAAAATCCTCTCTCAAGATTGATAGGTGATCTGATTGAATTCCTTTTTGGATGGAAAGGAATTGTCGTGTAACATATATGGTTGATTTGAACTAATGGTGTAAAACCAAGAACATTCGTCATTTGAACAGTTAGTGGAAAATCTCACAATTGTGAGGACTGGACGTAGTTTGAGTTGAATGAACCAGGATCTCTCGTTGTGTGATATCTCTTTACTTATCCCTATTTACTTTCAATCTTTTTTATTATCAAATTAAATATATAAGTTAAATTATTAATTTTAATTAACCAATAATGTTCTTCGTTTTTTGTTTTCAAAACCAAAAATGTTCTTTGTTTTTTGTTTTCACAACCAAGATCAATCTTGAGTTATTTTCTTAAGTTTTTAACATAAAATTTTAAATAAGTGAATTTACAATTCAAACTCCCCTTCCTTGTAAATTGACATTACTACTTCACATGTTTCTGATTATGCGCATCTCTTTGACTGATTTGACTTTGTTTCCTCTAACATTTTTACTTCCTTTGGTCACTTCCTCTAATATCATCCTTTGATGTCTTCCACTAATATATTTTTCTTCATTTTTATTTCTTCTAATTTCGTGTTCTAATTCCTACACATTTAATGAAGCCATTAGTGCAATAAATTGTTCTTACAAAACACCTATGTTAAAATCAAAACCAAATAGAGGAATTGTTCATAGGAACAAATAGGGTCCAGTAGTTGATGTTGAACACCGTTGCAGTAGAAAATACAAAGTGATCATCCTTAATATCTCCTCATTAGCACATATGTTATAAGTCTAGAGTAACAAATTGTCTTGATCTTGTCTGATCTAGAGTTGACAATACCAGACCTCATGTGCCCAGGTATCATGTTTGACATATTAATGTTGATCTTTTAGAAGTATTCGACATCAACCCGTTGTGGTATTAGCTGACATGCTCAACAAAGACACCTTTAGGAACCACATAACTAAATAAAATCTTGAAGAGTACCTTATATTTGGGATTCAGATACATTGACTTGGACCTTATATACAAAGTGCTCTAAAGGATCCTGTAATTATGTGAAAATGCTATATTTTACAACGCTTGTATACAAAGAGCTCTAAAGGACCCTGTAATTATATGAAAATGCTATATTAAAAGTAATGTAAACATAATGTGAGAGCGCTATAATTTACAACATTTGTATACAAAGCACTGTAAACATTATAGAGGTATATCGCTTACAAAAACATAGAGGAAAGTATAATATTGGCCCTTTTATGAGCCTCTTCTTGTGGAAGTTGATGGTTTAGTGATATGTTATGTCAAATTTATGGTGTTTGGGCGATGAAACAACTCTAGTTTTTCAGTTGTAGCATGAAGTTTATAGAAGAAAAGGAACTTGTGGATGTGCAATAACACACAGGTGATCGAGTCTTACTAGATGTTGTGTATTGGTGTCTGCATTTGTTAAATTCAATTTCAACACAACTATATTCAAGAAAAAAAATGTGTTGGAGAAGGGTATCGTATGCGAGAACATGAATAGGTTTTTGGGGCAGACACACATTGGATGCCATGTAATATGTCACCATTGGAGGGTGAAGTTCTGGCTCTTCTACAAGAAATTCCATCCACTGTCAATTAAAGATGTGTGAATGCATTGATAATTAATGATTAATTTGATTATATCATGTTAAGTTTCTCTAGAGTAGAAAAATGCATGAAGATAAAAAATTATGATATCTTAATTTATAATTTTTTTATAATGAAACAAAATTCTCAACTTAGACGTAAAAACATATACATATAAATATATGTATATCAATGTCTTATATTTTTTAACATATCATTGTCGCATGGCTTGTGTCATGGCGAGTATGCGTGTTGGACTTTGTGCTTTATATATAAGAAAAATTAAATTCAATCTTCATTATCTTATTTGTTTACTGCTTCATGCAAACATGAAAACTTGTTAAGCATATTATCTAGAAAATTACTGTCACTAACCACTTAAACCCAATTATTTGGTTAAGGTATAAGATGCAATAACTAGTAATAATCAGGACAATGAGAAACAATACCATTAAAACTAAATATGGAAAATGTGTTCATCTTAAAAAGAGTGCAAAAGGGAATAATAATAATAATACATATGTATTTTACAGATATCTTGAAAGAGCAGAAAGAGAAATAATTACAAGAATGGCCTGTAACTCAAATCCTTGAAGGGATGAGAGGAATATTGTTCTGTAAATATGCACTGGCAGCAGCAACTCCACTTCCATACTTTATTGGGTAACCCACATCTTTCAGTATCATCTCCACACCAGCAAGACATCCCAAGAGTTGCAACTGCAAAAATATTTAAAGAATTAACAATTTCAATGGTGGAAGCATTAATAACTTGATATTACATTAGAATAAACATAATCTAGCATACTTGAAAGAAGTGGACATTGATGCTATTCTCATCTTACGTATGAAGCACGGACACAAACGCAAATACCATATATAGATAGAGCTACATACAGATACGACAATGATACATATACACTAGTAATAATTTAAGAAAATAAAAGTGATTGAATGAAGTGTTAGTGCCAAATGACATCATACTATTGAAGTAGGACAAAAAATACATCTTAAAAACAAAAGATGATAAGAGTTTTAAAGGATAATACATAACAACCGTGAGTAGTAAAGAACACATTTATGAATTCTCTAACATGTTATCTTAAGATACAGAAAAAAAATGGTATATTTCCTATCTAATAAATACATTTTCTTTTGCATGAGTCAAAGATTACAAATATTTAATAGTATTGATTATTTAATTATCACTTTTCCTTTGATATAAACCTTGAATTAAAATTCAAATTTCATTACACTACAGCAAACATAACCTGGACATATCTGAAAGACCCTAAAAGGTAAACGTACTAAATAAGCTATGAAACACTAAGATAGAGAATAAACACTTGCATGAAGATAATGATAATAATTTGCAAAAATAGAGATGATTGTGTGTAATTATATGTGTCATGGTCAAACACCCGGACATAGTTTCAATAAGAAATAACAGTGCTACACAGCTAAATAATAGTTTGGGAAATCAACATTACCTCATTGAGGTTGCCAAGATGGCCAATTCTGAAAACCTTGCCAGCAACTTTGTTAAGTCCCAAACCTAAGCTCAAATTGTATCTCTTCCATGCCCTTCTAACAATTTCAGCACTATCAATGTAAGGAGGAACAACAACAGCAGTCACTGTGTCACTGTACCACTCTTCACTTTGAGTGCAATTCTTCAAACCCCATGCCTCCACAGCAAGTCTGAAATTTAACATATTGACAACCTATTAGATTCATTGACTTAACCAAAATGTTAAAACTATTATAATATAAACTTTTGATAAATTTTCAAAAATTAGCTTCTTCCTTCCTACTTGTTGAAGTTCAAGAATAATTTTCCTTTTTTTAAAAAAAAAAAAAAAAAAGTTTAGGTTCACTGGATCCATGGATCCAAGGAATTGTATATAATCTTATAATCACGAACACCTCTGAGATTAGTTGTGTTTTAGAGTCCAACACTTGATATTTGACATCTAAAACAAGTTTCCGAAAAAATCTTTTTTTTTCTTGGCTTTGCCACTCACACTCATTGAAAACATCTGAGACAATTCTACAGGAGTCAAAGATGTGTTTAAGCAATGATGGTCAATGAGGGGTTAAGGACATCAAATTTGATTATATCACTTTTCATCTTTTTGATAGTAGATGAATCATATCTTTTTTTAGAATTTTTTTCGTAATAAAATAAATTGTTCAATTCAAATGCACATATATAAACAAATGTGTATTAGTGTCAGGTTTATAACAGAGTGCTGACATGTCTGTGCCATGTCAGTTGTTTGATTCATAATGCGTGTTTCATAGACAATGATTTCAAACAATCAACTTTAGTCTTACCTGGTTGCTTTACCCAAACGACTGTGCCTTGCAATCACATTATCAAGTCCTTCCTCAAAAATGAGATCAAGAGCAGCTCTGAGACCATAGAGAAGCTGAATGGAAGGAGTGTACGGCCAATAGGTACCTAACTTGTAAAATTTGAGGTAGTCACTCCAATCAAAGAAAACTCTAAGTGATTTAGCAGATTTTGAAGCCTCAATAGCTTTAGGGCTTGCAACAACAATTCCTATCCCAGTTGGAAGGGAAAGAGCTTTTTGAGAACCAGTTATGGCCACATCTACTCCCCATTCATCCATACGGAAATCAAGCGCACAAATCGAAGACACACCATCAACAAGGAGGAGGGCTGGATGCTGGTAGGCATCTGAAAATCCAGAATACAATGTGAGGGTCATTTTTATTCAAACTGGAGAAGGGAAAATGCGAACAAATGGTCATTTTACAATTGTCGCATATGAGATTTAAACTCAGTCTCTTGAAGTTACATAGTCAAACTCCACATCGTGGACATTAGGACCATTTCTTAAAGACAATAATAGAAGTAAAGAAAAGACAAGCACATCGAAAATCCAAACATTGGTGAAGGCAAAATGATATGATACATTCAAAAAGACACTAAGAAAATGCATTTGAATCAAAGAATAATAAGAAAGTTTATGCCATATTTACATATGTAGAGATAATCATTGTCCACTCAAACATTATTTTGTGACATGAAACTTAGCTTCTAGAGTTCAATTTTCAAGTTGTTAGTGAATAGCATGCAATCATTCTGTCCAAATTTTAGATTCACACTTAAATCATGAGTCAAGTTCTATTGCTAATGATCTGTGCAATAGCATATCTGTGACTCTGGAAATATACAACAGAATTGGAAGGTCATTTATATTAACCTAAAGGATTCTATGAATATAAACCAGCATTATTGAATGAAAATAGTGTTGAAGTGTTTATCCAAAATAGTATATCTAAAGACATGCTAAGACATGGTGTTCAAATATATCAGAACAACCACCCCAGTTCAAAAAAATAAAAATACAAAACATATAAACAGATAGCACAATTTTTTTATCACAGAGTTCGGTTAATTAAGCCTATGTCTCAGACTGTAGAGCGACTACAGTTTTTTTGTATTAATTTCAAGCTTAGAATTTACGGCGTACAATTTGTACTTAAATACTACGATTCAGATTACAACATTACTCTGAACTGTATCCACTTATGAGTAACTATGAGCCATAACTAACAAAATATTGTGTGAACATATATCCAACATACCAACATGTCAAGGTAAATGATGTAGCAAACAGTACCTTACTACCTAAGTAACAATTCTGAAACTAACAGATATTGAAAGACAAAAGAAAACAAACAATATCTAAAGCTGGATTTAATATGTAAAATGACAGTTTATAGATGAGTAAAAGATGTGATGCTCACCAAGAATCTGTCTCACTTTGGCCAAGTTATTCGTGACACCAGTTGCTGTCTCATTATGAACAATGCAAATAGCCTTTATAGTGTGTGCAGAATCAGAAGCAAGTTTTGATTCCAGAATGTCAAGATTGGCCCCTTTTCCCCATTCACTTTCAACAACATCAACGTTGAATTTAAGGCGTTGTTGCTGATCAATCCAAAGCAAACTGAATTGGCCGATCAAGAACGATACAGTACGATCTCCGGGCGACAATGTGTTTGTCAGAGCACTCTCCCAAGCACCAGTGCCTTAACCAAATGCAAAAGCATTATTAGATAACAATATAGGTATATAACCTTATCCAAATGAAACACAAGTTATTTTCTCTTGCTGGTTTAAGAATTTGCGTTGGACCTAATTCAACCTTACCTAACAATATAACCTTATCCAAATGAATCACAAATTACTTAACCACATACCGACTTATCTTTCCCTCACATTTATAAACATATTTTCAAGTCATATCTCCTTGACTCTCAACTCTCAACAGATGGACCAACCTTATCCCATCTTTTTGTAACCTCAAAAGACACAAAAATAGATCAAGAAAGATACAAAAGCACACAAAGTGCTAAGACTACTCTAGATTACCGTATTAGAATTTTGCAGTCAAGTTTCATTTGGTTAGAGGCAATACAGTCACTAATCAAAAGTGAGTAATCTAATCTAAGGAGTAAACTGAGTATACATGATTAAGAGAGCTGATTAGGCATTCTTAAATTCGGGTTGGTCCTAATCCCTACAAAATTGGTTCACTTATGAACATTTTCAGGCCATATCTCATCGATATGGAACTCTTAACACCCCCTTATGCCCAGATGGAACATCTGGAGTGTGGCCCAAGAAGCTCGATAGCAAGTAGCCCAACATGTCTATGATACACTTGGATACCATCTTAAAATTTAGATTGGTCCTAACTCAACTCTACAAAACCGACTTCTAAGATGAAAGATGTCTCCCACTTATAAACACATCTTCACATCATATCTTAAAATTTTGGCTAGTCATAATTAATCATACAAAACCAGCCAATAAGACAAGAGATATCTCCCACTTATAAACACATTTTTAAATCATATCTTCAAATTTGGGTTGGTTCTAACTCAATCTACAAAACCAACCAATAAGAGGGATGTATCCCACTTATAAACACATTTTCATATCATATCTGATCCGGCGTCACTCTCAATATCCATGTGGTTAGATGGATCTAAGTCACAAGTCATGAATGTAAATATAACTAAAACCATACACCTAAAAAACATTGAACAATTTATTTTGAACATGTATACAATACAACAATACCAGTTGTAGGGAAAAGAAATGGTGTTCCACTAGTAGTCTTGAAAATCTTCTTGACATCCTCAAGTAGCGTTTTTGTGAGAGCTGGAATCGCAGGAGAGCGATAGTCCTCGTTGTTCCGGCTCATCGCACGAATGACCTGATCAGGTATGTTAACTGGTCCTGGAACAAACAGATGGTTCCTTCCTGGTCCATTGACATAATCCATCTTCACTTGCTTGAAATTTCAACAACCTCTTTGAAATTCAAGCAAGTTGTTGGATTTTTTTCACACCAAAGAAACCACCACCTACAGAAAATCCATCATGAAGTTAGTATTTAACAACTTTCTGAATTGTTGGTAATAAACTTTGTCAATGTAATAGTGAATTATTGTTTTATTAGTCCATGGTAGAAATCTGTGACTGAAATATTCAACTATGCATGCATATTTCACATAGTGAAATTGAAATTTAAACTCACTTACACCACTTGCTAACCAAAATTATGAGTAGCTAAGGCATAACATGGAACAATCAAGTTTAAATGCTATTAAATCTAAGTGTTAAGAAGGAAAATAACAACTTCTGTTTTTATCATGAAATAGTAACTTTAATGATGGCCTTTATAATAACATCTAAATAAAGAAAAATAATATAAATTAATCATCTTTTTCCATTGAGAACTTTGTCGTGATCCTATAATTTTTTTTAAAAATATTATTGGTGCTTGTGCTTAGCCTTTAAAATCTTTTCATTTAATTAATAGGAAAAATTGACTGCTTGAGTCATTCTTGCAGCTAAAGGAAGAGCGACTAATTTGAATTATTGATAAATCAATAATAAGATTATTTATTTTTTTTTTGTCTAAAGTGAATTAACTACTTTAGGAAGATATTCATTTACTTAAATTGGAAAATAATAAAATTTAAAATAGTTAAAAATCGAATAAAATAAATACACAAGATTAAGAGAAAAAACATCAAAATATCTAAAAATGTAACAAAACTTACGTACCGATAAAATTGAATAACCACTTTGTTTTTCATGAAGCTAAATTATTTAAAACCAGTGGTTTTTCTTAAAATGAAAAAACATCACTACCTTGAAGAACATAAAAAGAATTGAGTTTATATTGGGATATTACAACAAGAATTGAGTTTAGATTAATTTATATTTTCTTCCTATTTTATAGGAAGGGCAATATAACAAAGCATGAGTAAGAATATATTCATTAAAAAAAATTGAAAGAACCAAATTTGAACACTAAGAAAATTAAATACAAAGGAAAAAGATATAATAAATGAAATAATTATGAATAAGTGAGTGTACCAAGGAGAATTTTGATACAGTTTGGTGAAGTATAGCAGAAAGAAGAGCTGTGGTGCCAGTGCACTCTGCTCTGAGCAGAAGTTTGTTATATAAAACTATATAAATAAATGTAAATATTCATATATGCTAAGGTGGGCCCATGTTTTGTCCAAGTAGTAGATAAGAGGGAAAATTTGGGCACCTTTGAGGCTGAGAATGGATGAAGAGGGAACACCTTAGTTCTGGCTTGAATTTTCTATTAAATTCCACATCATATATATCAACATATCATTTGGGTTGTATCTCTAATAATTTATTCATTCTCCTAATTTCTTAATGTTATTCATGATATAAATATACTTGTCAAGATTTTCGGAGATGGCTTTGAGGGGGATCTGAGCAGTTACTCGTAAATATGTTGGATGTTGATTTAATTTTATAAATTAAGTCTATGATAAAAAATAAAAAAAAATAATAATAAGTAATTTTAATAATTTAAAAAACTAAAATAAAATTGAGTCTCTATAAAATTTTAAAAATATATTTTTAATGTTTATAGAAAAGCTTTCTATTTTTTAGTTACTAAATTTTTTTTATTCACTTTTAATCTCTAATTTAAAAAATTTGAGTTCCTAGAAAATCAAAATAAAGGTTAGAATTAAATAAAAGTATATATATATAGAAACTAAATTTGAAAGATGCAATTTCAAAAAGATTAATAATATATTTAATCAATAAAATAAATCAGTCTCACTTTGTTATATTATAAAAAATAAAAAAAATTGAAACTCATCAATTAGAACATCTCAACTGTGAACTTAATATGAATTAATTAAATGGGGTATACTGTGCCACATCATTTTGAAACAACTCATTATTTTTTTGCTCCAACGGTCATTCATTTAAATAGGTTCTACTATGTCACATCACTCTAAATAAACTCATTCTTTTTTTACTGTTTAACTTTTAAAAACCCATATTATATTCCATAACTTTAATTTATACATTAATATTTTATTTATATTCAATTTTATTATAACTTAAAATATTATTTAAATATTCCAATTAATATTATTATACATTATTTTAATTTTAAATTAAAATAAAAAAATTGATTTAAAAAAAAAAGTTAACGACTATATATTATTTTTATCATACATTATTTTTATTATTATTAATAAATTAAAAAAAGTTAACGACTATAAATTAATAAAAAAGAATAAATTTATTATTATTAATAAATTAATAAAAGGTAACGGTTATAATTAAATTATTATTAAATTGTGAAAATCAATAGAATCCATCATTATATATTTATTATTATACGTAAAATAATTTAAAAAAAAAATATTGACACAACTCCAGCAAACTCACAAAAAAACTAGAAGTGAAGTGATTATACGCTGACGGACGAACTCATTTAGCTATAGTAGGAGATGCTCTTAGGAATTGTAGACCGCTTGTATATTGCAACGGCAAGTTCAACTGCTTGATTTTCAAAAGTATAACTGGAGAAAGCATAGAAGACTTAATTTTAATACTGTTCCAAGTTATAAAATTTCAATAAAATAATCCTGAACATTGAATTTGGAGGGTATTTTTGTTGATGTGTCACATTAAATAATTAGTAGGCAAGTCTCCCTTGTGTGAATCAAATCTTATTAATTTTTTTATCTTTGACATTAAAGTATTGTTTAAGAAAATAAAACTTAAAATAAAATTAATGTGAAACATAAAAAAAA
>JBBPBR010000004.1:46595930-46624109 GCA_037974775.1 Cicer pinnatifidum
AAAAAAAAAAAAAAAAAAAAAAATCAATTGAAATAACCCTCAAAGTTGATATGTTACAACTTATTGATGTTTTAACTATTTATCTTTGTTTTAATACTTTTTACACAATTAATTATTATCGTTAAATTATTAAAAAAATATTTAACTTTAACTATTGAGATCACACATAAAATATTTGTGATTAGTTAATAATATAATTGTTTTTATGTTAACTTATATCAAAATTAAATTTTATATTTGAGATACTAGTTTACTGTCTAAAAAGTAGGTATCAAGTTCAAATCGTTTTAGAGATTATTATAAAACACTTGTTAGTGTCACTTATATTTGACGAAAATTTTATATTTTTCAATTCTTTTTGAAAAAATTAAACTCATATTTTATTATAACAAAATTAACTTTTTGAATATTCTATTTTTACATAAAGTTTTTAAAAAACTTGAAGAAGAAAAAAAAACAGTAGAACAAATAATATAAAAAGATGAATAATGGAAGGATATTTTACTGCCATAGTATATAGTACAATATAGGGAACATTGAAGTTTGAGGCTGAGAAAGCAATATGAGAGATAAAGAGATAATAATGAAATGTCAACCACACTTCACTTGTGGGCAATGAAGCTAAATTCCAATCTCCTTTATTTGGAATCCTTTTCAATTGTTTGGCAATATCCCCAAACCTTGTGGTTGCTTGCGTGTGTTTTATACGTGAGAGATTTTAGCAATTAATAACAGCTAGGATTGTTTTCTGATGTATTCATCTTTTGTTTCTTTCCTCCTTACATACTATATTCACTTCCTTCCATTTTCATATCGTTATTATTAGTTCAATATGATAACATGTAGGTGATTGGCATGAATACACGTATATGTAATCCGGACGAGTGACTTAGATTTATAACTAAAAAATAAATTACAAATTAAGAAATTGAGAAATAAAGAGATCCAAAATTCTACCTCATCCGCAACATTAATACAAATATTTACTAAACAAACTAACATTTATACTTTCAAAAATAAATAAATTAGACATCAACCAGATTAACTAAATTACACATGTTAAAAATGACATGTCAATTAATTTTACATTTACTTACAAATTTGTCAATTAATTTTAAATTTACTTACAAATTTAAAGAGTGATCTATATAATATAATATTTGAATTGATGATAAATTTTGTAAAATACATAAACATTAACCAATTTCATTTAAAAATAAATTATTCAAGAGAATTTAAATTTAAATTTTAACTAAAATAATGATTTCTCAAATTTTATTTACCTTTTCTAAATTTTTAAGATCTTATTCTCGTGATAATCAAAAGGTTAAAAGAAAACAAAATAATAACATTAAATAAATATCAAGGTTTTATTGAGGATTCAAAAAAAGCTCTATTTTGGTTTTCGGCTAGACCTGACCTGATCTCTTCCTATCCATTCCCTCGTGCCTCATCCATCGTCACTCACTCGCTGTTCAACTTCTATTTCTTTCACAAGTCACAAACCTATCGTAGTCGCCCTTTGAATGAAGGCGCCATGCATACTTCGTGATTCCAAAACCCATTTTAATAACCCCATAGGAAGACTACTTTGTAACAACTTTTTATTTCTAAAAAACATATACCATATAATCTGTAATAATACTCTGTCGATTAAAATTTAAATTTAAATTATTAATACATTTGATGGTTAAAATTGTTCCTTCACCAAACAACTCCAATGAGGTAAATTGTGAGGTTTTCCTACAACATAGAATAGATTATTTGTTCATTAACTCATACTGTTATAGGGTTTAATGGAGCCAAATTCTGTACTAATCTCAAATAAGACGCTGTGTTTCCTTTACAAGAGTGGCTGGCTAGTAGACAGGAGAGTCATGGCTAACCAATAAGAGAAAAAACAGAAGATAGATGAAGTGGTATACCGAAGTAAATAAAGAGCAAATGATGATTGGTAAAAGATATTAAATTATTGTAATCTGAATGTTAAAAGGAAATAATAATATACCCAAGAATCGGAAATACTAATCCACCATGTATGACTGCAAAATGAGTAGATAATAATAGTGGAAACGGAAACTGAGCAAAAAGATGAGAATTAACTGATTTTATTTGCTAATGAAATTTGCTTTAAAGAGCTACAAAAAAATTCAGACAGGTTTTAGCTGAACTTGTTGCAAATACATTCTTTGTGCATATCAGCTTAACATAATTTGCATGATGCGTACAATTAAGTCCAATAAAATGGGGAGAGTTGGAATGCACACTTTTCTTAGATATCTCTAGCAGGTATAATGTGTTTCTGTTCAAGATTTTTCATTATATATGTAACCCTTTGCTTGGCTCCTCTTTAAGGAAGTGTAAAATTCAAAAGGAAAAGGGGAAGGAAAAAAGGGCAAACTTTGCAAAGTAAACACCAGATCATCGTCGGCTTCAGCCACCTTCGTTTCCATGCCTCAGACATGCCTGTATTATTAGTTGGTTCGGTCATTTGGTGGGCAGGCACGTTTAGGAATCCCTTTTGCCTCTCCATATGGTGAGGAAATGAATAAGAATGACTAGGGTTTCCATTCCTGCCAAATGAACTAGATACTGACCCATTGGGATGAGAGGGGCCAACACCAGCAGCAATGTGCTCCAGCTTATGTTTTGAATAAATTTGGTTAAGCCTCTCCCCTGAAAGATGGGAAAAGGTAGAAACATACTTCCACAATCTCATATTCATTCCTGTAAACCGACAAGGAATGAAAAAAATCATTCATGCATTAAAGAATCATAAAATACAGACAAAACCAGTCCTCAAAATACATAGGACACCACAAGTATTCTAGAAAATAAAGGGACCCAGGCATGCACAAAACAGACTCATCTTAAAGAAAATGAGGTTACACAAACAAGTTCAGAATGGGAATAAAACACATACTATCTTGCTTAGAGGGTTGGTCTTCCTTTTCTGATACAATTTGATCTATCCTTATGCCAAGAAGCTGCAAGTAGTTGCGAACTTTTGAAAGCACCTAAAGTAGAGGAGAAAAAGCAAGTAAATAGTGTTTTCATTATTTAAATTTGGAAATAAACATAAAAGAACGGATTAATCCGCAACAATTGGGGGAACCTTTTCCTTCAGAAGATTGGCGCTGGTTGTCTGCAATCTGTGAAGACGTTTCAACATTTTCATTTCTTCAACCATCACATCTTGACACCATTCCATCCATTTTACTTCCTTGAACTGCTCATATAATTCATCATCATCAGACATTTCACCCTCCTCCTTTATAACAGGTTCAACTTTTAGAGGTTTCTGAAGTCTATCCTTCCTTATTTGGACATTAACTTTATAAGAACCCACTTTTTTCTTTTGTTCCTGCCCATGCAACAATGAGATGTCTACAAGATGTTCTTTCTTTTTCTTGGAAGTCTTCCTTCCAATTTTGCTATAGGCCTTTTTCACACCAATAACAGCAAGTTCCTACATGAATTACTCTAGGAATTAGCTTCAGCTATGCGTGGATAATATGAATAATGAACTGACACAAGTTTCAAGTAATAAAAAATTGACTGCATCATAGTGTTGTTCAAGTGAGAGCATGAGAGGAGTAAATATTGACTGTATAGCCATATATGGATGATCAAAAACAAATTTATTTAAATCTATATTTGATCATCCATGAACCGTTTTATGGTTAGATTAACACCTCTCACATTCAACTAACAAGTTTCCATATTGTCTTGACCTAACAGCTAAAGCTTTTAAGAGGGTTAGTTTAGCATATGGTATCATTATCTCTACGACCTAGTGAGCTAGAATTCAATCTAAGGAACGCTCACAATATTGATAAAAGGTGTTCTGTAACCAAAAGAAAAAGGCAAAGCTATTACGATAGTTATAAAACTAAAGAAACAATAGAACCTCATATCTCGCCATCTGTTGTCATGTATAATAAGCATATTGCTAAAAAATTGAATATTACAAGAATGTTGAGTCTAAGTAAAAATTTGAGCATCTGGAGATGTTCTCTCCACAAAGCCTTTAACCCAAGAGGGAGAAAAAAACACCCTCAACAATGTGTGGTATCTTCTGCAAGTGAAATTTACAATACAAGAGAACTATATTGAATAGTATTCAAAACTATATACATGTGGGAAACATCAAGTACCAAAACAACTTTTGAAGATTAAATTTGAAGTATAGAGGGAAAGGAAGCATGTAAATAAAAAGAGGGGATAGGGCTTGAAGACGCTCATTATTGATGTGTAAGTAGCATAACCAGAGAAAAAAAAAAAAATGCGATTGAGGCGATCACATACTTGCTCCAACAGGGCATTGGCCTGGTCTCTCAAGTTTGGAGCTCGTGGCAAGAAAGTTTCATGATGCTGAAGTTCCACTGGTGCAATTTTTTTTTGTAAGACCAAGTCTTTCATCCAAACTTATCATTTCCCAACTACCAAATCCATGATAATGTACTCCAAGAAGCAATCTTGATCATCAACTATTAGCAAGTGAAATAGAATTAGAAAAGGCAGTAATCAATCCCACTTCTGAATGTATATACAAATGATGTAGAGGATAGCACCTACTTTGATTCCATCCACAACCTTTTGACCAGTTTAGGCAACGGTTGAAGTAGTCCAGCCGGAGATAACGTGGAGTACCTGTTCCTTTGACATACATCACACTCTTCAATAAACTTCTTGATATCTCACCTCATGCCTTCCTAAAACAAGAAGCTAGACACCCTTTTAAAATTTCTGAACAATCCTGAATGCCCTCCACAAGGAGAATCATGGCATTCAGCCAAGATAAGTGGTATTTTGTTAGAACCCTTAGGCAGCACCAATTTAACTTTATACAAAAGTCTTCCCTTCTTGAACTCATAACCAGAATGAGAAGTAGGAGAGACAATTAAGTCTTGCACCAACTGCTGCAATTTAGGATCTTGTTGCAATTCCCCATCCCAAGAATCATCATCTTCCACATGTAGAACTGAGAGGGCAGCATACATATCTCTCCTAGACAAGCTATCCACTGCAGTATTCTCCTTTCCTGGCTTGTATTGGATTTCAAAATCCAAACCAATGAGCTTGACAGCCCATTTAAATTGCTCAGCACTGAACAATCGTTGATCAGTCAAGAACTTAAGGCTCCTTTGGTTAGTCCTCACAATGAAATGGTTGCCCAAAAGGTAGTGTCTCCATTTGGTCAAATCCTGAACCAAAGCCATAAGCTCCCTCTCATAACAGACCTTTGTTGAGCTCTCAAAGATAAGCCTTGACTCCAAAATGCAAGGGGTTTACCCTCCTGCATCAAAACAGCCCCCAAGCCCTTACTAGAAGCATCATTTTCGACAAAGACCTTAGTGAAATCAGGTACAGCCAACAAGGGAAGATCAACCATGGTTGTTTTCAAAGCCTGAAACACAGATGTAGCTTCCTCAGTCCAACAAGTTAAGGGTTTGGCTAATTTACCATAACCTTGGACAAAACGTCTATAATACCCTGTTATTCCAAGGAAACCCCTAAGACCCTTCACATCCGTAGGAATAGGCCAAGACATCATGGCTGCAGTCTTGGACGGACAAGCTGCCACCCCTTTCTCCAGAAATCACATGTCCCAAGTACTCAAGACTAGACTGTCCAAAGCTACATTCTTTCTTATTTGCCTTCAACCCATTCTGCATCAGCACTGCCAAGACTTGGTGGACATGAACAAGATGAGCTGACATATCCTTGCTATACACCAAAATGTCATAAAAAAAGACCAGGACAAATCTCCGGAGGAAAGGCTTCAAAACCTCATTCATGAGGGCTTGGAATGTGGAAGGGCATTGGTGAGACCGAAAGGCATCACCAAGAACTCATAATGCCCCTCATGTGTTCGGAAAGTCGTCTTCTTTATATCATCTTTGTTCATCCTAATTTGATGATAACCTGATTTTAAATCAAGCTTAGTGAATATTGTTGCTCCATCAAGTTCAATGATAGGGATGGGGAATTTCTTAGGGATAGTAATTTTGTTGAGAGCCCTATAATCCACGCCAAAACACCAACCCCCACCTTTCTTCTTGACCAAGATGATGGGACTAGAGTAAGGGCTAACGTTTGGTCTTACAATGCCAGCCTCAAGCATTTCTGAAACCAACCGCTCTATCTCCGCTTTTTGATAGTGTGGATACTTATAAGGTCGTAGATTAGGTATCTCAGCACCCTCCTTTAAATGAATTGCATGATCTAACCTCCTTTGGGGTGGAAGACCTTGAGGATCCTCAAAAATCTCAAAATACGTCTGAACAACCTCTGAAACAGCTTCAGGTATGATTGAAACCTCTGTTGGTTTCTGCTCTGCAGAATCGTATTGAATTAACAAGCCTTCCTCTTCTTCCTTCAAAATTTGCATGAAGGCTCCATAAGACAATTCAGTATTAGTTAAGAAAGGATCACCAACCAAAGTAATCAACTTGCTTGCCTTCTCTAGACAAGGTAAGCTCCAGCTTGCCAAAGTTGGTTTTGACCTCTCCCAAACAAGAGAGCCAATCTAAACCCAACACCAAGTCCACCCCTTGCAGGGTGAACAAATAAAAGTCTTGCCTAATCTCCATTCCTTACAAATGCAAACTCAACTCGGGACACTTTCCCTTACATTTCACCCTATGACCATCCCCCACTTACATAGTGTAAGGAGTATCTTCCACCATCAAGCTCAGTTTCTGAACTACCTCCTGAGAAATGAAGCTATGAGAAGCTCTAGAATCTATAAGTAGCAAAACAAAATTGTTATGAACTCCCCTTGTATCTTCCAAGAATTTGTGGAAGTCAGCCCAACCATTGAACAAAGATACAATTGCAGAGAATTGAAAGTTTCTACCTCATGAAACTCAGCATCATTGTCCTCCTCGTCATCTTCTTCTAAAATAATCATACGAAACTGCTTATTATTGCATTTATGTTCTCTGTGATAGGGCTCATCACATCTGAAACAAAGTCCCTTCTCCCTTTTGTCTCTCATCTCAGTCCTGGACAAACGTTTGAAATCACCAACCCCTGGTTTTATTCCCTTCCCCAGCCTGAACACTCACCAAATTAGTAGCAGAGGTACCACCCTCCATTTTCTTATCCAACCAAGGCTTAGTATCAACAGTCATAGTCTTATTGTAAGAACTAGAATTAGAAAGAGTGGTTGGCTTAGTGAAAGTGTTGGTTCCTTTCTTAGTCCAAATCAGATTCTTCTCCTCAATCATAATAGACTTTTGAATTAAATCAAACGGAGACTTTAACACATAAAGTTTTACCTCCACTTGAATTTCCTCTTTTAAGCCATTCATGAAAATTCCTCGTGCAAATTTTTGATCAATGGCCTACAAAGCTCCAACATATTTCTCAAACTCCTCCACAAATTCCAAAACCATCCCCATTTGTTTGAGTGCTAGCAACAACTCAAAGGGATTTTGTACCACTGAAGGTTGAAACCTGCGAACCACCACCAGCTTGAACCCGTCCCAAGTTGGTTCAAGTTTGCACCTATCCCACCAGTGATACCAGCTCAATGCTCTGCCCTCCATGGCCACCAAAGTGGCACGCAACTTCTCCTCCTCAAGAACGCTTCGCAACTCGAAGTATCGTTCCAAACGGTGCGTCCAACCGTACGCATCGTCGCTTGAGAAAATCGGGATCTCCAACTTCCTCCACTAGTCGCGCTCAACGTGGTCACCCAAGGATCTATCACCACCGCCGCTGGTCTCTGTTTCTTCGCTGCGAACAGTCCCACCGCTGTTTGAATCAATCTTGGCCGCGAGTGCAGCCAATTGATCCTCCGTATGTTTGGCGCGCACCTTTGCCAACTCCAATCGTGTGTGCCATTCCTTGCGCTCATGCTCCCAATCACTTGAATCTCTCACCATGCTTCTTGTCTTCATGCAATGCGCAGTAGAAGAACGCGAACTCAGGGCCCCAGATTGGTGCTCTGATACCAGTGTTAGAACTAGAATGTAATACTTAAGAAAAATGAATAGAATAGATGAAGGAAAGAAAATCAAGAATGGTTTCTCTCAAGAATGTATTATTGAAACTGACAAAAATGAATAGAGTAGCAGTTACAGATATGCTAACTGAATTGCCCTGCAATTCAATTCCAACCAATTAACTCTCTAACTGCCTACCTATTGAAGACTAAGCTTCTGTTATTTATACTAACCATGCTAACTAGTCAGTTAGGATTTTCAGCCGGCACAGCTCAACAATTAACAGAACTAACAACATAGAAATTAAGCTTGGTTCCTTCTCTTATACACCTTCCTAATAGGAAGCCTTGCTTGACTAGCCATCCTATCAGTTGTATTCTAAAACCTTCTGGTTCAGCCTTTGGTTAGTTACAGTTATTGAGTTACATTAGTTGGAAGGTCAGTGGGAATGATAAGTATCAGAAACACAAATAATACCAGGTCACCAAACATTAGTGCATATCAGAAGAAATAGATTTTCATATAGGAAGATAACAATGAATATTGCCAACAGTAATAGAATCTTACTGAACAAGAAAATCAGAGTGCATCTCGTTTAGACAAATTCCCATATGACCAGCTTCTCACTTGGGCAGATGCTCCATCAATCATTGGTGTTGCATGAGCTGAATATTCTGGTTTCCTGCGTTTTTGAATCCGTTCAGGTAGTTCACTTTCCTTCTTTTTTCTTTTATTACTTCTTTCAGATTGATCAGCCTCTCCATAGCTTTTGATATTTCTTGCAGCACGTGGAGCAAGAGCTTTCTAAAACGAGAAAGTGTGCCCTTTGACCTTTTCCTGAATCCTTCTGTTCATCTTCAATTTCTGACCCTATTATTTCCCCTCCTCCTTCCAATGAATTATCTTCTGATTCATCTTCATTTCTACAGTGTGATCCACTTTTTGATTCGTGCCCAGATCCAAAACCATTCTGAGGGCACAGAGGCTGGCAGTCGTTCCAAAAGAAAGAAACCCACTTTTGCTTCTTACTGGCATCATCTGGTTCAGCATCACTCTCGTACTGTGCCTCCATGTTCATATCAAATTCTTTTTCACTAGAAGTTGCATCAGCACATTCACTACTACTGATCTACTAGTTCGATCAGCATTCTGCCCCTGGCTTTTATCTTCCAAGATCCCATTTGAAACTGCATCATATGAAAATGTCATCCTATCATCTAGGACTGCCTTATACTTTCATTTACTTCATTTAATTGACTATCCTCACTATAAGAGATATTGATGATAACCAAAAACCCAGTATAAGTCACCTGCTCATTCAGCTATCTTTGTTTCCACAACGTTTGATCACGAAAGTAATCGATGATCAGCAAAACCTTGAACCAAGCACAAGCATTAGCCACACAACAATGATGCAATACCAAAATGTAACAAGTTCAATTAAATTAGAAAATAGACAACACCTATTTTACAACCTTCAAATTCAAAAGAAGGTAGAGGAAGTTATGAAGCACAAATATTGACCACCGGTAATAATTTGAGAAAATGAATTAATTAATGTAACAAAGGTGTCAGTGTCTTGTCGGTCACCACCCGTGTCGGACACTGAAACACGTGTCGGACACTGAAACACGTGTCGGACACAGAGACACGGCTTCAATCAGAAATGTCATGCTACATAGGGAGGAAAAGCATGGTAACAAACACCTAGTTTATTTATGGTTTGCAGTCCATACTTTTTTAACAACCGCAAACAAACATACTAGCTTACTCGTTCTTTCCAAACATTTTCTAGCAATTGAAGTAATTAGTGACACACTTGCAGTTCAAATGTAGGATTTAAACCATAACACTCTAAAATACTGAATTTGACATCAAATTTTGAAAACTGATAAAAACAATAAGAAAAAATTTATGTAGCATCGACATTTCTAATCGAAGGTGTGTCTCCATGTCTAACACCAATACATTAATTACATTTAATTATTCATTTTCTCAAATTATCACCAGCGCCCACATGCCAGTGTGGTGTCCTTGTATGAATTTGTGATTCATAGGAAAAAATGTAACATATGCTATCAAATTGAATCCCATAGTTGAAGGAGGGTGAAGGCACAACTTCAAACGAGTGCCAAAACGGTCAAAACTGAACTCCACTAACCCCACGTTAGCCAAAACACGTGAGTTCAACACAACGCAATCCGAAACAAGTTCAAAACGCAAAAACAATATCAAAGCCAAACAAAAACGGTAAAACCAACGGATCAACAAGCATAATACACAGCAACGAAGCTTTTCAAGCTAAAACCTTTACGAACTTCGACCTAAATCCACAATCGGAAACCTGATTCAACAAAACTAAATCTCCATGCTCCACGAAGATAGAATCTCACGAACGACGTCGATAATGAACAACCACGAGGATAAGAGCTAGAGGCTAACCTTTCCAACGGACAGAGTGTTCTTCCAATTCAGCAAACTGCACGAGGAACGGAGGCGATATTTTGACGATGCTGCGCCCATTCGCCGGCGAGGAATCGTCAGAAACTGAACCGCCGGCAAGCGAATATTCGGGGAAAAAGAAGGCGCGAATGTTAAGATTTCGTAAAAAAATGCTACTCGCGAGCGAGATTTCGAATGTTCGTGTGGCGGAGATAGTGACGGAGATTAGACGGTTACGACGGCTACGACGGCGCGATTGTGACGTCGGATTTTGAGTGGAAGGAGGAAGGGAAATGGTGACACACGAATATGAATTTGAAAATATTTATAGTTTTTTTTTTTGGTACAGCATACTCTTTTTTATGCTAACAATTGTTCCTAAATTATTACGGGTAATTATTGAGAATTAAAAAATAAAACTTGACGGGTATTTTTACACCGGCCAATAAATTATACCTCAATTGACAAATTTCCATAGGTTGAACGTCTTTTAATTATAGTAGAATTGAGAATCTTTTATAAGATCAGTATATCAAAATTAATTCTATTTATATTTCAAACATAATTGTTCTCGCGATCTCTTAATTTAATTTTAAGTATTACTTTAGTCATTTATTTTCTTTTTTTTATTACTTAGTTTTTTATTTAATTTTAAGTAACAACCATTTTTTTCTTTACAAAAATTTAGATAATTCATCAAAATTTTCAAACAAAATCCATAAAATCAATATTAATTTCAAGAAAATTTATATATACATCAAATGCATAACTAAAATATTCAAATAAACTCATATTTTAATCTGCAACAAATTGTTACTTAAAATTAAATAAAATAATAAATCGAGAAGAAAAAGAAAGATAAAAGGCTAAAGTATTGCCTGAAATTAAGTTAAGGAATGACATGAACAATTATGTCTATATTTCACAAAAAATTAAAATTGAAATACTAAAATTTTATAGAAAGTGAATTTGATCTAGCGAAAAATTAGTCTATACCAATGTACTTAGCCAATATTGAATTTAAATTAGAAGTACGTTCATTCACGTGTTTAATATCTTAAGGACTCTTATCACTTGTGGAAGAAACACGAAGATACTAAAACAATTCATAAATTGTTAAATATCTTTTTTTGGTGAAATAAATTGTTTAAGTATTAATATGCATGAAAGAATTTTTTAGAATTTAATATTTTAAAATAATTCAAAACATTATTTTTCTTGATGTGATTTTATTTTAGACTCAAATGATTATATAATATATTGATTGGAGTTGGTATATGATGAGGTTTATGATGATGTTTGAGATTAGTAAAACTAATATTTTACGATCAAAAGCTTTTATAAAGAATCAAAAGTAATTTTTGACATTAGAATTTCGAGATAATGTTTTAAAAAGTAGGATATTACGTAGTGGATCTGATATGAGATAATGTTTAGAATATTTTTTTCATTGTGAATAGTATTCAAATGTCTTAACCTATATTTGTAAGGTTTGCTTATATGAATTTGATTCGGCTTCTGAGTACATGATATGGTGGGAGCTTTGCAATTCTTCTTAGAAGGTGAGTAGAGTTTTTCCGCTTTACAATTATGCGATTTTGACATAATTTTAGCAAAATCATCAATCAAAGCACTATTAACTGACTCATATGTATCAATATTATCCTCGTCATATCTTTATCCCAAAAAAATTCTTTTAGAGGCATGACGTTACTTCCATCACCTGGAGCAACATTAGTATGTACCAACACCAATATCACCCAAAAAAACTATTTAACATGATTAAGATATTGGGCGATCACATCAGCAATCTATTTTTTGCAAAGGAAATCATTACCTATATTATGTGTTGGCAAATAGTCAACCACAATATCATCTTCACATGAGAAAATATCCACAAACTCGTTATCATCCTAAAATTAGCATCAACTCATTCTTGATCGGATGGTGATAACTCCTTAATAAGAGAATTCCCCTTCAACTCACCTAGAGGAATGATGTCTAAAAAAGGAGAAACCCGAACTTGTTACATGTTATTTCCCATAAGAGTTTAAAAGGTTAAAGGTCCCTCGTACTCATTAATTTTTGCATTATCTTTTTCCTTACAAAAACCAACACCCCTCTCATTCTTTTAGTAAAATAAATTGTCTCTGCCTTACAATGTGCATCGAATTGATCATGATTGATAGACTCAATAACATAACCACCGTCAGAAGTTTTTTTTCCTTTCTTACATTCAGTGGCGACATGATCAATTGTATGACAAAAGGAATATAAGGAATGGAGTTTTTCATAATCAGCAACCACATATAACCCAAATCATTCCTTATCCACCAATACATGGTCATACAAAGACACCAAATAGATCAATGTCAACAAATACTCGAGCATAATGACCAAAAGTGTAGCTTTTATTATGCCCATCCAAACAAATTGGCACTATGAGACTACCTACAATGGAAAAAATATATTTGGGACTCCAATATTCTTGAGGTAGAACATGCAACCATATCCAAACTTGAACAAATCTATAACATGTGTAGAACAAACAAATAACTAATTAAGATAAATAGAGTAGAGGAACAAACACACCAAGATTATCTACCCAATTCGCTCCAAATTGACCTACATCTGAGGGGATAACAACCCTCCAATCCACTATCAATGAGTCAATACGAGAGATACAAAAGAGTTACAAGAAATTAACTTCCAATTTTTAGCAAGAACAAACCCTAATTTCCACAATTTCCCTTTCTTTCAACTCTCAATGATTTTCACTCATCCAAGGTGTTTGGAATGTATTTTTTGATTCTAGTCAGTCACCCAAAAACAATCAACCCTTATCCCTTGTGTTTCCTAAAAGTTCCCTCTTTTTGTGATATCAAAGCATTAGACACTATGATGTATTTATATGCAATTTACACGTATAATTTGAATTTCTATTATTGGGGTTAAGAGTTATTCGAATTATGTCCATACATAATATTTGGATCACGAAAATCAACCGAATAATTTGAATTACTCGGCATGTAATTTGAATCACTTGTTTCTATATTTAAAAAATGGTTTTTTTTAACTTAATTTGAATTTCATCTGACCTTAATTTAAATTACTCTGACCAAAAACATAAAAAATACTAATTTTAAGGAATATTTTAAATATTATATTATTGTTATGGTTGAAATGAAATTTTTTTGTCAACGTCCATAGAAAAGCTCTTGAAAAGAGGTTTGATACCGTTTAAGCACCTAGTTTAAAAGACTTCATGTTAAAAGGAAAAGTAAAAGAGACCAAGAGAAAGTATTCAAATGATTCATATTAATTTTGATATTCACATACACCTTGTTCTTATATCACTACTAACATCAAAACCGTATAACCGTCTTAACAAGTTAACATTAGGATCCACTTGGGCACACTATGCCTAGGCCTTGTGACTGGGTAAATGTAAATTCCAATTTTTGATTCCCAATTTATCATTAATTCTACCTTTCCCATGTATAACTATTTGCAATGTGCCTAAACCACACAAGTCTTTGCCTCCCCTACAAAATTGGGTGCTAATAAAGTGAAAGGGCCATACACAAAAAATTCAAAAGTTAATGACAAACTAATTTGAAAATATTAATACATTTTAACCAACCCAAAACATAAACACAAAGCTATGTATAGACAATATATATTTCTAACATTTTTTTTAACTTGTCCTCCTTTTTCTTAGTTACCAAACATAGATATATGTATAATTTGTGAAAATGAAAGTGATTGAATGTAATGACCCACACTTGTCAAACACTAGACACACTTTTAGAAGTAATAGTGCTACATATTTTTCTGCATTTGAAATATGTTTTGTTGCTTTGCTTGTGCAAGCATTTCAACCACTTCCCTCATAGTTGGTCTCTCAACACTATGTTCATGAACACATAGCATGGCCACAAAAAACACCTGTTTTGCTTCATCTAAAGGAATGTGTGGTAGCCTCTCATCAAGGATCTTCATAACCATCTCTTTGTTCCAATTGGTTTTCATTTTGGTCCATTGAACAATGTCTAATCCTTCTTCCTCAAAATCCCCAACAGGCCTTTTCCCTGTTATTAGTTCTAGCAGCACCACTCCAAAACTATATACATCACTTTTTTCATCAACTTTCAATGTGTATGCATATTCTACAAATATAAATTAATTAACGTCAGTAAAAATAAAAGCAAAATTCAAGTTTTTACAACATGATAAAGTACTTAACAAAATTCTAGCTTTTACAACATGATAAAGTACTTCTTGAAAAAAATTCTACATGATAAATACTTAACAAGGAAAATAAAGTGTATTAAAGACTGGACTAATAATATTAATACTTTATAGATCAACCATGGAAAAAGCCAATGTTGTATGAAGGGAAAAAAAAGAGGATTGGACGAAACTTTTAGATCATGGTTTTATTGATTGAATCAATTAAAAAAAATGGAATTCAATAACTAATAAATAAAAAAATATTAAAAAATCTAACAAAATGTAAAATAAAATCAAACCGGTTGATTCATATGCAGCTTAGCCGTAGTTCACCCCAATTTGATCTAGAATCATAAAATTATGAATCATTATGATTAAACCAATCATAGTTCGATTAACGATTTTCAATGACCGTTGAGTTGTATATCCAGTTCAATAGCACATCCTCCTAACCGGTGAAGGGTCCAAAAATTTTGTTTTATAATATAATAAAATGATAGTGATTTTTTTTTAAATATATTTAGTTTTTACAAATTATTTCAAATTTAGTCTTTAATTTTTTTTTCTTATAATCTCTATTTTGATTTTATAGGGATTAAAATGTTAATTTTTTAAAAAAATCAAAATTAAAATAAAAAGCGAATAAATATTTTAAAAAAATAAATAAGTTGAGAATTAAAATTTTATAAAAACTAAAATTTATTTGACTCTTTTTTAATCATTGAAAAATTACATTTTTCTCCAAGATCTTTAAAAACGCCCCGGTTCTGTGACTATAAACTAATTCTTCATGCTTCATGTTGCTTTATGTTTTTTCTTGGATTTTGATAGTGTGAATCTTATAGATCCTAAATCAAAAACTTAGATGAAAAAAACTGCATTTTTGTTTAAGGATGTCATAAGGGGTGGTGGTCAAAAAAGCATTGTTGTGATTTGATCTGTTAATTTCAACTTTCAAGGCATGCAATTGCAAAGTCACAATCCCGGTTAGCGTGAGAAAAAAGCAAATAGAATTTCCTTTGTGTTAGTACTTAGTGGAACCTTTGCTCAGTCTATAGGAATCCATGTGGTCCCACAAAAAGAGTGGTGATTGTGATCAAAGTATATTTTTTAACTAAAAAATATATGTAAAGTATATTTGTATTTTTATCCTATGGTACTTTTAGCAGTGAATATTTGATTTATAGTTTTGAGTTTTGACTGTTAAATTTGAAAATAAGAAGACCCTGGATTCATCTTGCTTTTTGTAGCACGTTAGTATTTTTACACCTCAATTGTCAAATCAGTAATTTCAACAACACTGTCTTTTAATCTAACTCTGTTTTTTCTAGAGGAGCTAGGCAATGATGTTTCATGAACTTAAAGTTAATGATGCTCACCAATTACGTTAAGATTGAGGCAGAAATATATATCTATTTGATGTATTAAAATACTAATTTTATTTTCTATTTTAAAATTATGATTGTAGTTACACTACTATAACAGTGCAAGTAAATATGATCAATACAACTGCAATTAGTGTTGCAGACTATAATTTTAAACTATGTGAGCAACAATCTAGTAGATTATAACATCAAGATTTTTCAAATATGCGTGAATGTAATGCCATGACCTAGATTCAAAACCTTTCTAATCATATTTCAAACTATAATGAAATGATTTATAAATTAAAGAATTTTGTTTTAGAAGTATGTACCTGGAGCAATATATCCATAAGAACCAGCAATTGAAGACATACATTCAGAAGTCCCATTACCATGCTGCATAAACTTAGCAAGTCCAAAATCAGCAACATGAGCCTCAAATTCATCATTCAACAAAATGTTATTTGACTTAACATCTCTATGAATAATCAAAGGCAAACAATCATGATGCAAATAACAAAGTCCTTTAGCAGCTTCAACACCAATTTTCAACCTAGTTTCCCACTTAAGAAACTCACCCTTTTTCCCATGCAAAACTTCACCTAAGCTTCCATTCCTCATGTACTCATAAACTAGCAAATTTGTTTCTTTGTTTGAACAAAATGCAACCAACCTAACAATATACCTATGCCTTATTCTCCCTAATGTTTTTATCTCAGCTGAGAAACCATTATCATCATGATGTGAAGAACCTAACAACTTTTTCACAGCAACTTCATCACCATTTGGCATTTTTCCTTTGTAAACAACACCATTTCCACCTTTTCCTATAACATTACTCTCTTTTAAACAACCTATGATATCTTCACTTCCATATTCCATCTTTTGAAATGATGTTAGCTTCCATGAATTTGATGATGATTCCCTTGATTTCCTACTCTTGATAATTGCCAATGTTGCAAAAATCAATGAACAGACCAATAATGCCAATGCTAAAAGGAACTTGAACTTTGTTGTTGTGATTCCACTTTTTTGGTTTGATTCCAATTCTTTTGTTGATGAAAGTTTGCATGGATTGAAATCATAACCACATAAATTAGGGTTACCTTCAAAAGATGATGACTTAAAAGTTGAGAATTGTCCACCTTCTGGTATTGAACCTGAGAAGTTATTGTGAGAAAAATCTGCTGAAGTTAAGCCCTTTAAGTTTCCTAGCTCTTTTGGAATTGTTTGGTTTAGGTGATTCCATGAGACATTAAAATGGTTTAAGATATGAATTTGAGAGACTTGAATTGGAATAGGACCTGAAAATTGGTTTTGACTCAAATCCAAATAAGTAAGTAAATTACATTTACCTATCTCATTAGGAATAGTACCTGAAAAATTGTTACTGTTAAAATCCAATTTGAGGATATTTTTGAGTCTTCCTATATCTGATGGAATTTCACCTGAGAATCTGTTTCCATAAAGTTGGAGAATTTGCAAATTTGGAAAATTTCCAATTGAGTTTGGAAGTGAACCTGAAAACCTATTGTTTGATAAATTACACTGTTCTAATTTAGAGGTAGTGTTTTCTTTTTGGCCTTTTTGTTGTGGAATCAAACCACTGAGATAATTGTCCTGTAATTCCAAAAGTGAAAGATTTGGCAAATAAAGAAAACCATGTGGAATTGAACCTGTCAAATAGTTTTGACCAATTCTAACTCTTTGTAATGTGTAACATTGACCAAGTTCATAAGGCAAATTACCAAACAAAAAATTGTTTAGCAGGATCAAAATCATGAGCCTATTTCCAAAACAAAGTGATTTTGGAACTAATCCGGTGAGTTTATTTGTTGACAAATCAAGCTCAGTTAATTTTCCATTTCGACCTAGTTTAGGAGGAATAACTCCAGTAAAGTTATTCCTCCAGAGCTTAAGCACTGTCAAATTCGGAAACTCGGAAACAAATTCAGGAATCTCACCATGAAGCCTGTTGATGAACAAATTCAAAAGTGAAAGTTGATGAAGATTTGAGAATTCATTTGGAATTCCACCTGTTAAGTTGTTGAGTGATAAATCAAGAGCATTCAATCTACTCAAGTTACCTAACTCAGGTGGAATAAAACCAGTGAGTTGATTTGTTTGCAAGAAAAGTGTATCTAACTTGTAAAGTTTCCCTAACTCATTTGGAATTGAACCTTTCAATAAACAATTTGCTAGGTCTAAATGAACCAAATTCTCCAACTTACCAAACTCATGTGGAATTCCACCTTCAAATTGATTGTAATAACCTAAATAAAGATATTCCAAGTTTGTTAAATTTCCAAGCTCACTAGGTAAAAAACCACTCAGATCATTTCCAGCAAGTGACAAAAATTTGAGATTCTTCATTTTTCCATAACTTGGAGGAATCTTTCCATAGAAATAATTGCCACCAAAATTCAAATGCTTGAGATTTAACAATTGAGTAACACCATGAGGAAGTGAACCATTGAAAGCATTGTTATAAACATCTAAAACTTCAAGCTCCTTTAACTTGTTAAATTCCAAACTACTCAAGTTTCCACTAAACATGTTGTTTGATATGTTGAGGAATTTAAGATTTCGTAGATTGTGAATATTGGTTGGAAACTCACCACAAAGGCTATTTCCTTGGATTGAAACATTGACAAGGGTAGTGAGTTTTGTTATAAGAGGTGAAAGTGAACCTGAAATATTTAAATTTGAAATATCAAGTGACATTACAAAGATTTTGTTATGGTCACATTGAATGCCATACCAATTAGTGCAAAGTGACATGTAGTTTGAGATGTTCCAAGTGCTTAGAGAAGAGTTAGAAGCTTCAAAATCTTGTTTCATGGAAACTAAGATTGAAGCTTGGTTTTTCAAAGAAAGTGGTGGAAGTGAAGAAGAAAAAGTAGTGAAGGAGACAAGTAGAAGAAGGTAAAAAAAGTGAGGAGTGGCCATTTTTGTGAGAGATACTAACTTGTTTTGAGGAAACAAATCAAAAACATGTCATGAAGGTTGAACTAGTTATACTGAATATACACTTGGAGATACCAAGAGGGATTTCGATTGTCTGCGGTCGCAATTCCATGCAGCCATCCAGTCAACCACATTGGTGACGGTTGGATCAAGATCGGATGAGCCAAATTATATGTAGTTAAAATATCATGCGGACATGTAGTCAACCACATCGGTAGCTGTTGAATCAAAATCAGTCGATGATATTTTAAGATTATATTTTAGTTTTTTTTTAAATCAAATATATATTAAAATTTATATCGTTGATTTTAATCCAACGACCACCGATAAAACTGTGTGGGTGATTGTATGGAATTTTGACTGCACACAACTCAACCAAGAGAGTTGAGAGATAGCATCCAATAATCTCTTTCTTTTCCATTTTTTTTCCCTCTTTTACAATTCACACTACTACTTTGGTATCGACTTTATCTTTTTAAAAAGAAAAAGCAAAAGCAAAGTGTTGGGACAAAAAATTATGTATAAACCACAGACAGTTTCATCCCACAATTAATATGTGTTGTAGCTTTTGTGGCAATTTTTAACTTTTTTATAAACTCAATTTTGATTTATAAACTCAATTCATAGGGTCCAACGTGGAAGTTAATTCAGATTTGGAATCTTCACTCATGCATCAGCTGAAGGTATATACTATGATTAAATTATTAATGGATATATTTTTAGGCATCAATCATGGACAATAATACAATTTCAACAAGATATTTAGGCCAGCTTGGTGCACCTCAATTTTTTTATTTCCGGTTTCATAAAGTAAGGGTGGGGATGGAATGTATGTGGTAACATAGAAAAAGTTTAAATTATCGACGGAGAGATATAAGAAATGAAATTACTCACCATTTTTTTATACCTTTGCAATGAATTAGAGATTTAAAAAAAAAAAAAAAATTCATCACTAATAAATATTCATTCTATAAGTGCAACTCAGATAATAAAGACGGAAGAAACATTTGATTTGATAAATGATAATTACTTTGTCAAGGAATAGTATGTCACAATGTTTGAATTATCTTATTCATTAGACGTCCTCTTTATATATATTGTTACAACAATTATATTCTAGTGTGAAAATCGAAAAATACTTAAACATATTTGTTTTATGATATGCAACATGTTTAATCTATTAAAGAAGTAGCTTTAGAAATACATGGTGATATATTTAAGCAAGTGTATTAAATCGTTGTAAATAATAATAAAACAGTAAGACAGAGCGTCGAACTCAATGATTGTGTTATACTATCGAATTAAAATTAACTAGAATATAATTCGCGCATTGCACGGGATATATAAATTTTAACATATTAGTAGTATTGTGAATAAGATCTTAAAATTTCAAAAATAATATAATATGTATAGACTTTAAAATATTAGAATAAAATTTTAAAATTTCAAAAATAATACAATTTATTCATTTTGTTTGTAGAATATTTTTTCAAGTGAGTTTTTTTGAGTAGTTATTATATATGAGTTGACAAACACACATTTGAGAATATATAAAATATTTTGTAGAACGTAATTGTAATTAATTCATATATTTAGTATTAAAAATCTATAGTGATTATCATCCTATAAACAAAATTCATAAATTATATTTAGTATTAAAAATATTAACAGTATTTTAATAAATATTAATATCTGTAATTATTTACCGCAAAATCAAATTAGTCATGCTATTTTATTGTGTTGTCAAATCTAAATTTATTTTCAAAATATTTTTAGAAAAATATAATATGGACAATCTTCTTTGTCTTTTTTGTCTTTTGAGTAGTCAATATATTTTCATGTCATAGATGAGATCAATTACAACAGATAAAAATGGTTGATTACTCTATATTTTGTATGTAGAAAATTATATATTGATTGTACTTTGTAACTCATGACACTTTAATAGTTATATATAATATTATATGCTAAATAATAATAATAATAATAATAATAATAATAATAATAATAATAATATATAATAAGAATTTTCCAACTATATCTATTTCTTTGAAAATAATTGGGTTGCAAGCCACTAATCGTAGAGATTGTTTGAAGAAGTAGAATAATATAAAGCTTTATATTATTGATATAAAGCTAAATATATATTATTGTTGGGTACTTCTCTTTTATAAATTAGATTGATAAAATTGAATATATATTATTAATATAACTACTATATCAATAATCATTTGGCAAATGAGACATAAAACTTCGTATTGATTTTTTAAAATAATGTAGAATTAATGTGAAAGATGTTGGACAAACGTTACGAAATAATAATGTGACATTATGAAATAATAATATGGAATTAATTTAAAAAATTTTGAGTAGACGTTATGAAATAATATTTAAATAGCAGATAGTATAAGATAGTGGATGATGTATAAAATCTGTGAAAAAGCTAAAAACTGAGTAGAGGAAACTCTAAGAAGAAGATGTACACGTCAACTTTTTGGCTGAGGTGGCAAATATTTGCATATGTGGAAGAAAATGTGAGGTGGCAGCGGAGTCTTTTTAAATATATATAATAGATTGCTAGAATTGAACAAAATATTTCTCAAGTGATTGAATAATTTTGAAACTAACAAGAATAATAATATTGAAATTTTCTAATAAGAAAAATATCAAGAATGAGTTTCACATTGAATCCAACCTCGATTTCTAATTTGATTCTAGTAACTAAATTCCTTTATTGAACTATTATTGAATTTTCTTTCTTATTCTTGCTCTAATTCCTTAGTGACACAACATTTAATTCCAAAGTAACACCTAATTCTTTAGTGGGTTTAAGATTATAATTAAACTTTACAGTACAAGAATTTTCATATTAAACTATTGTCTCTCCAAATAATTCATTTGGTTTCATGATCTGCATATATCCCTAAACTACAATATCATGAATTTCTCATCTTAAGCATTCATAAAGTCCACTTCCATTTTAAAATATAAATCGTAAAAACAGTTTAATCTTCAAAATAGCCAAAAAAAAAATCCCTAAAAAGTGAGAAAACGCACTTTTATGCATTCTGCAATGCGTTTCAAAGCGTGCCAGAGGCGCTCGATGCTCTTGGACAAAAGCAGAATGTCAAAATACTGTGGAAATGTGCCCCAGATGCAAGCATTTTTTGCTTCAGCGCAAAATATAAGTTGTATGACTTTAACTGCAATTGTCTCCTCTTTTAAGTCTGAATTTGGTTTTGGTGTCTTCATGAAAGTTGTAACTATAAATCTTAGCTTTCATTTTCACTTAGTTTGACTTCAATGGGACATCTATAACTTCAAATATGATTGAAGTACTCCATATAGGTCATGTTGATTTTTCACAAAATTCAACATTGCACTAAAACAACAAAACAACGCAAAACTATAAAAAAAAAATCTCAACTTAATCATGGAAATAAGAACATAAGCATTTCATTAAATTCAAGAACTAAAATCGAAAAACTATATCAAATAACTTCTTAAGTTAACTAATGATTATAGATAAGTGACACAAAAAACAAAGAAAAATATACATATGATGAAGAACTATCATTTGGATCAATGGCGAAGGGTATTCCAACAACAATCCTGAGACACGAAATGGAAAGACGAGCTACGAGAACTCGCTTGCTTATGGTTATTCCTCAACCAATACTCTTGATGCTTGAATGCTCTTCAAATGGAAATAAAAGACTATTTTTGTTTGTCTACAATGTTGGGGCCCATAACCTGTATATATAGGTTGATTCCCAATTGGCATCTCTTTATTCTCAAATGGACCATCAATTTAGATCTCATTATTCCCAAATAGGTTGAGGTTAACAATTTAGATCAACAAATATATTTCCTTTCTGCCAAGTATGGATGACTTTAACATTTCAATTAGGAGGCAAAGATTACGAATATGATGCACTAAAGGGAAAATGTCCCTTTAAGCTGCAGTTTCTAGTGAACATATCTAATAAGGTTTTGGAGTTACTTTTCACAATGAGGTGAGTGTTCCCCTCCCTCCTCACCATATCCAAGCCAAAGTATATTCCTATATTTTCGCACGTAGAGCGTCACACGCCTCAATCCTCTTGATGTACCATTTGAGCCACCTCCTATCAACATTGTGAAAAGACCCCTACAACTTGAAAGTTGCCACCCATTGTTGTTGCAAGTGTCATCGCTGTTGAGTTCGACCAAATTCCACGCCGAATGCGGCTAGTTAATGTAGGTTGTTTCTCTATAATGAGGGCCACATGGGTCATCTGAAGAGTGCAGTCACCAATGCTTCTTATGAAGTTCTGTATGTTATATACCAGACTGTTCGACCACTGGAAGTCCACCTCAAAAATAGCTTTGTTCCGCCACATCCATAAAAACCATCAAATAAACATGAAGATTGTTTACAATTGCTTCGCTCCAATCCTCTGATTGTTGACGTTGCTAGAAATCTAATCCTTGCAGTTCAAAGAAAAAAATAGAAATCAAAATACCTAAAAGGAATTGAACCATTTTCTTTCATAAAATACCACTTTGTTATTGGATGTTTTGTTGTGTAGATAATTCCTTTATCATGTTATTGGATGTTTTGCCACACCATCTTCAAATTTAAAAACAAAATTCATAATCTCTGTCATTTTTTATTTTTTGCAGTTAATTTTTTCTTTTCCCTTTGTATGTTCCATCTTGTTGTGGATTTGTAGTCCACATTTTTCTTCAATGTAGAAAATTAGAGATGCAACATAAATAAATGTATGCAATATAAATTTAGGTTAAATAAATTTTCAATCCCTTTAAAATTTTGTTTAATCTTCATCAAAAATTTGCACTTTTTTGTCTCCCAAAATATCACCTCAATATTAGTCCTTGTTGTTTGGTCAATGGTGGTTGACTAATGGAAAACATGTGGCAGTGACACATCTACAAACTTAACATATACTATATTCAATCTTATATATAAGAGAAAATTTAAATCAACAAAAGTAAAGTATTTAATTTAAATTGTAGACTAAATATATTCATTCTTGTTGATCCAACTTTCTCTTATGTATAAAATCAGAGGTAATAATTAATAAAATAAATAATTTTATTATGAAAGTGGTGGTGAAACATTTAAATTTGTACTTATATGTGTCACTGCCACATGTTTTTTGTTAGAAAATCACTATTGATTAGACAACGGGAACTAATATTGAAGATGCACAATGATATTTTGGGGTCAAAAGTACAATTTTTTTAGGATAATAAAAATAAATTTTGTAGAGATTAAAAACTAATTTAACCCTATAAATTTACTAAGCATGCTTAAGTATTACATATAAAAATCACGCATACACATAAAACAAATCAATTTCTAAGAAAAGTGATCAAGAAGAACACATATCAAAACCAACAAGAGAGAAAATTGTTTTTTTTTTTTAGTATTTAATTCATATGTCTTGACATTGTAAATATTGTTTACATTGTTAATTAATCATAATCGATTGATCATTAAAATAATTTGTATTTCATTGTAGCTAACTTAAAAGTCATACAAATAATAATTTGTAATTGGTTGACAATGCAAAAAAATTTACACTATCAATACATCAAAATTATACTCTTTACTTTAAAATGGCATACTATAAAATAAGATCTGATTGAATAATTTTGTAAATAGGTTGTATATGATAATATATAAATTAATCTTGAATTCTAAACCTAAAATGGATTTACCACACTACTTTCTTTTTTTATTTATTAATTTATTTCAGATAAATTTCAAATAACGGACATATGTATTGAAGTTCGTATCCACTAAGGTGCCAACACGAAGTTTTTATTTACAACTACATGTATAGGAGTTAATGAGATATACTATAGTACTTCAATCCATGTGTTTTATTATTGCTCAATTAGCAAGTTCTAATTTAGAAATTAGCTTGTTAGAGTGGATAGGAAATGTCCCTACTGTATCTATTGTATCAAATTCAAAATTCCTTTGATTTGATCTTGAGTGAATGGACTTTGTTGGCAGCTACAATCACCATCTTCCTTATTTTTATTGTTTTCTTGTTTACCATACACATTATTGATAAAATTATTATTTTTGAACTTGAAATTAGGTGGAAATTCACGCTTTTTGTAACAAATATCCACAATATGACCAATTTTTCCACAATAAGTGTAGTTCTTGGAATTTCCCTTTCCTTTCGAAGAACCTTTCTTTGTTTCAGCAACATTGAAAAAAGTTGAGATTATGTGCTTTCATTAGCTCTTCTATTATGTATTTCTTGTTGGAGGACTCAAGAAAAGATTTTATAGAGTTTTAATCACATCAAAACTTTCATTTAAACTAGTTAAAAAAAGTGATCATCCTATCTTCTTTGACATAGGTTGTGGAGGTACAATTACATAGTGGAGGAAGGCGAAAGTTATCCAATTCTTCCCACAAAACAGTTAGAGTAGTAATATTTTTTTTTTTAAATATTCATATTACCTTGTTTAACTGAATGAATTTCCTTTGCAATTCTGATTTAAATCCATTGTGAAAACATTTCCTTTAATTCAATCTAGACTTTGTGTGCAATATCTTTAAAAGCAAGAATATGTGCTCTTGATAGTGAAACTGGATTGATGACCCATTGAAGAACCAAATTATTGCATCGTAGCTAGTACTTGTGAAGTGGCTCAAAATCACTTGGCATAGGTAACAATCCATCAAGTAACTGTATTTTATTTTTGCTAAGCATTTCTCTGATCATGAAACAAGTCCAAGAATTATAATGGAATCTATTAAGAACTGGGGTAATAGTGACAGAAGAGGGGCCTTCATTTGGGTGAATGTAATATGGACTTTGGTGTTTTTTGTAGGATCCATATTTACATTGTTATTTTTGTTATTTGATCATGAAATGGTTAAAGATGATGAAGGTCCTTAAACCAGACTCAATGATACCATAATATGAAATAAGATAAAATTATTTTACTGAATAATACCACATATATTGAAATATGAATTGAATCAACACCAATCAATTCATTGTCTTACCCATAACGACCAGAAAGATTAATAACTTATACTTAAAAAAAGTATCGTCAATTGTTGTAAGAAATTCATGTGACTATTAAGCAATAATTTAATTAGGATAGATCACTTATTATGTAGTTGAAAAATATTTCATTTCTCAATATTTAAAGTGTATGAATTTTTTTTTCTTCCTTTCAGACTCCTCTAAATTAAACAACTTATTTTAAAAAATAAAATAAATAATATTAATCATTAATAAATAAATCAATTATTAATATTATATATATATGATGAATAATTATAACACTGACTATTAATTGATTTATTTTACCATTTTTTAGTTTAAATGACCTATTTCTCCGCTACTTTAGAAAAAAGGTAAAGAGTCAACTCTCTTGCTTCCAAAAAATATGCGCCCCTCCCTTCACAACAATGACCTCACAATTATTATTAGGCTTAATTGCACTTTTGGTCCCCTATTATAGGTGAAAATTGAAAGTAGTCCCCCCATTTTGTTTGTCCCCAGTTTTAGTCTCTCAAATAGAATTTGAGGCCAAATCATGATGAGTTGTCATTTTTTTAATGACGTGTAAAAAAAAAGGTGACGTGGCAAACGCTTACGTGGAATAAACACATTATTATATTATTTCTGATTAAAAAATATAATTTAGATTTTTAAAAATCATTTTTATATGAAATTGCTTTAAAAATACAATTAAATTGTTAAAATAAAATTAAAAGAAAATCAAAAACATCTGCAGCAGCGTGAAGACAAATGAGAATCAGAATCATATGAAATAGCTTGAACCCTAAATCAAAAAACAGCCTCAATTCACCAAAAGGACCATTTGTTGAATTGGTTTTGTTCACGCATTAGTATTAACAATAGTATGATTAATCCACTTTGAGAAATGATTTGATTCCATTATACATTGAATGAGTTTGAATATGCTGGTGCAATGTTTGACATGGAATATGCAAGATGGTTAGAAGAGGATAACCGTTTGTTAACGAAGCTACGAAACGGGTTACAAGCGGCGTTATCAGATAATGAAATGAGAGTAATGGTGGAAGGGTATTTATGTCATTATGACGAAGTATTTAGGGTGAAAGGTGTGACTGCAAAATCAGACGGGTTTCATCTTATCAATGGCGGGTGGACTTCTCAAGTTGAACGATGTTTTCTTTGGATCGGTGGTTTTAGACCCTCTGAAATAATCATGGTTAGTATTCAATAATCAAGACATGAAATTAATTAATTAATTAATTAAAGAAGAAAAATAACAATAACAATACTAGTAATTTGGTGATTAATTAGATGTTGATCCAACAATTAGAAGCAATAGTGGAGCAACAGATAATGGGAATGTATGGACTTCGACATTCATCACAACAAGCAGAGGAAGCTCTGTCTCAAGGACTTGATCAGTTGCAACAATCTGTTGTGGACACCATTGCTGGAGGTCCTCTTGTTGATGGTGTTCAACAAATGGTTGTTGTCATCGGTAAGCTTGCCAATCTTGAAGGATTTCTTCGCCAGGTATTATTCATATATAACAAAACCAATTCAACAAATAGTCCTTTTGGTGAATTGGGGCTGTTTTTTGATTTAGGGTTCAAGCTATTTCATATGATTCTGATTCTCATTTGCCTTCATGCTGTTGCAGATGTTTTTGATTTTCTTTTAATTTTATTTTAACAATTTAATTGTATTTTCAAAGCTATTGCATATAAAAATGATTTTTAAAAATATAAATTATATTTTTTAATCAGAAATAATATAATAATGTGTTTATTCCACGTAAGCGTCTGCCACATCACCTTTTTTTTGACACGTCATTAAAAAATGACAACTCATCATGATTTGGCCTCAAATTCTGTTTGGGGATTAAAACTGGGGACAAACAAAATGGGGGAACTACTTTCAATTTTCACTTATAATAGGGGGACCAAAAGTGCAATTAAGCATTATTATTATTATTATTATTATTATTATTATTATTATTATTATTATTATTATTATTATTATTATTATTATTATTATTATTATTATTATTATTATTATTATTATTATTATTATTATTATTATTATTATTATTATTATTATTATTATTATTATTATTATTATTATTATTATTATTATTATTATTATTATTATTATTATTATTATTATTATTATTATTATTATTATTATTAT
>JBBPBR010000004.1:46624592-46647600 GCA_037974775.1 Cicer pinnatifidum
TCCTATCCGGGAAAAATTCTCAGTGATAAAATTTTAAAATAATTATTATATAGGGATAAGTTGTCATCTATGAAATGAACTATCATACAAGAGTTATCACAATAACTATTATACATATGACAATTTCTCAATAATAAAAATGTCAAAATAGTTATCATACACTAAGATAAATTATCACTAATGAGATTGAACTATCATACACAAAATAAGTTATGACCGATAAAAATTTTAAAATAATAATCATACACGGGAAAATTTATCATTTATGAGATTGAACTATCATACACGAGATAGGTTCTCACTAATAAATTTTTTAAAATAACTATGCATGAGACAATTTTTCACTAAAGATATTGATCTATCATACATGAGACAAGTTCTCACTAATTAACAATTTCAAAATAATTATCATACACGGGACATGTTCTCAATGATAAAAATTTCAAAATAACTATTATACATAAGATAAATGTTGGAATTAATTTACTAATTTATCATATAATACATGTTTTTACATATAATATATTGCAAAAATTTAAAAGTCAAACAAACATGATATACACATCAAGAACAAACATTAAATCTTGATTACTTTAGGATCTACAACATCTTGATTTATCAAAGATATTAGATGTTAGGAATACATGGATTCATAGCCAATCCTCTGTTTGTACTATTCCTAAATAGTTTCTAAGCATTGATTCTCGAAACAAAGAGACAATATGCACTAACCACTTCTGATGGGGACAAGAGGCAATATGCGCCGTGTTTGGTATATTGGTGACCATAGCCTATATATAAAATGATGGCCAATTAGGATTATTTTCAAATGAGTCATCTACTCATATTTGAATTCATATCTATTAATTAAATAATTACTAATGATCAAAATACAAAATCTAATAAGTCTTATTACTTAATTTGATCACTAATTAATTAAGACTCCTAATTGATAAATAGCTAATATAATTAAATAAAGATAATATAATCAAATAAAGGTATGTGTCCAAAAAATAATATTGGAATATAATAATTAAATTAAATAGTTAATACAAATATTTGAACAAATAATTCTCACTTATGAGATTAAACACATCATATATAGAAAAAAATTCAACGGATAAAAAGTATCAAAGCAATTATCATGTATAGAATAAGTTCTCATTGATTAAAAATGTCAAAAATATTTTTAATACATGAAACAATTTCTCAATGATAAAAATATTGAAGCAACTATCATACAACGACAAATTTTCATTTATGATAGCAAACTATCATACAACGACAAATTTTCATTTATGATAGCAAACTATCATACACGAAATAAATTTTCACTAATAACTTTTTAAGGTTTATTGTAGTTTTGACCTCTCTATTATTATTATTATTAATTTACGAAATTGGTTCCCCTATTTAAAAATGTCAAGAGTTTTGGTCCATCACTCAAATTTTTGCACTAAAAAAAATGATGATTTGATATATTTTAAATGATGGAATATATAAATCTATGATATGGAACTATCTAAATGCATCAATTATTTGTATGTCATTAGTTAAATTAAAAATATGAAAAATTTATGAAGTTGAAGATAAGTTTTTACGTCGTTTTATTCCAATTTCATGGGTGTTAATCATTCTACATTATCATATCATATATCACGTTATTTAAAACAATCAACGTCATCAATTTTTAGTTAAAAAATTAGAGGAAGAGACAAAAACTGTCGCGACTTTTAAAATAGAGAATCAATTTCGTAAATCACTAAAAATAACATGACTAAAACTACTGTTAAACCAAATTTTAAAATTACTATCATATAAGATATACATTTTCAATTATGAGATTTTACTATCATACACAGAGATAAATATTACATATAAAAATTTCAAATTCTCTATCATATACGAGACAAATTTATTACGGGTGAGATTGAACGAATTTTAATAAATTTTATCTATATACTTTTGCGATTCATATTTAAAAGTACGTACACATTTAAACTTTTACAATAACATAATAAATTAACGATATTCATATTTATAACATTTAAAAAAAGTTGCATTCAAAGAAGGATACCTTGCCGGATTATCAAATTAATACAACCTCGCGCGACATGCATGCATGGGAATGTACATATACTTTACTAGTTAGATTAAATAATCTCCTTTAATTAATTCGCTAGACATCCGGGGTCATCCTTATAGACACGGTTGATCTTTTTGAAACATAGAGTGGCTACGCTCAATCTAAAGTTTTCAATAATTTTTTCTAAAATACTATTATTTTTCTTTCAGTAATATTATTGAAATATAATTTAATATAAAATGAGCCATAAATATAATAATGTATATTATAGTACAAATACAAAACATGACCCTCTTTCACTACAAGAAAAATAATTTATTTGCGGCAGTTGTAAGACACATCTGCGGCGGTTATAACCGCCTCCAAAAGATGATTGCGACGGTTCTGCAACTGTCGCAGATTCGTGCGTCGCGAGGCCTGTTTGTGACGGTTCCTAAAACCGTCGTTCCAACCGTCGACAACATTTGCGACGGTTCCTAACCGCCTCTATATACAATTTGCGACGGTTCCTAACACACTCAAGCTTATTTGTTTTTAAAAAATTGCGACAGTTATCAATTGTCGCTATATTTATTTGGAGGCAGTTTGAACCGCCGCTAATAGCATATGATAAAAAATTGCGACAATTATCAACCGTCGCTAATAAATCCCTTTATCCCTTGATCATATTCAGCCGATGTGTGTGGCTGCTTAATCCATGACTTATCCATTGCTTCAAAGAAGATTCACATATGTTATTTTGACAAACAAATAACATAATTCAACTTATAATAGAAAAGAGATTAACCTTAAACAGAATAGTTTCACTATGCATAAAGGAACAAAACATGCAAAAGAGTCATAAAGTAGATTCACAAAACAAATGTCCTTAAAGAAGAACAAGTCTAAATAAACATAAAAAATACAACAAAATAAAGGAAGATCATAGCAACCTTATACTCATACATAAAAAGTTAGACTAACCTTAACAAGCTATGAAAGTTTATAATCTTCAGCAATACTCACTTCTAAACTGAATACAAAATCTTTTTATCAGTTGTTTTTCCAAATACTCGAAAGAACAGTATTCTACCTGCAACATTAGTGATGAAATAAGCTCCTAATTCAAATATTTAAAAATATAAAATATTAAACAACATTTATAAATGCATTATAATGATATTAGTACTATTCATATATAAAATATTAAATAACATTTATAAATGCATTATAATGATATTAGTACTATTCAAAATCATTACTAATTGGTTTAAAATGCAGAATTTAAAGTGCAGAATTGTTTTGAACACAAATTTAAATTGCAGAATTGTTTTACTAATTGGTTTCTATGCCTAACTTATGTTTGGCACAAATTGTTTTGAATAAAAACTGAAACTGCAGAATTTAAAGTGCAGAATTTAAAGTGCAGAATTTAAATTGCATAATTGTTTTGAACACAAATTTTTAACTTATGCAGAAAATTTAAATTGCAGAATTTTTGAACACAAATTTAAATTGCAGAACTGTTTTGCTAACTGGTTTCTATGCCTAACTTATGTTTGGCACAAATTGTTTTGAATAAAAACTGAAACTGCAGAATTTAAAGTGCAGAATTTAAATTGAAGTTAGAACACATAGTGCAGACTTTAGCACTCAAAGTGTAGAACATAGCACTCAAACTTAGCACTGAAAAAACTATATTTCATACATGTCAGTACAGAAGTACGCCTAAGAGGGGGGGGGGTGAATTAGGTGTTAGTAAACTTTCTTGTTTTTAGAGATTTAGTGTTTGATTTTTCTGATTTAAGATAGTGTATGGAAAAGATAAATGGCAGAAAAATAAAGAACACAAAGATATTATCCTGGTTCCCCTTACAACCAAGGGTACGTCCAGTCCTCTTGCACACCACAAGAGATTGATCCAATACTTGTCAGAAAATGTACAACTCCCACCCTGGGATTCTTGCTACAAACTTCTAACAATACGTCTAAGATAGCACACCACTATCTTAGATTAAACTATCTTTTGCAACTGGTACAATAAGGTTTTGAGTAAGACTAAGATGAGATATATTGATAAACAATCCAATAGCAATTCAAGTACTTGAGAACCTTTTAGAATGATATGAAAATGGAATGCAAGTACTTAGTAAAAACATAATTTTATTTCAAAATTGTTTTTCGTTTTTATTCAAGGATTGTGTTTTTATTGATCTGAAGTTATGGGGTATTTATACTCCATAAACATCCCTTCAGATTCGTGGCCATTGAACCAAGAGGTTTGATGAAAAATTACAATGTTCTAGAACCATCCCAGATCTAAAAAAGTGTAATGTTTCTAGTTGTATTCGAATACAATATATGTGTATTCGAATACACCTCTTTGTAACGTTCAAAAATATTCAAATTTTGCATCTTGTATTCGAATACACATTGGTGTAGTTGAATACAGATTAGTGAATTTTAGCCTCTGACTTAGCTTGTATTCGACTACAGATGTGTGTAGTCGAATACACATATAGGAATTTTGGCCACTGACTTGAAGTGTATTCGACTACACATTGTTGTAGTCGAATACAACATTTAGATTTTTGCCTCTGACTTAAGCTGTATTCGACTACACATTGTTGTAGTCGAATACAATGTTTAGATTTTTGCCTCTGACTTAAGTTGTATTCGAATACAACATGGTGTATTCGAATACACTTATGTTCTTAGTTAAAAATATGATTTTTAAATACTTTGTTAATGTGGTTTGGACTTTTGAAACTATTTTAAATGCATGTATAAGTGTGACTTGTTCTCATGTACTTGAAGTATTGGTTAGTATCATATACCTTTACATTATATCTTCTATTGTTTAGATTTGAAGCTTATTATGAAGCTTATCGATCTTCTTTTTGATCTTGTTGCATCATCCATAATCGGTGGTCTTTTGTCGTCATCAAAAACATGTAGATTACATTCTCCCCCTTTTTGATTATGACAAAATTTTGTTTTTGTGAAGAAAGTGTATAGTTGAAATCATTGCTCCCCCGTAATATATGCATACTCCCCCGTTGTATGTGATGTTTTGAAAAAATTTGTGTTTGAGTACCTACAAGTTTGGAAATGCAACAACAATACCAATGCAACAACAATACCAAATTTTCTCCCCCTTTTGACATGATCAAAAAGAAGAAAAAATAGAAAAAGAGACATACAAGTTGCGAGTATACAAACATCACATAAGTGAACAAGGAGAATATCATAATTGGAAATTAAGGCATAACATCATAAAAGTCAATACATAACAAGTCGTAATTAGAGCAATACAAAATACACCATAATCCAAAGGACAAATAAGTTCAAATATTAAGGAAGTACATAATGCAACTAGTCAAATTAGTACAAACATATGCCAAATAGCGAACTTAATCAAAATCTGTCAGAATGTGAAAGTGATCAATTTTGTCTGACAATTGACTGATGTCCTGAGAAACAACGTCATAATTGCGAGCAATAGTAGCTTCGATGTTGTTGAAGCGAGAGTCGATAGAAGTGGTCAAATTATCGAATTGAGTTTGAAAAAAGGTTTGGAAAGAATCAAGGCGAGTCATGAGCATTTGATTTGAGATATAATCATCATCAGATGCAGTTTCTTCACCATCATCTTCTTGAGCAGCAGCATTGGAAGGTCTAGCATTGTCATCCTGTGCAGCATTAGATGGTTGATCACTTTTATGCACAAAGGCTTCAAGCTCCTCATTCCATATGATCCTCATGCTAGGCAAAACACCTAAATCCAACATATTTTCTTTGGTGGATGTAAACATGACTTCATCAGAGAAGTCCACACCAAAGTGTTCCAAAATCCGAGACACTTCATTTGCATATGGTAAACCAATTGCCTCGCGAGATCCAAACATAACAGATTTCACAAAATATGCCCAATTAAGTTGACGACCTTCATACATAAAATGCATAATTTGCAATTCAAACTCCGAAATTTGGAAGTAATTTCCAACCTTCGGAACCAGAATGTAGCTAAGGAAATAATGCAGAAGCCGATAATCAACAGTAAGATTTCCCACACCATACCGTTGCTGGGCATATTTGGAACCTGCCTGAGCTCTCTTTTGTTCCATGGTGCGTTTGTCAAACCGACAGAGGAGGACATATGCATCATATTTAGAAATATTGCCCCATTCATACAATTTGTTGGGAAAATACTTTTCACCATTAAAGGGGATATTCAAAATTTCTCCGATGGTTTTGGTATTTAACCGAATGGTTTTACCCTTAACTCTAGATACTAGCATTTTTCCCTCTTGGGTAAGATTGCAATAAAAAACCCTAACCAAGTCTGGATAAACAGGACCTTTGTAACCTATAAACTCTTCAACATGTTGTGCTTTGAGTAACCTAGGAAATTTAAAGTCATAGAAAGAGTCTAAGGTACCATACTTTGGGATAATAAGTCGCTTGTCCGAGTAGAATGTGCGAAACGATCAATTTCCTCCGGTGTGTGTAGAAGCCGGGATAGATCCGTGATGTTAGGATTCCTGATTCGTTTTCGTGAGGGACCTACTGCTGCATGCTTGGTGCGTGGTCCTCGTTTGCGAGCATCCATGGTGAGAAAGGAGATTTTTGGTGAAAATGGGTTTTTAGAGAAAATGAGAGATTTGTGAGAAATCTGAAAAGTAATGACAAGAGAGAAGTAAAGAGGGATATGGTTTGCTAGGTTGGGTGAATGGGTAAGTGAGGGAAGGGAGGATGGATGAGTTTTGGAGAGAAGAGAGAAAGTGATATGGGTTGTATTCGAATACCACAAATGGGAATAACCCTAAAACTGTGAATCAGCTTTTATATCTGGGCAAAAACGCGAAGGTGTATTCGACTACACCTTCTTGTATTCGAATACACATTTTTCTGGGAACGTGTATTCGACTACACATACAATGTATTCGACTACATGAATTTCTGGGAAAGTATGTATTCGAATACAGACCTTTGTATTCGACTACATAAGCACAGTTTTGCTTAAAAACTCAGTTTTTTATAAAAATTGCATCATGTAATACACAAATTCATATATCAAAAAGCAATAAACAAGATATATGACAAACTATGTATATCATGAAGTGGTTAAATATCATGTTCACTCAAAATACCAAGTTCTCTTCGGATTTTATAAAATGAGTCTTTAGGTAACGGTTTTGTAAATATATTAGCCAGTTGATTATGTGTATCAACAAATGTTACCTCAACATTACCTTTAAGTACATGATCCCGTAGAAAGTGATGTCGGATATCGATGTGTTTAGTTCTAGAGTGTATGATTGGATTCTTCGAGATGTTTATTGCGCTTGTGTTATCACATCTTAAGGGAATGCATCCAAGATCAACTCCATAGTCATGTAATTGTTGTTTGAGCCAGAGAATCTGGGCACAACAGCTTCCTGCTGCAATATATTCCGCTTCAGCAGTACTAAGTGCAACACAAGCTTGCTTTTTACAAGACCATGACACTAGTGCATTTCCTAAGACATGGCACGTGCCGCTGGTGCTTTTACGGTCTGTTTTGCATCTCGCATAATCCGAATCAGAGTATCCAACTAGGCTACATATGCTACTCTTGGGGTACCATAGTCCTACATTTGTCGTTCCTTTTAGATACTTCATAATTCTTTTAACAGCTACTAGATGTGATTCTTTCGGATCTGCCTGAAATCTTGCACACAGACAAACACTAAACATAATATATGGCCTGTTGGCCGTTAGATATAATAATGATCCAATCATACCTCGATATTTGGATATGTCGATTGAAATTCCTGATGCATCTTTATCAACATATGTTTCGGAGCCCATTGGAGTTGTACTTTCTTTGCAATTTTCCATTTCAAATTTCTTTAGTAATTCTTTACAGTATTTTGCTTGATTGATGAAGATGCCGTGCTCAAGTTGCTTGATATGAAGTCTAAGAAAATAGTTTAATTTCCCCATCATGGACATTTCAAATTCTCCTTGCATTATTGAAGAGAATTCTTCACATATGTCCTTGTTGGTTGATCCAAATATTATATCATCAACATAAATTTGAACCAGTAATGTGTGACCATTATCTCTTTTGACAAATAATGTTTTATCAACCTCCCCTTTGTCAAATCCTCGTTCACATAAAAAGGTGCTTAATCTGTCATACCAAGCTCTTGGAGCTTGTTTTAGACCATAAAGAGCCCTTTTCAATTTGTAAACATGTGAGGGATTTTTGGAATCTTCAAACCCAGGGGGCTGTTTGACATAGACTTCTTCATTTATGTATCCGTTGAGAAAGGCACTCTTCACATCCATTTGATATAACTCAAAATTCATGGAACAAGCATATGCTAGTAATAGTCGTATTGCCTCTAATCTTGCTACCAGAGCAAATGTTTCGTCAAAATCTATCCCTTCCTCTTGATTGTATCCTTGAGCGACCAATCTAGCTTTGTTGCGAACAACTATGCCATTCTCATCTAGTTTATTTTTAAACACCCATTTTGTACCAATGATGTGTTTATTTCCAGGATTAGGAACAAATTTCCATACTTAACTTCGTTCAAATTGATTGAGTTCTTCTTGCATAGCAAGTATCCATTGATCATCTTTAAGTGCTTCACCAATTTTTGAGGGTTCTATTTGAGAAACAAATGCCATGTTTAAGCAAGCATCTTGCAACTTTAATCTTGTTGTGACTCCTTTATCGATATCACCTATGATATTATCAATTGGGTGATATCTATGGGTTCTCCATTCTTTAGGAAAATCATCACTTTGTTTTTCAATACTGATTTCACTTTCTTGATCTGGTTGATTAGTTTGAGGTTCTTGGCTTGAATCATTGCTTTCAAAAACATCATCATCACAAGAAATAATATTTTCCTCTTTTATGGGGTTAGTTTCATCAAAAGTTACATGCATTGATTCTTCAACTAATAAAGTTCTTTTATTGAAAATTCTAAATGCTTTACTAGATAAAGAGTAACCGAGAAATATACCTTCATCAGCTTTTTCATCAAATTTTCCAAGGTTGTCTTTACCGTTATTTAACACAAAACACTTACATCCAAAAATGTGGAAGTGAGAGATATTGGGTTTTCTACCTTTGTAAAGTTCATAAGGAGTTTTCTTAAGAATTGACCTAATGATTACCCGGTTTGAAACATAGCATGCTGTGTTTACAGCATCTGCCCAAAAATATTTTGGTAGATTTGAGTCGCTTAGCATAGTTCTAGCGAGCTCTATCAAGGATTTGTTCTTTCTCTCAACAACCCCATTTTGTTGTGGTGTCCTTGGTGCAGAAAAATTGTGGAAAATGCCATTTTCTTCACAAAATTCTTCAAATGAAGTATTTTGAAACTCTCTTCCATGATCACTTCTAATTGATACAATTTTGGCAGATTGTTCGTTTTGGACTAGCTTGGCATAATTTTTAAATGCCTTAAAAGCTTCATTTTTACTTGCCAAAAATAAGGTCCAGGTGAACCTTGAGTAATCATCAACAATAACTAGTCCATATGAGTTTCCACCAAGACTTTTGGTTCTTGAAGGACCGAACAAGTCCATATGTATCAATTGTAGTGGTCTAGAAGTTGAAATGACATTTTTAGGTTTGAAAGAACTTTTTGTTTGCTTGCCTTTTTGACATGCGTCACACAAATGATCCATGTGAATATGAGCAAATCTCTTATGCCATAGCCAAGCATCATTATTGTCGCTTACCAAAAGACATTTCATTTTTAAGGATAAATCGTCAAGATTAAGTATGAAAATGTTTTTGAAATGCTTACCGACAAATTGAGTCTCATTTGTAGCTTCATTTTGGATGATGCACTCATCTTTATTAAAAATTATCTTGTATCCTTTGTCGCAAAGCTGGCTAATGCTTATGAGATTGTGTTTTAGACCTTCAACATATAAGACATCTTCAATTGAGGGGGATGGTGATGTACCGACTTTTCCAAAGCCTAAAATTTTTCCTTTGTTGTTGTCTCCATATATTACATGTCCCTTTGATTCAAGTGTTAAGGCTGAAAATTTTGTTACATCACCCGTCATATGTTTGGAGCATCCACTATCTAAGTACCACATATTTGAAGTATCTTGCTTGCATACCTATAAAATTGAAATCAAACTTTATTAGGTACCCAATGTGCTTTGGGTCCTTGATGGGTAGTACCTTTCTTTACCCATATGTAATGTCCACTTGGAACACTAATGTTTCTAATGTGACATACATTAGGTGTATGACCATGAAGACCACAATAAGAACAAGTAGGATTAAATCTACTATTAGTAGCATATCTATGAGATTTATTTTGAATAATTTTCTTATTAGAAAAATCATCCTTTTTCATAACTATAATCTTCTCTTGATTAGATTGATTACTTGCTTTAACAAAAATAGTTTTGTTCAAATTTGGTTTATCAAATTTTGAATATCCAAGACCACTTTTGTCGTTTGAGTATCTTTGCATATTTAAGACATTTTGCAATCCTAATTGTCCCTTTTCGTATCGTTCAATCACTCTATTTAATTGAACAATTTTGAAAGAGAGGGAATCACATTTATTGCATGTAAAATTATGTTTTAGTTTTTCAGAATTTTTCTCCATAGTATCAACTTTTTCTTGTAAACTTGAAATTTGTTTCTTTTGTGTTGACACTAATTTACACATATTTTTATATTCAATAAGTAATTCCTTTATTGCATTTTGAGCATCATTGTATTCTATAATTAATTCACTATTAGTTTTATTATAAAGAGGAGAGTCTATATTACTAACCTCTTCTTCATCATCTGATTGATGCGAGGCCATTAATGCAACATTGGCGCATTCTTCACTTTCTGTTTCTGAAGATGAACTTACTTCGTTGTCTTCCCAAGCTATGTATGCCTTCTTGAAGTCTTTCTTTTTGATGGCATTCTTCTTAGCAAGGTTTGGACAATCTGCTTTAATATGTCCTTGTTTACCACATTCAAAGCAAGTGAAGTTTTGACTTGATGTAGAATTATCTTTCTTCTTGAAACTTTTCTTTTTGAATGTTCTATCATTTTTAAGAAACTTACCAAATTTCTTAACTAGAAAGATAATATTTTCGTCTTCATCTGAATCGTCAACTTTGATTTGTTCTCTTGATTCGGTCTTTAGAGCAATATTTTTGGTCTTCTTTTCTTGACTTTCATTTTGTTCTAGCCTTCCAAGTTCAATTTCGTGCTCTTGAAGTTTTCCAAATAGTACAGAAAGAGACATTTTGGATAGGCTTTTCTTTTCGGATATTGCTGTCACTTTTGGTTGCCAGACCCTTGTCAATGATCTTAGTACTTTTAGATTTAATTCATCATTGGTGAAGACTTTTCCAAGTGCTGTCAAGTGATTGGTTAAGTGGGAGAACCTTTTCTGCAAGTCTAGAATAGATTCTCCGAGCTGCATTTTAAATAACTCATATTCTTGTGATAGTGTGTTGAGTTTAGATCTTTTTACCTCAATGTTGCCTTCATGAGTTATTTCCAACGTATCCCATATTTCTTTTGCTGTTTTGCAGTGAGATATCTGGAAAAATTCGTCCATTCCTAGTGCAGATTGCAGTATATTCTTAGCCTTCTTATCGAACAACACTTTTCTTTTATCATCATCAGTCCAAGAATCTTTTATCTTAATTTCTTCTTTGTTATTGATGACAGTTTTTGGAATGTGAGGCCCATTTTCAACTGCATCCCAAATGTCATCTCTTTGTGCTTCAATGTATGCTTGCATACGTATTTTCCAGAAATCGTAGTGCTGTCCAACAAAACATGGTGGCTTGGTACTGCTACCACCATCTCTAAAAACAGGTTGTGCGGAAGCCATGAGTATTTGATCGAGGAGTAAGTTACCTTAACCCGCTCTGATGCCAATTGTAAGTACAGAAGTACGCCTAAGAGGGGGGGGGGGGGGAATTAGGTGTTAGTAAACTTTCTTGTTTTTAGAGATTTAGTGTTTGATTTTTCTGATTTAAGATAATGTGTGGAAAAGATAAATGGCAGAAAAATAAAGAACACAAAGATATTATCCCGGTTCCCCTTACAACCAAGGGTACATCCAGTCCTCTTGCACACCACAAGAGATTGATCCAATACTTGTCAGAAAATGTACAACTCCCACCCTGGGATTTTTGCTACAAACTTCTAACAATACGTCTAAGATAGCACACCACTATCTTAGATTAAACTATCTTTTGCAACTGGTACAATAAGGTTTTGAGTAAGACTAAGATGAGATATATTGATAAACAATCCAATAGCAATTCAAGTACTTGAGAACCTTTTAGAATGATATGAAAATGGAATGCAAGTACTTAGTAAAAACAGAATTTTATTTCAAAATTGTTTTTCGTTTTTATTCAAGGATTGTGTTTTTATTGATCTGAAGTTATGGGGTATTTATACTCCATAAACATCCCTTCAGATTCGTGGCCATTGAACCAAGAGGTTTGATGAAAAATTACAATGTTCTAGAACCATCCCAGATCTGAAAAAGTGTAATGTTTCCAGTTGTATTCGAATACAATATATGTGTATTCGAATACACCTCTTTGTAACGTTCAAAAATATTCAAATTTTGCATCTTGTATTCGAATACACATTGGTGTAGTCGAATACAGATTAGTGAATTTTAGCCTCTGACTTAGCTTGTATTCGACTACAGATGTGTGTAGTCGAATACACATATAGGAATTTTGGCCACTGACTTGAAGTGTATTCGACTACACATTGTTGTAGTCGAATAAAACATTTAGATTTTTGCCTCTGACTTAAGCTGTATTCGACTACACATGGTTGTAGTCGAATACAATGTTTAGATTTTTGCCTCTGACTTAAGTTGTATTCGAATACAACATGGTGTATTCGAATACACTTATGTTCTTAGTTAAAAATATGATTTTTAAATACTTTGTTAATGTGGTTTGGACTTTTGAAACTATTTTAAATGCATGTATAAGTGTGACTTGTTCTCATGTACTTGAAGTATTGGTTAGTATCATATACCTTTACATTATATCATCTATTGTTTAGATTTGAAGCTTATTATGAAGCTTATCGATCTTCTTTTTGATCTTGTTGCATCATCCATAATCGGTGGTCTTTTTTCGTCATCAAAAACATGTAGATTACAATACACATATCATGACTTAAAATAGAATAATGCACAAAATTAAGCACATACTCGTAACTAATCATCAAAGTTCATTGCTACTAATATTCAAACATAATATTCAGCACAATAACATAGATTGTTGGTGCAGAAATTAAAAAGCAGAAAGAATGGTTGCAAAGAAGAGCCAGAGAACTTAGAATTAGCATAAGAACTAGCACATTCATTGTCTACCAATTAGTTTTCACACAACTCTATAATTTGAATCTACACATCTAATTACATAAAAAGATTCCAAATAAATTAACATATATGGTATGATTGATAACTTGATAAATTAGTTTTCCTCCTTGTCTAAGTTGTCTCCTTCTAGACCTGTAACCTTATTTTCCTTTCTCTAATGACCTAAAAAAATGTAATATTAATAATATGGAATGCTTATTAAATCATCTTTAATAGTTCAAAGAAAAAATAAATAACTCACAAGATCTAGTAAATGTGACCCTATTGCAACAAGTAGGCTGATTGTTGCTCATTGCCAATCAGAATTGAGTTCCTGCAGAAGACATTCAGTGTGAAACACATAAACTGTGAGCAGCAACATGCGAAATCTGTTTAAACCAATAACTGGAATATCCTAAGATAACTAGGACTTTAATTGGAATATTGGTATCGTTCCCGTACCAGAAAGAAACCAATAAACCATATTTAGTTTTGATCCTTTTTCATATTTGTCTTTCATATTTAGTTGGCATGCTTATGCACACTGCCCAACACTTTGTTGACAATCCACAACATTCCAATAAATGAAAAGGTTAAGAGCCAAAAAGTTTTTACCTACAACCCGTACACTGTTTTATCTTAAGAATTGCGGCTACGATGTGGACAATCCAAGCAAGTTTGTCTTCAATCACAGCGAGGTCATTGTTATCACTAACCTGTAATCTTGCCCTTTCCTATTCCAGTCATTTGAAGACAGTAAGTATCAATTACTAACTCATGTTTCCCATCAGATCAGTACAAAAAGATAGAAGGGTAGCAATCAGTGAAAGTTATAACCACACCGTGTATATTTGCAGACAAATCAATCTGGAACTAAACGGTTAAATGGAACGAAACGATTACCTTTGCAAGAGTTGATTTTGTTTCCAAGAAGATAAATCACCATCTTTTACATAGTAGATTTCGTTTGTCTTCGATTTCGTTTCTCTTTGATTTCGTTTCCTTCAGAAGTTTTAGGGTTGACAGAGGTTGAGAGATTTGGGGATTTTCAAAAAATTTAGGGTTGAGGACGGATGTGCGCGGTGCTAAGAAAGGAATACACGCGGGAGTGACAAATGAAATTACAAAAATCTGGAAAACGAAACACAAGAGAGGTTTATTGCCCTAAACGACGACGGTTGATAAAAACCGCCCCAGGAACCGTCGCAAACTGGTGGTGAGGGTGAAAATCGCGTGCTTATATGGTGGTATGGTGGCGGCGGTTGACGAAAACCTCCCCAGAAACCGTCGCAATGTGGGGTTAAGGGCGGTTATTTCAGAACCGTCGCAGGCCAAGTGTCGCAAACTTCAAAAATTCTTGTAGTGTTTATTTTATACAATGTTGTATTTGTGTCATATTTTGTGTTAAGTTGTGTTCCAATAGCATTAATTTTTTTATATAAAATACGTTTGACTTATAATTTGATCAACAAAAATTGATCTATATGATCCATAACAAGAATCAAATATATCAATTTTTATTGACCAAATTATAACTCAAACGTTTATTATAAAAAAAATGAAGTAATTATTTATAAAAAAATTACAAAAACAACAAATATAATTATAAAATAAACTAAAATTTTCAACTTAATTCCAACTATATGAGTTGTGAATTTTATCTATCTTTCTCTTTCTCTCTCTCTCTTAGACCACCAAAAGATTAGGTGAAAGCAATGATTAAGGTTGTGTCCTAGTTGCAATGACATGGAAGCGGAGTTGCTTAAACTTACTCTTGGAGTAAACGAATCTCTCTCTCTCTCTCCTCTCTCTCTTCGAGACCAACAAAAGATTAGGTGAAAGCAATGATGAAGGTTGTGTCCTAGCGGAATTGATTAAACTTACTCTTGGAGTTAACGAATCATATATATATATATATATTTCTCTCTCTCTCTTTCTCTTTCTCTTTCTCTCTCTCTCTCTTAGACCAATAAAATATTAGGTCAAAGCAATAATGAAGGTTGTGTCCTAGTTGCAACGAATTGGAAGCGGAGTTGATTTGAAGATGTAATGATGGTTCAAGACCATGCTCTCTTGCTTACAACACAGTTGTTTAAGAACCAAAGGTTTAATTTTGTGATTTTTGAATCGAATTGTCAGAATTTGGTGAAGGTTCTTAATAACGTTTCAACAAGTGTACTAAATCGTTGCAAGTAATAATAAAACGGTAGTACCAAGTGTTGAACTCAAGGATTGCATTTTACTATTGAATTATATGTAATTACTAAAATTGAACAAAAAGTTTTCAAATTGATTGAAATAATATTTAAAATTAACAACCGTAATAAAATTGATCCTTTATAATGAAAAAAATGTCAGGAATGAGTTTCACTTCTAATCCAACCTTGATGCCTAATTTCATCCTAGTTATTGAATTCCTTAATTTAATTATTACCGAATTCTCTTTATTATTCTTGCCCTAATGTCTTAGTGATAGAACCTTTAATTCCAAAGTAACCCATAATTCCTTAGTAGATTTAAGATTAAAATTAAGCATTACCGTAAAGGAATTATCTTGTTAAACTATTGCCTTTGCAAATAATTTAATTGGTTTCATGACCTGAATCTATCCCTAGACTACAAATTCATGAATTTCTCATCTCAAGCATTCATAAAGTCAAATTCTATTTCATAATACAAATCGTAGAACATTTTAATGTTGATCAAGCAATAAAAAGCATTAAGCACATAGATGAGATAAATAATTCAATAAGCTCATTCATATAACTAGAAATCAAATCAGAAAAATAAGTGTTTCATCTGGTTACACTCATTCCTAACAAATAGGGTTTAGTTACTCATGATAGAGATACAGAAGAAAGGGATTAAAGAAGAGTTACAAGAATGAGTCATGAATGATTCTTGATAAAACTGCTCCAATGATATTAGAAACGTTTGTCTTTGAGTTTCTATGCTAGGGAACAAGTCTCCCAACTTCCCAATAGTCAAAAAGATGCCTAGAAAGTAATAATTATGCATTTTAATAAATGCTGATGCGCGTCGTGCGCCCCAGGCGCAGGATTTGCGCTCCAGGCGTGCCTGGACAGTGTCACTAGTCCGGAATTGTGCCCCAGGCGCAACTTTTGCGCTTCAGGTGCACAACTTCTTTTAGTTGACGTTTTCTGCATTTTGTACCTCTTTAGAGTCTGAATTTGGTTTCGGTGTCTTCATGAATTTGGACATCTACAACTCCAGATATGACTAAAATACTTCACATAGTTCATGTTGATTTCTCACCAAAATTCAGCACTGCACTAAAACAAAGTAACAACGCAAAACTCTGAAACATCTCTACTTAATCTCTACATAGTTCTTCAATCTCACTCATTTCCTCATAACTATTAAAGTGAAATTGTTGAAAGGATTGATACATAATTAGGTTTCTTTAGTTATAACAAATGCAGTTTTGTGAACTGGAATCGCTCATAGGATTGCATACTTTTATGTGTGATGTTTGTGGGGTTCCAATAGTGTTTGTTTCTCGTTTATAACGCCAATGAGACAGTCAAGAGGTTTGCTTATTATGTGGGGCAGTGCTTGTTTAGAGGTGGTCTTTGTTGGATAAGATACGTTGGTTCAAAATTATTGTGTACAACTCGTGTGACTCCAAGGGTAAAAGTGTGTTGTGAAATCAACTAGGGAGTAAAATCAATGTTAGTCCTCCAAGCTGTTATAGGGTTTGTGGGGATTTTAATGCAATACGCTTTGAAGTTGAGAGGAAATGAAATGGCTCTATTCATAGGGATGGTGAAATTGAGGGTATTAGTTGGTCCCATCTTGATAGTATTGTCATTAGTAGGCTGGATATGTTTTTGTTATAAAAAAAGTGTTGTAATGTGTGAACTATGTGTTTGTAGTGGGCTATTGAAAGAGATCTATTTAATCATTGTGCTATATTGCTCTCTAATTTTGCGGAAGACTGAGGACCTAAACCACTTCAGATGTTGAAATGTTGGAACGATTTTGCTTGTTATCATGAGTATGTCAAACAGAAATGGAAATATTTGTTCGTGGAAGGCTGAGGGGGTTCATTTTGAAGGAGAAGATAAAATAAGTGAATGGTGTTTTGTGTTTTGGCATAAGGACCATTGTTCTAATATAAACGAAAAGATACACTCATCTAAGGAGGATATAAATAGGCTAGATATGAAATGGCATATGACTTCTTTAAGTAATGATGAAATAGCATAAAGACGCTACTTGTCGGCTCATTTAAGTTCTTTCTCTAGAATCAAGTGCAATATCCAATAGAGAAAATCCAAAGTTAGATGGCATCAAGAAGGTGATGCTAATTCCAAATACTTTCATGGCCTGATCAGAAGTAAGCAGCGTCACAACATGATTAGGAGATTGGTTGTAGATGACATTTTGATGGAAGAAGTTCACGACATCTACAAGACAGTTTACTATCATTTTGTTAATCATTTTAAATCCCATAGGTCTGCTACAGTTAGAGATGTCAATTTCATAAGTCCATTATTTGTTGGCCGTAGTCCAAATGTTAGAAGGAGCAAAAACCTTTATGGCTAAAAAAAACTCCATTAAAGGAAGCCCACAAAATTATGTGGGCCCGTTTATAGGCCCACTTTTTCAAATACTTTTATTTGAGAAATACATCTTTCGGGGAAATTTTTCAATTCTTTTCTAAGAAAATAAAATATTTCAAAATTTTTCAAAAAAATAATCTCAATCGATAAAATAATGGGTCCATGAGTCCCTTGACTTAAGCCCACAAAAAATAATAAAATAATGGACTAGAGCTTAAAATTTTTTGTCTCAATAGAGGGTCCATAGTTAGGGGGCTTAGCACTTTGAGACTTAATTGACACCTATAGCTACGACGGATGTTGATAGTTTTCATTTCTCCACCTTGACAAGGATACATCCAAAGGGTTGGTGAGACCCTTTTCTCGAAGAGGAAATTAAACAAGCAATTTAGGATTGTGTTAGTTTTAAGAGCCCAAATCCTGATGGAATTAATTTTGGATTTTTCAAAGAATTTTGGATAGACATCAAAGTTGAGTGTATGCGTTTCATAGGGGAACTTCACTCGAATAGTAGGTTGGTGAAACATGCTAATAATACGTTTATTGTGTTCATTACAAAGAAAGATAATCCCCAAGGTTTAAATGATTTTTGGCCTATTTCATTAGTGGGATGCATATATAAGGTAATGAATAAGGTGTTAGCTAATTGTTTAAAAGGTGTGATTGGTTCCATTATTTTGGAGTCTCAATCAGCGTTTGTTCATAGTCGTCAAATCCTGGATTACATCCTGATTGCTAATGAGGTTGTAGATTTTGTGAAATGGAATAAACAATAAATGATTTTATTAAAGGTACATTTTGAAAAGGCCTACAACTCGATGGAATGGGGTTATCCGAATGTTATGTTGAAGATGAATTTCCTGACCATGTGGAGGAAGTCGGTGATGGAATGCTTCAATTTAACAAAGGCTTCGGTGTTAGTTAATGGCTCACCTACAAATCAATTTTCTTTGTTTCAGAGGCTCCCCGTTTTTGCTTTTTTTTAGCTGCTAAAGGTCTCAATTCTTGGTGAATGCTTCTATTCGATATGAGTTGTTTTGTGGTTGTGGTGTGAGTTCTAGTGATGATTGTCGTGTTTCCCAGTTATAATTTGTTGATCGTACTTTGATTATAGGGTCCAATAGTTGGGCAAATGGTGAACAATTCAATCCATTCTTCTGCTTTTTGAGTTAATGTCTTATTTGAAGGTTAATTTCCACAATAGTCCCCTCGAGGGAGTTAACATTACCGATATGTGGTTAAAGGATGCGACAACATAATTCATTATAAAGTGGGTTACACACCCTTTCATTACTTGAGAATGCTTATTGGGAATCTTAGGTGTTTGGTGTTTTGGAAGCCTGTGATTGGTTGTATTCGTGCTCATTTGTCTACATGGAAGAACCATAACCTTTCTATAGGAGGTTGTCTTGTTCTCGTTAACATTGTCTTGTCTATGTTGGGTTAAATGAGATCATGTTTGTCTAAGTAAGGAGAATGAAGTTTAGGGGTTTGTAGTTTGAAAGCTTTTAATCTAGCTCTCTTAGGTAAGTGGTGTTGGAGGTTGAGAAATAATAGAGATGATTTTTTGTTTAAGGTGTTGTGTAGTAAGTACGGCGGTGTTAATGAGAGTGTAGGTGGTAGCGCTAGGAAAGCTTTGACGTGGTGGTGAAATGTAGTGTTTTCCTTGTTATAACGAAGGGCGATATGGATTGGTTTGTTGATAATGTCATTAAATTAGTAGGATACATTGTTTTGGTTGGGGCTTTGGGTTCATAGAGGTCTTCTGAGAGATAGGTTTAGTAGATTATTTAGTTTGGCTTTCGATAAAAATGTTAAAGTAGTGGAAGTGATAGCTAGGGGTGTCAATGAGGTTGTTTTCAATTTGGGGTGGCAAAAGATCTTTTTTTTAGTGAGAAAATGAGTTAGTGGAAAAATGTATTTTGTTGCTCGATAATACTATTTTGCACGCACATTTTAGACAGGTGGAGTTTCAATCTTGGTCGTGATAGAGACTACGTGGTTAATGAAGCGTACAATTCTGTATCCCGTTTTTCATCCATTAAAGTGTATCATTTCTCTTCTATGACGTGGAATAAGTGGGTCTGCTTAAAGGTGTAAGTGTTTGTGTGAAGTTTGCTTCAAAATCATTTATGTAACAAATACAACTTGCATATAAGATGTTTAAATTATAATGACTCTTTGATGAGTGGGGCAAGGTGTGGGAAGGTTTGGTCGGTGGTGTTAGTATGTTTAGGCTTATCAAGCGCTTTACATAATGTTGTGAAAGCCCATGCATATCAATTTTTAGGACTTGGCCTTGGGAGGAGAGCAATTTGATCCAAGATTAACGCTATACGGTTGACTTGTGTTTGATATATTTGGAAGGCCTGTAATTCTATTATTTTTAATCAAGTTGAATTTAATGTTGTTCTTATTTTTGAGAAGCTACAATTGATAAGTTGGATGCGGTTTCATCCTAAGGATGCTAGTTTTCTTTATGATTTTCATTCTTGGTGTTCAAATCATTGGGTGTTCTTGAGTTATGTCAAGTTGCATGGTTGAAATCCCCTTGTATTTGGGGAAAGGACATTCATCTTTGTTAGCCTTTTATTTGTACTTTTAATGCTAAGTACACGGTTTTTATCAATTTATTTATTAACCATTTCAACAAAAATATAATAATACTAAGGGTGTGGTAAAATGAATGAATTGAATGAATTTATATTTAGATAATAATATAGATGAGTTGAAATAATATATTAAAATCCACTAAATTTTAGTAAAAAAATATCTAATTCAATCAATTTACTAAATATAAAATCCAATTCGTCCTATATCATATTTTAATAGATGAATACTCATCTATGCCATCTACTAATTTTTATTAATTTTCTAAAGATAATTCTTATTTATTATTTTTAAAAGCTACTTTTTTTAAAAAAATATGTATTATTTTAAAAAAAGTGTTTTTTAATATTTATGAAATAAATAATTTATTTATTAACTATTAATTTAATAATAGAGTGTTGACTATTGGGTGGTGGTGAGAATGATGACAGAGCTATAAAGATCACACGAAGATAAAGCTTCACAATTCACAATGAGCGACCACCACCGACCACTACCTATTATTAAATTAATAATTAATAAATTATAATATTTAAAGCATTATTTTTTATTTACAAGATAATAAGAAATTCAATTCTTGTAAAAAAAATTAAAAAATCAATTTTCAGCAGCTTTTTAAATAATAAAATAATATGATTAATTAAAATTAATTATTAAATATTATTTTTCTTGAGTAACAAAAAAAGTTAAGAGTATAAAAAAACAGTTTTTAAAAAAAAAAATAAATTAACAATATTTTTCTAAGAAAATAATAGTTTTTTATTAAAAAAAATATATTTTTCAAAATAATTATTTTTTATTCAACGACCAATATTACTAATGAGTATTGTTTATATAGTTAGAATTTTACTTAGGATAAAAAAACAAATATGTATATAATATTAAATTGAGTCACTCAAATCATCATCTAATATTAATGACGAAGAAAATCCTAAACTATTACTTCTAAATAATATTGTGGATTGTTATTAGTTTTTTTTTATTTTTTTTTTATGATTTTATTAGTATCAATCTATTGTATCACTTAACTCCAAAATAGGTTGTATAGATTGGATTTATCCTTTATTTTTAAATGGATGGATTAGATCCAATCAAAGACAATCCATATAGTCCGTGCAAACTAAGTCACCGCACATAATTCCAAAATTTTGAGAGTCTAAAAATATTAATAATATATTATTATCATATATAAATTATTAGATGTCTTACAATAATAATATAGTAGCATAATATAATATTTTTATGTATGTGGTCAGGCATGGAGTTGAAGAAAGAATTTGTAGTAAACTCGATAAGATGAATGATAAATAGACGAAATTGCCATCTATTGAGTATGGTACAACATGAATTTTGAAAGTGCCGTTGATTCATATAATTGAGCATCGGTGAGTTGGATAGTGGAATATCTTCATAAATGGTTTATGATAAATTAATATTTAAAATTTATTTGAAAATTATAACAATGATATTTTTTAAAAGTAAAATATAATTCATAATATGTTTGTCTTTATGATTAAGATAATGATATCATTTATTTCGATTTAATATAAAATATATATCTTATATTTTTATTAAATCAAATATTATTTAAATCTTTATATTAATCACAAAATTAAATATAATTATTAATATCTACGTTAAAAAATGACATTTAAAATTGTTGAAATTTTATGATTTTTCAAATATGGGCCATAATGGACGATACTTTATACTAGAATTTGTCATAATGTACTTTAACGATTTCATCCTTTAGATGTATCCCTGTCATCGGGGGTTTGTAATTTAACTTATAAATATTCACTTTTAACTCTTTTTCAAAGTATATTTATTTTTCCAAAGTTGAAATCAGACACCTTTCACAAGTACTTTCCCTTATAAATATTCACCCACTGGACACCAACGTGAATAAGGCGTCACTTGACTATTTTTAAGTGTGGGTTTGATTAATCGTGGATAAAAACTGATTTTATAAAATTAATTTTAATTATAAGTAAGTTAAATGAAAATTTATTTATGTTTAGATACATTCATATTAAAATTAGTTGAAATAAAATTAAATATAAAAATTATTTTTAAATTCAAAAATTATAAATCTTAATTTTAAATTTTAAAAACATAATTAATTTTACTTAAAAACAACTAAATATATTAAAAATATAGGTTAAATGGCATATGTGATCCCTTAACTTAATTTTAGTTAACGTTTTAGTCTTTTATCTTTTTATTTTTCTTTCGATTTAGTCCTTTATTTTAATTTTTAAGTCACAATTTGATCTTTTATGTTTTAAAATGTCAACAAAGTTATTATTTTTTTATTATAAAAATTCATCAAAGTTTTAAAATAAAATCCATAAAATTAATTATAT
>JBBPBR010000004.1:46656385-46666868 GCA_037974775.1 Cicer pinnatifidum
CTAAATATGCTTGTAAAAAATCATTTAAAAATATAAATAATACACATTTTAAACATTTCAGGGACCATTTTTTAAAGAAGATATATTTATATAACCAAAAACTTATTTAACCCTAATATTTTTCAATAAAAATGATAGTTTCTAATTCAAATTTTAAATATAACATTCTTACATGTATTTGGTCATTAATAAAATTCTAAAATAACATTCCATTATGAAGCCACACTACGTTTTGTGTTCCAAAAGAAAATAAAACTTTATAATTATTTCAAAATATTTCAACAGCAAAAAAATTGCCTAACCTAAAACTTTATAATTAGTAATAAATATCATTCAACAATGTCTTTTATCATAATACTCTATTCATTATAATTTTTTTCAAATTTGCATCTTCTCAATGATTCTACACTTTTTTAATTAATAAATAAATTAATAGAAATCAAACACAAATATTTTATAAGGTATATTTAATATTTAACGTGTATATATATATATATATATAATTTTATTTAATATTAAAAATTGAACATTGCATTAATGACATGAAATATTAATTGATCGTAGTAATAATTATATACCAATTTTATTTATTCTTTATTTAAATTTAAATTTCAAAAACATTGTGTTTGTCACATGCTATTTAGCGTGAGTATTTAGTGTTAAAAATTGAAACTCACGTGATAATTGGCCATAAAATAAGATTGGTGCACGTCATTATTTGGAGAGACATTTGAAGATTTAGAAAATTTTATGTAATGTAGTTGGTCTTAATTTAGTGTAGAATTCATAGGGCACTACTACATCTAAAGGGATATGGATAGGTGACATGAAAAATCAAGGTTGGATGTTTCTGATCGAACAACAACCAAGGAAGATCAAGCTTCACAAACAACGACAATATAGTAGTAGTTTAATAATTTTAATAGTAATTTTATTTTGCATATGTTTTGATTAACATTGATAGGAAATTAGTTTAGGATATATATTTTTTTAATGTATAATGGCAAATAGCAATTTATAAAATGATAATATGATGAGACATGTAAGGAGGATTGATGGGTCTTCATAGCATGCTAACAAAAATGTTTTTGTACATATTGTCTTGCTCAAGGTAAATATATTACAAAGCCTAATGTATATTTGATAGTCAACGTAAGGTTGACTTTATTAGTTTTATTATAATTCAATTATTATGTTCCATCAATTAATACTTATTAGATTTACTAATATGTATCTATTGAATTCGGTTCACATATTACAATGATGTAAATAATGGCAAAAAAGTTTTATGGTACTACTACAATTTCTTATTATTATCTTTTTTAGTTTAACATTATGAATTATATAAATGTTGCTACTAACGTTATTTTTCAATAAAGTGAATTATCTTTAAGTTTACCTAACATGGGAGAAACATATGGTCCAAACAAAACTAGCTGAACAAAGGTTGTGTGAAAAATATAATTTGGTGTTAAATGAAAAATCACGTGTAAAGAAAAAAGTATTGAAATCATATGTAATTTAGCATTAATCAAGTTGAAGTGTAACATTACATTATACCTAAATAGTTAATAGTTAATACACAATCGATCATATGCACTAGATAGAGGAATCATAAAAGTATATATTTTTTAATCATTATTTTTTATGAAAAAAAATTTAAATTAGAAGAGAATAGAAACTATGAATTTAAGTCGTTGCGAATGTGTGAGAAACCACAATTATTGTGTTTTTTCATCATCATTATCCTATTTTTGAACATTAAACAAATACAACGCTTCAACCAACCATAAAAATTGATCGAACTCATTATGTTGCGATTAGACCTACTGAAGCAGTTGACTTTGAGCTATCGCATATTCAACTATTTCTACAAACAACGAACGCATTTAGCTCAAGTGGTTTTCCCAACAATTATCCTTCCAAATACCTTTTGCTGCAACTGTCCAATCCTTATCAGTCGTGACATTAAATAACAACGAGAAATTACTGCATAGCTATTGCTCCGCCATTTATACATCTTTCCAAAACTTTATATTTTCACTATTGCCAAACTTTCTTTTAATTACCGATGTGCACCAATTTGTTTCTTTCGTGAAAATCTTTTCGAACGAACATAAATCTCTCCACCATAAACAATCGTTTCTACTGCTTGATAAACCTTCTAGACACAACAACTTACATCAATCGTTTAATATCGATATTTAATTAATCTATACCAAATTGTCGTCGGAAGGCGATAAATCTCTCAACAACCATTTACATAATAATGAAACCTTAAATAAATGTAAGTTCTTTATTCCAAGATCTCCCTTTTCTGACGGGAGACAAACCCTATCCCAATTTACTAGCTAATTTTCCTTTATTTCAACCCACCACTATACAAAAATCTTCTTTGAATTCTTTTCAATACATCAATTATCTTATTTGACACTTTATAGAAAAAGAAGTAAAATAACATAATGCTACTTAGTGCAAATTAATTTAGACCATATTATCCCTTACAAAAAATACTTTATGTTCCATCTTGAGAGTCATTTCCTCATATTGTCAATCACTGGAGTCCACATCGAATATTTTCTTGGATTAACTCCCATGAAAGAGACATCTACATTGCACCCATATAAATTGATCTTAAAAATATTCACCTTAAACTTTGATACCATCTCAAAACTGTGAATAATTGTTTTAATGCTATAATGATTTTCCCATGTGCCATCACCTAGTAGAATTGTATCGTTAGCATATTGGAGAATATAAAAATTAATCTCCTCACTAACTTTGTAGCCTCTAAAAGTCAAAATCTCCACTGTCTTGGATGTCAAACATGTTAGACCTTCATCTGCCATCAAGAAGACAAATAAAGACAAACGATCTCCTTGTCTCAACCTTCACTCCAGATGGAAATCGTTTTTCGGACTTCTGTTCTGCAAGACTAACATTAAACTAGAAAAGATGTACCTCTGCATCCATCCTATCCATTTCATACAAAACCCATATTTACAAGCATGAACTCTAAGTATTCCTAGCTCATAGTATCATATGCTTCATTCACTTTTCCAAATCAAGTAATTCATTAACTACCACAACGACATCAAGTAATTGTCTTTGGAACAAAAGTGGTTCGGTTCTTAGAGATCAAATTTCCTAAAACTCCATTCAATCTATTAGCTAAAGCTTTGGCTATGATTTCATACAAACACCCCACAAGGAAAATGGGACAATATCCCGTCAAACTCTATGGGTGATCCACTTTTGAGATAAGAGCAAAAAGTGAAACTGTCACAACTTTTGGTAGTATTACATTATTGTGAAATTCCAAAAGAAAAACCATGATATCTTCATTTTAAAAGCTCCAACAATCATTGATGAAATTTAAGTTGAAACTGTCGGGACTCAGACTCTTGTTGCCATCACAACTCCAATGCTGATATAAGTCTCTCATTTTCCAATGTTGATACTTTTGAAATGAAAGTCCACTAAGTCTAGGACGTCGAAATTTCCTCTTTTTCAAATTATATTCAAAATGATTATTTACCAAATTCTTGATCACATCCACCCCTTCCAGCCAATTATCTCTATTCTATAGAGAAATTATTTGATTTTAATTTCACCATTTCTCCAAACTTGCATGAAAAAACTTACTTTTAGCATTTTCCTCCCTCACCCATTTCCCTCTTGATTTTTTGTCTCAGTAAACTCTCATTTGGTCTCAATTTTTTTCAAAACCTCTCTTCCACCACCCTCATCTTATGAGTATCCACATCAATTTCTTCTTCACCCACCAAGTTATCCAATTCGTTAAGTTATTTGACTCTCCCTTCTATGTCTAAATCTATCCACCCAAAGCCTTCTCCATTCCAACAACTCAATTTCTCTTTCAAAAGTTTCAACTTTTATTTCAAAACAGATGCTTTTATCTCTTTTACTTGGAAGGATCTCCAACACTTTTCAATAAACGACAAGAATTTTTTGTGTGTCCCACCAACAATTGTTATATATGATGGGCTAAGGACCCCAATTGTCAATGGATAATTTCAACCAAATAGGAAAATTGTTTGAAATATCTCTATATTAACCCACTAACCTGTTACCTTCCTCACATTTTCACCAATCTTCATATAGAAGGAATCTATTGATTCTACTCATAGCACTCCCGTCCTATCTAAAGTAAGTAAATTCATATCTTCCATGAACTCAGCAAAATCCCCCATTTTACCCTTATTCACCCCTCGCCTTTCTAATTTAAGCGATACTGCATTAAAATCATCTCCCAAACACCACTCCCACTTCTCACTCACTGCCCCCTCTTATGATCCACTAAATCTGCCCACAACCTTTTTTTTCTCTTCAATTGAACATGAAGAGTATATATTTACTATATAAAAGATATATCCTTACTTTTCTATACAAACCCACACGAAACCATCACCATTCAAATTATATTTCACCATAAACATCACATCATCACTAACTATCAGCACACTGCATTGTTGTTATTGCTCTTTGCATGGCTCTTCGAACTCCTACATTTTTCATGACAAATTGTCATATGAATATTTTTTTGGACAAGAGAATGCTTATAGCATATCATTTATAATAATGTGATGACCACATATTGGAATATCAATCATAATATAGAAATTAGAAAGTGATTAGACCACTCTTGCAAGAGCACGAACAACCTCATTGACTTATCTCATAACAAGCTCAACATGAGAATTTCTATAAAATTTTCCAAAAGAGACGTTTACAATCTATGATTATAGCTCCAAAGTCAGCAACGTCATTCTTATTGTTGTGGAAGACGTCAACCACTCTTTTTCGAGTCTAACTCAAAATCATCTGGTACTAAGGGCAATTCATAAACCCAACGCAAACCAATACTAAGGTCAAACAAATAACCTCACCCAAGTCCACAACACACAATAATGAAAACTAACTTGTTCTTGCCAATACAAAGTGGCCAAGTTTTGTAAGTTGTCTAAAAAAATAAGGGATAAAGAGCTTAAAGATTTAACTAATATTTTGTAAAATTAACAAAATTATAAAAAAAAAAAAAATTGATTACTAATTATCTAACTTTTTATTTAACAGAGAGACTTAATTAAAAATAATATAATAATTCATAGTATAAGCTATTTAAAAATTCCAAAATAGTTTTGAGTTATGAAAAATGGATTCCTCAAACTTGTTTCATTTATTTAAGAGAGTACAGCTAAAAGTCTCATGAATTTGTCAATTTGCAAGCTCAATTGAGATGAGTGACATGCAACCCACAAAGTTTATTTGCAACAAGCAAACGTTTTTACTAATTTGAAGGTAGTAAGGAAAAAGTTGAACAGACGTTGGATATGCTTCAATTCGAGTCTTTATTATACATGAGAACGAAACTAGTTAGAGACGCTTAGAAAGGTTACAACAAAAAGCAACAGTGATCTAGTGGTAGAATATGCGGCCATAACCTCATATATGCGGGGATAGCTCAGTTGGGAGAGCGTCAGACTGAAGATCTGAAGGTCGCGTGTTCGATCCACGCTCACCGCATTCTAATTTTTGTTTTCTACTCTCTCATTCGATCAATCTTTCCCAGGTATACAATTTCTCGATTCTTCGCTTATATACTTAAAAATTCTATTTAATTCGTCAAAATCTTCCTTTGATATGTAATTACATCTATTTCATTTGATTTTATGATCTCACTTCGTAAGCATACAAGTTATTGAATTTGGTCATTTTCCTCTTCTTCTTTAAAACATATTGCACCATTTCTGCTTTATTTCCGCTACTTGCATTTCTGCTGTATTTCCTTTGGCGTTTATATTATAATAATTGAATATAGTCAAGGTGCCGGTGCCGGTGCCGTATACCGGAACATTCTTTCGATCAGAGGTGTATGTGTTATAGAGTTAATAGGACTTTGTTATGGAATTAGGTATAGCTTCAAGTTTTTGTTTAACTGAGTATTTCATAGTTGTGTCAATATGATGTTAACAGGAAGGCATATATGTCGCATACAAACAAAAACTATGAGGGATGGACCAGAGAGGGTGATAAAACAAGTGTTTGTCATTTTCTTCAGCCAATTATACAATCCAATGTCGTCGATGGCAGATGGTGGAACATAGCAGGAAGCCGAAATTCCTCCATTTTAAGCCACCATTAATCGCCATGGCCGATAGTTGGCAACCATAACATAATTGAGCAAAGCAGGATTTTTTAAAAGATAAATTTTTTTAAAAACAATAGATGTTTAGGATTTATCTAAAACTGGACTTATCTGATAGGAATGGGCTGGTTACCTCTGCTCTATCATTATCACATCCTGATCCAGTGGTAGGCAGTAAGGCTGTTATGACTAAATGCAACAATGTAATTTAAACTTTGGAGATTAGATGATACAGCAAGCTTATAGTTATAGAAGCTTTAAGTGTCTTCTACTTTATTGTTTTTGTTATTATGTGAAAAGATTTATGATGTTTGATATGATTTATGAAGCTGAGAGATAGGAAAGGGAGAAATTCTACAATAAAGAAGAATGCAGGGTCATATGTTGGGCACTAGAGTTCTTTGATTTCACTATAGAGTGCTTATTTTTTGTTTTAATGGTTAACTCCTATCATTTTATTTTAGAACAATTTAGTAGCTTTCCTTATTGTGACTCTTGGAACAGTTACAAACTTTGTCTATGTGAATTTTTCAAAAGGAAAAATAGAATATATTTATTACTGTATTTGTTTTAGTTTTGTTCCCAAGTAGATTGTCTTAAAATGTAGTGCGCATCAACTAAATTGCAAATAGAACTAAATATATGTTTTAGTCTCTACAAAATTGGGGTCTTTTATTTGTTTCAAGTAAAACCCCAAATTTGTAGGGAACTAAACATGTTTAACAGTAGTAACTATGAAGAGGAAAGAAATGGAGGAGATTTTAACTCATGTTTGGTTCTTGACTGAGTCCCATTCTTCATCAGATGTACCTGTCAAAGACATATGACTAATGGGACCTCACCTTCAGTATGAACTCGAATCTGATATTGTTTCCAGTGACATGTTTGGCCTTGTTACAGGCAAAGATGATTTATTTGCTAATACCATCCTCTTAGGCCTTGCTGATGGCTTTAGGAGAGGCAACACGGAAATCAGGCTTTCTTTTGTCAGAGTTTTCTTAATCTAGCAAAAGCACCCCGATAACAGGAACCACAAGCAGTGTCAAGGGTTGTTGTCAATGGCCAGAGTAGCTAACCACTTGGAGTTGTTGAAGCGGGTGAAACCTTTTTCTAATGTTGGATATTCAGAATCCAAAGCTAGCTCTTGTTCTGTTTGGTTGTTGGGCTGATTTTTCCAATGCCAATGCTCAGATATGATACTTAATACTTTCCAGCCTTGTTTCTGCTCATGATTGTGAGGTAAGATTAGCACTGATTTGTGATCGAAGGTGTGTCAGCTATTTAACACCGACACATGTCATTACATTCAATTAATTCAATTTTTCAAATTATTATTGGTGTCGGCGTGTCAGTGTCGTGCCACGTGTTCATGTTTGTGTCAGTATTATATGAGTTTATACATATCATTTTGACTGGATGCATTTATGCTTTGACATATAAGGTTGTAGGCCAGTTTTTATGCATATAAGGTTGTTGTTCACCAGTTTTTATGCTTTGACATATGCATTTTCTATTTGTAGTTTTAACCCTTTATGGTTTGATGCAGATAGGTCTAGAGCTGATATCAAATTCTTCAAATGAAGATTTTATTTCAAAACTGGCATCTTTCTCTACACTTTTTACCCCTACTCATGTAAGTGCTTTTTTATTTTATTTTATTATTATACTATGGTTTAAGCTTCTTAGTTGGATAAGCATAATGAAATGCTTCTTTTTCAACCTTTACACTTCAAAAGTTACACATTTGCTCGAAAATAAAAAAGTGTCAAGGATCTACCTAATACTTTATGCCAACTTTTCATGTACATGTTTGACAGACTGTTTGAACATTTAGCCAAATTTCCTTGCTTCATTGTCCCATTTTGCTTAAGAAAAACAAAACTGCCTTTTTTTAAGTTGTAAATAATATATGATGTTTGTGAAACTCACTGCTAGAATTCTATTTCAACAAAGCATATAAACAACAAGTTAAGGCTTTGTTTGGGATTTGAAGGGGGAGGAGAGGAAAAGAAAGGGAGGGGAATCGCACACATTATTCGAGAATATTTTTGAAAGGGAACAAAAGATAATACTTATGAATTATATTCTTGTTTTGTTTTGAGAGTAATTTGAAGAGAGAAAATGAATCTTATTATTTATTCAAAACCCTCCAAAATCCTCTGAAAACATTCTGCTATTCATTTTGAGTTCTTCTATATTGGAAGTTTAGGTCTTCAATCCTCTTGTCGTTCCTCTTCATTCCAAACTCACTAACAAAAGCATGTGTGATTAAATGAAGCCTATAGAGCTGACAATGAATCAAACCAACTCGAAAATAGTTTGACTCTCGACTTGGTAATTAACTCATTGAACTCGATTCATGAACTAAATGAGTCGAATTTAAGCGGAAAATAGTGCATGTGTGTTTTACCCAATTCAAAGTGTTATATGTGTGAAGTAATTTTCTTATTGCTTGGATTCAGGTGGCCTTCCTTGTTTCTTTTTTGCAACGAGAATTAACTCCACACGTACAAGAAACAGCCTTATAGTAGTTTTATGGTACTTTGTCATTTAAAGTCCCAAATGGACAAGCCCTAAAACTATCACCATCTGAATACTAAGCTTGGAAAGGTGATCGGGCAGAGCCTCCGAAATGTGTTAGACGACCTTGAGCCTAATTTTGTATTAACTTGTCATTAAGTCAACCTAAACTATGAAATAAGGACAATTACACGAACGCAACACTGTATTGATATTCCGACACCAATAATAATTTGTGAAAATGAATGAATTGAATATAATCAATGTGCTGATGTTTTCTTGGACATCGATATTGACACATGTTGAACATTGAAATTGACATTCATCAAAAGAGTCGGTGGTAACCTCCCCACTATGGTATTCAGACTTCACCAATAGCATCTACACTAAACCAGTGCTTTCACAAGTAATACCTTAATAGGTCCTCAATTCATACCCAAGTTTTAAAGAGTCAAAGATGAGTGAATTTACGAATTGGTCTTCGAATTATAAACGTCAATCAAATTAGTCTATTATTTTTGTAAATTGGCAAATACATTCTTGAAATTGTAAAATATCTATCAAAATATTTTGATTAATAATTTACAATTTTATAAATGTATTTGTCCATTTACCAAATTTATAGACTATTTTAATTGACGATTACAATTTAAGAACCAATATACTTATTTACTTGCTAAGGATTATTTACTTGCTAAGGATTGTCTTCTACAAATATAAATTTTGGAACGGTCCTCAACATTGCCAAGATGGATATATGTTACCAAATAATCAAATATATCATCTTTGCCACCTCTTATAGGATCCTAAAATGCATAGGTATTTGACCTAAATAACTACTTAAAGTTAGAAGAAAATTATTCTAGTGACAAATTGTTAACATGAGTGAAATTATATTAGAAAATAAGCAAGATCCAAAGAGAAGTAAGATAGGAATTAAACAAGGTATTCAGCGGAGAATATAATGTTGTTTGGTGAAAAGAAAAGAAAAACAAAACTTATAAAAAATATAAATTTATCTTTTTTAATTTTTTTGTTACATCATTATTAAAATGTAAACAAATAAATATATATTAAAAAGAAAGAAATAACTACCAAAAAATATATAAACTACATTTTTTACAAAAATAGTAAGAAAAAAATAATTATCTTTTAAAAAAATAATAAAAAAGAAAAAACAATATTGTTTTAACCATTGTCAAATCTACATTTGAATGTCTTTTTATATCTTAAAATGAAATTTATATAACAAAATGTCTTAGATCTTTAAGAGGTCGTTAGACGGGGATGCAATTTTTTTTTTCTCTATTAGGAGATCGCATCTCCAAAATGCAATTATTTATTGTCAAATTTTTTATAACAAATAATTAATTATTAATTAAATAAATAAAAAATAATTATAAAAAACAAAATTATATTAATAAATTAAAATAAAAATATATTTACTGGAAAAAATACATCAAGGTAATGCAGTTGAGTAGATGTGCAAAAACAAATAAGGGGTTATATTATTTTAACTACTTCTTCCTATTTTACGCCTATTGTGCATATAAATTAACACCTCCCTCCAATTTTTATCATTTTTTATTTATTAGATTTATAGAAAGGTAGGAGAGAGTTGTTAACAAAGTAAAATGCATTTGTTAACTTATTCACAATAGGCTTCGAATTAAGAGGAAATTGTTAAAATAATAAAACATATTATTTAAAAAGAAACAACTATAAAAAAATACAAATTTATCCTTATTAATTAGTCTACTATCACTATAAGAAAAAAACACCTACCAAAAACAC
>JBBPBR010000004.1:46666878-46697026 GCA_037974775.1 Cicer pinnatifidum
TTTAAGGGTAAACAAGTAAATATAAGAAGAAGAAAAAAAAAGAAAGAAATAACTACAAAAAATTAAATAAACTAAATTTTTTTACAAAAGAAACATAACTACCTTAGCAAAAATAAAATAATAATTATCTAAAAATAACAACAAAAAGATTCATATTGAATGAAACCACGTTGAATAAATGTTTATAATTTATGCATAAAAAACATTGGATAAATATTTATTTGGAATAGTGTTGGAACATATAGTATATTAATGTGGGAATTTAAAAATTGTTGAAGTCCTACATTAGAAAACTCTTATATTTTGAGTAGTTTTCAACTCTATAAATAATAAAGTCCCACATTAGATAGAAAACATAGGCATATTTGTTTCATTACTATATAAGTTTTAAACTTTTGTGAAAAGTACACCAAAATTGGATGCATTTTCCAACTTTCTCTTTTTTCCATTTTCAATTCCGCTTGACTTATTTTCGAGCCACTGTTTTGTATCGTAGTCCCTTCAATTTTTAGAGTAGTTGTAATGTTGTAGTCCTTTTGATTTTTTGAGCGGTTGTTATGCCGTAATTCCGTCGATTTTTAAGTGGTCCTAATACCATTATGAGCAGTTTTTGTGCCGTAATCGTTTAGAGCGATTTTTTTTATGCCGCAATCGTTTTGATTTATGAGTAGTCATATTACTATATTACAAGTGACAATCATTATACTTTCATATTGAGGGTGTAATTCTAGAATGAATTTCTACGCTGTAATAATATTCTAATATAGTGAATCTAAGCTGTTTTATCTTGGGGACTTCGTGGTTGATAGTCTACCTTGCACAATTTGGACAGTGCCGCAAAACGTCTTAAAGAGAGAAACTTAGTCTACGACTCAACCCATTAATATTTTCGGTGGCATAAATTTTGATTTTTAAACAGTTGTCGAAACTCAAAAATAACAATTTTAAGACGTTTCTTTCTGCCATGTCAACTGAAGAGATGACTGGATTTGATTTTTTTGTCTCTGATTTCAATTAAATGTTTCAGTTTGAAGCAAAAATAAAAGGATAAGAAATTTGAAGAATTAACCCAATAAACTTGTTGATGATCTATATGACTACTACAGTTTCAACAATACTGCTAAAGATGTTTGAGATGCTCTGAAGAAGAAATATGATACCGAGAAGGTTGAGGCTAAAAAGCATGTTGTGAGACGCTACCTAGAGTATCCAATGATCGATGACAGATTCGTGGAGGCCCACTCCTATGAAATTCAGAAGATAACTCGTGAGATCATCTCTTAAGATATGACTTTCGATGAAAAATTTCAAATTATTGTTATTATTGACAAACTGCCTCTGCTTAAAAGGATTTAAAAAATTCTCTCAGGCATAAAACAAAAGAATTTTCTTTAGATAGTCTCATAGATTAAGAAAAAAAATCATGTTTATGGTTTTTATTTTTATTGTTTATGGTTTTCTTCTGAATAAGGCATAGAGGCAGATTTGTACACTAATTCTAAATTTGATATTTTTGTTGGCAATTGATTCATCACTAATGCATGTTTAAATTAAATTAAAAATATCTTATGTTATTTACATGCGTGAATTTAATATTTGTCATGCTAGACTTTGTCATATCAACTAGGATTTCAAACTTAAGTAACTTAAATTTAATTCCAAAGTTATCATTAAATAATTTTGAAAAATGAGATTTTAATAGTCAAGTTAAAATAACAAAGAGTTCACATAAATCAGTACTAAGAGAATAAGAGTCTTTAGATTTAATATATATGTGAATTTGATGAGACATTAACAAGAAATAGAAAATATTATTTTATCACTTTTACTGACAATTGTTTTGACTATACTTTAGTATATCTAATGAACAATAAAAGTGAAGCAATTGATATGTTTAAGATCTTTGTAATTGAAATTGAAAATTAATTTAGTAGAAAGATTAAGATGTACCGAGTATGATTCTAGTTCGTTTAATGAGTTTTATAAATTGCATGGAATTATACATAGAACAAGTGCACAATGTTGCTAGTATGCTTTACTCCAAATTTTGCATCTCATTGGTCGGGGGAAATTATGTTGTTTATTTGGTATGTTGAATAGAGTTTTTAAATCTAAAAACAAAACATCTCTTTATGAAATTTTGAAGAAAAGACAACCAAACTTGTCTAATTTTCGAACTTGGGGTTGTTTGGCTTATGTTTGAATTCCTGATCCCAAGCGAGTTAAACTCGCCAGTAGAACCTATGAATGTGTATTCATTGGGTATGCAGTAAACAACAAAACGTATAGATTTTATGACTTAAATGCGAAAGTGATCATATAGTCAAATGATGTTGACTTCTATGAAAATAAATTACCTTTCAAATCGAGAAATAGTGGGGGAAGCAAACCAAGTAAACAAAGCACTAAAAACAGAAACAAACAAAGCAAAACAAAAACTCAAAGAGGTAAGAGAGTCTGAGTTTCTAAAGAATATGGACACGAATATACGGTTTATACTTTTGAAGAGGATCCTCCAAATCTTAAAGAAACTTTGTCATTATTGAATGCAAATTAATTGCAAGAAGCTATAAACGTTGAAATGGAGTCTCTAGAGTCTAACAGGACCTGAAATTTAGTAGACTTGTCTCTTGGTTGCAAACCAATAGGTTGTAAAGAGATTTTGAAAGAGAAACTTAAACCCGAAGAAACTATTGATAAATATAAGGCATTTCTTCTTCGACACCTTTTCACGGGTCACTAGAATTACATACATTAGGATACTCATTTCTCTAGAAGCTATTCATAACTTGGTGATACACCAAATGAATGTCAAAATAATTGTTTTAAATGGTGAGCTAGAAGAAGAAATCTATATAGAACAACCTGAAAGTTTTGTAATTCATGGACAAGAAGACAAGACATGTAAGTTAGATAAATATTTGTATGGTCTTAAACAAGCTTTTAAGCGATGGCATGAAAATTTTGATAACTTGATTATATTTAATGAGTTTAAAGTGAATGAAAGTGACAAATGTATTTACTACAAATCTAAAACTGGTATTTGCACTATCATATGTCTCTATGTAGACGACTTGCTCATATTTGGTTCAAACATTCATGCTGTAAATGATGTGTTATCATAGTTATGTAACAACTTTGATATGAAAGACCCTAGAGATTCAAGTGTAATCCTTGGAATCAAGATTACTAGGTCAAAAAATCAAATTTCTTTAGATCAGTATGTTGAAAAGATCCTAAAGAAATGCAAATATTTTGGCTGTAAACCTGCTTACACACCATATGAGCCAAGTCATAAAATTTTCAAGAACATTGGTGGATGTGTTAGACAAATAGAATATGTGAGCATCAGTGGTAGTCTTAGGTATGCCACTGATTATACTGTGAAATCATTGTTATGTAACTACTTTGATATGAAAGACCTCAGAGAAGTGAGTGTAATCAGTGGAATCAATATTACTTGGTCAGAAAATGAAATTTTTTTGGATCAGTCTCACTATGTTGAAAATATCATAAAAAAATACAAATACTTTGATTGTAAACTTGCTTGCACACCATATGATCAAACTGTGAAACTTTTCAAGAATATTGGTGAATGTGTTAGACAAATAGAATATGTGAGTATCATTGACAGCCTCAGCTATGCTATTGATTGTACTAGACCCGACATTGACACGCTATCGAAAAAGTCATGAGATACCTAAAAACGATCATGAGTGTCAGATTACATTATCAAAGATTTTATGCCGTTCTTGAAGGATACAATGATGTTGATTGGAACATTTTATCAAATGACTCCAAAGTAACCAATGGCTATATTTTAGTATAGTTTGTGGTGTTGTATCTTTGAAATCGAAGAATAAACGATATTGACTCATTGCATTATGAAGTCTGAAATGATAGCACTAACTACTACTAATGAAGAAGCGAATTGGTTAAGATGCTTGCTAGTGGAAATCCCTTTATGAAAAAAAAACTATGACAAATGTGTTGATCCATTGCGATAGTACTGCAGCTATTGCGAAGATTGAGAATCATTATTACAATAGTAAGAGACAACAAATTCGTTGTAAGCACAACGTTGTTAGAGATTTACTTTCTAAAGGAGCTGTTATAGGGAATCATGTACACATTGATAAGAATTTAGTAGATCATTTGACGAAATGATTAGCTTGAGAAAAAGTCTTAAATACATCCAAAAAGGATGAGACTAATGCCTATAGAGTCATTCACGATGGTAACCCAACCTAAAATACTGAAGATCCCAAGAATTAGGTTCAATGGATAATAACAAGTCGTGAAGTGATATGAGATGAACATGTATTTTAAATCAGAGAAGCATGATTCCTGAAGCGGTGATATGATGAGATAAGAGAAACTCTTAATGAGATCTATACTCCATTTGGAGTGAAGTACCTAGATACAGAAGTACTCTTGATAGATTCACCTATGTGAATGTAGAAGTGGGGACATTTCTTATGGAATTTCATTGCAGAATTCCCAAAGAGATCACTATACTGAGATAGATGTTTAGGACCATTAATGCACAAACTTTTGAGAATACACTCTATGAAAAGCTTGTGTGTGGGTTTCATGTTAGTGATAGAGTTCAAGAATACGAGTCACTCTTGTTGAATCTCAATCTTACTTACTATGCGAATGTTCAACTCATGAGACACATTTGTTTATACACGATCTTATAGAAGCGTTTGACGCTATTTCAAATTATCTTTTTTTAATCCAAGTGGAGGATTGTTGGAACATATAGTATATTAATGTGTGAATTTAAAAATTGTTAAAGCAAGTTAGTGGCAAAATTTAGTCATCTGTATTCAACTACAAGGATGTGAATTCGAATACAAGCTTGAAATTTTCAAATAAAACTGAATGTTACATAGGTGTATTTGAATACACTCATGTTGTAGCCGAATACAACTGCGAAGCACTGCAATTTTTCAATTCAAATTCAATCTAGATCATTGCATATGTTCATCAAACCTCTAGGAATGATTTCCACAGATCTGAAGTGATGTCTTAGGAGTATAAATACTTCTTAGTTTCATATTTAATTGAACATTCTTTACATCAATCTTAGAACAACTTTGAGCAAACTTCCTGAAATATTTTGAATTATTCAAAGTCTTACTTTCATATTTCAAGTACATATTTTACATTATCCTATCATTGAGAAATGTTCTCTATTGTACTTTAAATTATATTAGACTGTTATCATTGTACTCAATTGTTATACATTCTTGATTTCAGTCAAAGTCATTGTTGTAAAACCATTCAAGTTATTGTGTAATTTCTTCAAGTGTTGTCTTAGGTTGATTGTTAGAAGTTTGTAACAGAAGTCTTAAAGGTAAACTTGTACTTATTCTAACAAATAGTGGAAAATCTCTTGTGGTGTGTAAGAAGACTGGATGTACCCTTGGTTGTAAGGGGAATCAAGATAAATTGTTGTGTTCTTTATTTTTATTTCATTTATATTTTTCCATACACTAATCCTAATTAGAAAAATAATCCACTAACTCTCTAAAAACTAGAAAATTTATAGACACCTAATTCACCCCACCCCTCTTAGGTGCGCCTCTCTACTAACAATTGGCATCATAGCAGGTTCTGGAAATTGGCTCATCGATCCTTATTCACTGCTTCCGCACAACCAATTTTTAGATATGGAGGTAGTAGCAATAAGCCACCTTGTGTTGTTGGAGAACACTATGACTCCTGGAAGATATGCTTGCATGCATATCTTGATGCACAAGGAGATGATATTTACGATGCAGTAGAAAATGGCCCCTATGTCCCAAAAACAGTCATCGATAATAAATAGGAAATAAAGATAAAAGCCTCATTGACATATGATGACAAAAGGAAAGTGTTGTTTGATAAAAAGGCCAAAAACATGTTACAATCAGCACTTGGAATAGATGAATTCTTCCGCGTGTGTAGTTGCAAAATTACCAAAGAAATATGGGATACTCTTGAAGTAACTCATGAAAGAACTGTTGAGATAAAACGTTCTAAACTCAATACATTATCTCAATAATATGAATTGTTTCGAATGTAGCCCGGATAATCTATTCTAGACTTGCACACAAAAAAATTATCATCTGACCAACCACTTGACGGCGCTTGGCAAGATCTTCACTAATGATCAATTGAACCTTAAAGTTCTAAGATCATTAGAAAGGGCTTTGCAACCTAAAGTAACGACAATTTCTATAAAAAAAAGCCTATCAAAGATGTGTCTTTCTGCACTTTTCGGAAAACTTTAAGAACATGAAATTGATCTTGGAAGGCTAGAAAATAATGAAATTCAAGAAAAGAAGCCAAATAACATTGCCTTAAAAGCATAGTCAAAGGAGCAAATCGATGATGAGAATTCAGATTGAGATGAAAACATCACCTTTCTAGTAAAGAAATTTGGTAAATTCCTTCAAAACGATAAAACTTATAAGAAAAGGAAAATTTTCAAAAAGAAGAATGTCTCCACTATAAATCAAAACTTCACTTGTTTTGAGTGTGACAAGCAAGGACGCATAAAAGCGGAGTGTCCGAATATTGTCAAGAAAAATATTTTCAGGATGAAAGAATTCGAAACGGCCTATATAGCATAGGAGGACAATGAAATTAGTTCATCCTCGGATTTAAAAAGTGTCTAATGTGCAAATGTTGCTTTGATGGCATCACACTAATCCGACGAAGAAGAAGAGGTTAGCAACACAGATTCTTCTCATAATAATGATGCTAATAGTGAATTAATTATTGAGTGTAATGATGCTCAAAATGCAATAAAAGAATTAATTATGGAATGCAAAATTTTATATAAAACAGTGTCAACTCAAAAGAAACAAATTTCATCTCATAAAGAGAAAGTTGACTTTGGAAAAAGATTATGAAAAATGAAAACTGAATTTTACTTGCAATAAGTGCGATTCTTTTTCTTTTAGAATTGTCCAACTAAATTGAGTCTTTCAAAGATTTGAAAAGGGACAAGTTGAATTGGAAAATATTCTTAATATGCAGAGATACTCCAATGACAAGAATGGTTTTGATTACTCAAAATTTGATAAACCAAGTATTAATAAAAACACCTTTGTTAAAGCAAGTGATCAATCCAACAAAGAGTAAGTTATAATTGTGCAAAATGATCATCATTATTATAAGAAGAATTTTGTTCAAAAGAAATCTCATATGCCTAAATATATAAGTAAACCTTTTCCTACATGCTTTTATTGTGGTCTAAATAGCCACACACCTAATGCTTGTCATTTTAGGAATTTTGGTGTTCCAAATGGGTATTATGTGTAGGTCAAGAAAGATACTAATACTCAAGGACCCAAAACACTTTGGGTACCTAAAAAATGATGACCTTGTTTTGTAGGAATGCATACAAAGTACCACTAATATGTGGTACTTGGATAGTGGATGTTCAGAACACATGATCGGTGACAAAACAAAATTTTCAGCTTTGACTCTTGAATCAAAAGGCTATGGATATTTGGAGATAACTCATCGAGATCACTCCATTGACAATATTATAGGTGATATCAACAAAGAAGTTACTACAAGGCTCAAACTCCAAGATGCTTGTTTGAATATGAAATTTGTTTCTCAAATAGAACCTTCAAAGGTAGGTGAAGCACTTAAGGATGATCAATGGATATTTGCCATGCAAGAAGAACTAAACCAGTTTGAAGGAAACAAAGTATGGGAACTTGTTGCTAATCTTGGCAATAAACAAATCATTAGTACCAAATAGGTGTTTATAATAAACTAGATGAAAATGGTATAGTTGTTCGAAACAAGGCAAGGTTGGTTGCTCAAGGATACAACAAGGAAAAAGGGATCGACTTTGTTAAAACATTTGCTCTAGTAGCAAGATTAGAAGCAATCCAATTATTACTTGCTTATGTTTACTCGATGGATTTTGAATTATTTCAGATGGATGTCAAAAATACTTTTCTAAATAGCTACATTAATGAGGTAGTGTATGTCAAACAGCCACACGACTTTGAAGACTTCAAGAATCCTTCACATGTCTTCAAATTAAAGAAAACCTTTTATGGTTTCAAACAGGCTCCAAATGTTTGGTATGATAGGCTAAGTATCTTTCTATGTGAACTAGGATTTGAAAAGGGTAAAGTTGATAAGATATTATTCATTAAAATGACTAATGATCACACTTTACTTGTTCAAATCTATATTGACGATATCATATTTGAATCAACCAATAACAAAACATGTGAAGAATTCTCATTAATGATGCAAGGATAATTTGAAATGTCTATGATGGGTAAGTTAAATTATTTCCTTGGACTCCACATCAAGCAACACAAAAATGGTATTTTCATTAATCAAGCAATAAACTGTTAAAGAGATTTGAGATGGACAACAATAAATAACATGCAACTCCTATGGGATCCGGAACTTTTGTAGATAAAGATGAAACTGGTAAATCAATAAATATATCAAAATATTGAGGTATGATTGGTTCCCTTTTGTATCTAACGGCCAGTCGACTAGATATTATTTTTCAATGTGTGTTTATGTGCAAGGTTTGAGGCAGATCCTAAGGAATCACATCTTGTAGCAGTAAAGCGCATAATGAAATATTTGAAAGGAACAACCAATATTGGCTTATGGTATCCAAAAGGCAGTATAAACAATCTAGTTGGTTATTCTGATTATGACTCTGCAAGATGTAAAACAGATCCAAAAAGTACAAGCGACACTTGCCATATCTTAGGTAATGCATTAGTGTCATGGTCTTGTTAAAAGCAAGCATTTGTGGTTCTAAGGACTGCTGAAGCAGAATACATAGCAGTAAACAGTTGTTGTGCACATATTTTATGGCGCAAGCAGCAGTTATATGACTATGGACTTGATTTTGGATGCATTCCCATAAGATGTGACAATACCAATGCTATCAATATCTCAAAGAACCCAATCATGTATTCTCGACCCAAACATATAGACATACACCATCACTTTCTGCGCGATCATGTTCTCAAAGGAAATGTTGAAGTTACATTTATGGATACACATAATCAACTAGCAGATATCTTCACAAAGCCATTGCCTAAATATTCATTCTATAAGATACGAAGAGAACTTGACATTCTATAGGAAAATTATATCTAATGCAAGGTATTGATACTTTGTAAGTAACTTCTCTTCAAAATCTAGAATCTTCATTTGATAAGTTAATAGAATTAAATCTGTGTATGAATATTTGCCTTATAAATTAAATTTTTTGTTATCATAGCCGAGTACACATAGCCTGTATCCGAATACACGTTTCTAGAAAATTTTGTATTCGACTACAACCATTGTATAGCCGAATACATATTCGAATTTTCCCCATATATAAGCGTTTTCGCGTGTTTTAGGTTATTGCTTCAAACTCAGTAGCTGAATACACATCTTCCTCTATTTCCAATACTCCAAAACTTCATCCAATCTTACTTGCAAACCTTACCAAATATATCCAATATCATCAAGTGCATCTAAGATTACTCCCAACTCAACTTCAAACCCATAATCGCCAAATTTTCCCACAAAATCTGTAAACTTCATCTTTTTCAACCTTCACCATGGATGCACAAAAAAGAGGTTCTCGAACCAAGCATGCTGTAGTGGATCCTTCAAAAAGAATCGCTAAGAATGACAGTGTTGCGATATGTCAAGATTACTTTATTCACCGGAAGAAATTGACCGCTTTCGCACTTACTACTTGGATTAAAAACTGATAACTCTGAAATACAGCACACTTGATTCCTTCTTAGCCTTTAAGTTTCCTGAGCTACTTAGAGCACAACATCTGGAGGCCTTCATGAGGTATAATGGCCCAATCTATGCTGATTAGTGAGGGTATTTTGCTGCAACCTTAAGAAGGAAGAGTTTAAGTTGGTGTCTCAAGTGAAGGGCAAATACATTGAGTTAGAAACTCGAACAATTGGAGAAATTTTGCAGCTACCATTTGAAGCTCAGAAACTTAGGTCTGGCAACTTGTGTGTGGAAAAATATTACCTAATATGATGCTTATGTATCATTGTGCCGTTTTGAAAAAACCACCATGGAAAGAAAACAAGCACATGCTGATTCTGAATTTGCTAGACAATGATATGGTGTGGGCAATTTAACTGTTGAAAACAGGTTGCTGCATTATTTCCTCAATAACATTTTGGTTCCGAAGGCAGGAAATTATTCACAAATGACTGGATTTGAGCTTCAGATTATGTACTTTATGATAGAAGGAACTGATCTCAATTGGTTCTATTTTGTCCGATTTATTCTATTTGCTTCCAAGAATGCCATCGATTTTCCTTATGCTAAAGAGATTATTAGGATATTGGATCATTTTAAAGTAGACTTTTTTTTAGTGAAGTAATGTATACACCAAAAAAGGACAATGTGTTGGATTTGAATGTGCTCCCAAGTATGAAGATTGTGTGGAGCGAGCAACTTCAAGCCTATGTCCACAAAGACGATCTTGGCCAATCATCTAAATTTGTCCAGGATAAAGATGACGCATAAGAAACGACATTTCTTTTAATGCTTTATCAGACGTTTCTTTTAACTTTTTAAATTTGTTGATGTATGACTTAAACAATGTTAACTTTTCATTATGATCTTTGATGTTTTCTTCCCTATCTTCTATGATGTCCTTATTCCCAATATAATTTTTGTATGGTTGGAATGTTTGTGTATTGTTTTTCTTTCTTTTTGATAATATCAAAAAGGGGAGAAAATTGTATTTTTGTTGTTGTTAAACATGATGGCATGACCTCAAGATCAAAGGGGAGTAAACATGTATTTAAGGGGAGAAAAATAACGATCAACGCTTTGAAGTTTCAAACAAGAACAAGGTTTTGTCATCATCAAAAGGGGGGAGAATATAAAATACTTATGTTTTTTATGAAGACAAAGACCAAGGAAAATGATCAAGTTGCAAGTTTAAAGGAAAGTCGACAATCAAGTCAACTATTGTCATCGTACTAAAAGACTTACAATTTGAGGTACATGATGCAATATAATATTCTTATATTTCAAAAGCACATGAGAACCTTCCATTTTAGCATATGCATCGAAAGAATTTTCAAAGTGTCAAAAAACATGAACAATGTTTGAAAATCAAGTTTTTGACAAAAGTGAAAGATGTATTCGACTACAACATGTTGTAGCCGAATAAAGACTCAAATCAGTAGCAAAAACTGCATATCTGTATTAGACTACAAGATGTGGTAACCGAAAAAAAATACAAAGTCAGTACCTAAAACCGCACTTTTGTATTCGACTACAACATGATATAGCCTAATACAAAACCAAGTCATTGGCAAAATTCAGTAATCTGTATTCGACTACAAGGATGTGTATTCGAATACAAGCTTGAAATTTTCATATAAAACTAAACATTACAGAGGTGTATTCGACTACACTCATTCGACTACACTCATTCTGTACTTGAATTCAATCTGGATCATTTCATATGTTCATGAAACCTACGATATTGATTGCCACTGATATGAAGTGATGTCTAAGCAGTAAAAATACTTCTTAGTTTCATATTTAACTAAACAATCTTAGAACAACTTTGAACAAACTCTCTAAAATATTTTGAATTATTCAAAGTCTTATTTTCACATTTCAAGTACATATTTTACATTGTCAGATCATTGAGAAATGTTCTCTATTGTACTTGAAATTATATTAGACTGTTATCATTGTACTCAAGTGTTGTAAACTAGAATAGTGGTGTGTTATCTTAGGTTGATTGTTAGAAGTTTGTAATATAAGTCTTAGAGTTAGACTTGTACTTATTCTAACAAATAGTGAAAAATCTCTTGTGGTGTGCAAGAGGACTGGATGTACCTTTGGTTGTAAGGGGAACCAAGATAAATTGTTGTGTTCTTTATTTTTCTGTCATTTACATTTTTCCAAACACTAATGCTAATGAGAATAATAATCCACTAACTCTCTATCAACCAAAAAATTTCCAACCACCTAATTCACCCCCCTTCTTAGGTGTGCCTCTGTTTTAACAGATACATCCAACGGTACGATAGGATATCTCATCCTTGGATGATCCTTTAAGTTTATGCATCATGTAACACCCCGATTTTTAATAGCGCGACTGTATTTTAAAAAAAAAAACAAAGAAATAAAACAAAGAAATATTTTTGGATAAATATTTTAGTCGTAACATAACGACAAAGTCAACAAATATTTACAAGCAGCAGAATAATTTTTGAAATAAAAATCCAAAGTATTCAAACATCAAAATACACGGGGGCTATGAGGCTTATTAGACACAGCTCATGCCCCTGGGGTATCTCGGCAGACCTGTACAAAAACACTGCCCCAAGAATTTTAACTCCCCCCTCACGTCACATCAAAAAGTGGTACATGGACCCATCAAAATTAAAGTCAAGCTGACAATATTAGTATAGGTACAATCTTCCAACATAAAGTAAATACATCCACAAAAGAAAGACCTCTAGCCCCTATACAACCGTCTAATCTAATCATACTACAAAAACTATACGACCTGAGTGACCTCCACACGCCCCGCAAGATCCTCCTGACACAGCTCCAGTTAAGGTGTCCAACTACCTCTCCATCTACAGGATACTAACCGGTGGGAAGATCCTGATTCTCATATGAGGGAAAAGCCCAGATTTCCACAATAATTATAAAGGGTCACCAACCGAAATTAACAAATAACTAGACTATAGCCCGCGCGATGCACGGATGTTAATTAATTAATTTTATAAGTTTTATAAGTAATATTTTATACGCGATGCACGGATGTTAATTAATTAATTTTATAAGTTTTATAAGTAATATTTTATGTATTATAAATATAGTTATAAAATAATATTATAAAATAACTTATAAATTTATTATAAAATAACTTAAAAAATAATTTGATAATAATATAAATTATAAATTATTATCAAATTGTAAAATAATTTATAAATACATTATAAATAATTTTATAATTTATAAATTTATTATAAAATAATATTATTAAATAAAGAGCATTTATGTCGATATTTATCAGTGATTAGTTTGTTTTTTTTATTGAATTTAATAATTAATAATATAAATTATTACCATTGGTAAATGACTAATAATATTATAAAATAATATAAATAATATAAAATAACATAATAGACTATAAAATAATTTATAAATATATTATAGAGTAACTTATAAAATAGTTTGATAATAATATAAATTATAAATTATTATCAAATTGTTAATAATTTATAAATTATAAATAATTGTAAAATAATTTTATAATTTATAAATTTTTATAAAATAATATTATCAAATAGATTTTGGAGGTATTAAAAAAATTGTGGATGAAATAGGAAAAATAGAGTAGGATTGAAAGAGATTAGATATTGAAAGCATGTTTGAGAGAGGAGAAAGAGGAGAGGTCCACATCAGCTTTTTAGCTGATGTGGGAAATATTTGTATAGGTGGCATTCGAGGGTGAGGTGGCATTCAGGGTTCTGTTTTAAATATATATAATAGATAATATAATAGACTATAAAATAATTTATAAATATATTATAGAATAACTTATAAAATAGTTTGATAATAATATAAATTATAAATTATTATCAAATTGTAAAATAATTTATAAATTATAAATAATTGTAAAACAATTTTATAATTTATAAATTTTTATAAAATAATATTACCAAATAGATTTTGGAGGTATTAAAAAAATTGTGGATGAAATAGGAAAAATAGAGTAGGATTGAAAGAGATTAGATATTGAAAGCATGTTTGAGAGAGGAGAAAGAGGAGAGGTCCACATCAGCTTTTTAGCTGATGTGGGAAATATTTGTATAGGTGGCATTCGAGGGTGAGGTGGCATTCAGGGTTCTGTTTTAAATATATATAATAGATATGTATTATAAATATAGTTATCTTATAATATTATTTTATTGATTTGTAATAATTAAATATGATTAGGAAAATTAAAATGAGAGAAAATTATGTTTATCACAATAATCTAATTTAATTTTAAAATATTTTATAAAATTCGTATGTTAATTTATTATATAGGATAATTGTTTGACTCATTGTACTTTGATTGTTAATTTATTTTTCAACATGTAATGTACTTGCATTTATTTGATGAAATAAAATGTAAAATACAAACCAAAAAATAAGATGTAAAAATTTAAAAATATGATTTTATTTAATATTTTTTATTTTAAAAAAATATTAATATTGTAGTGTAGTCTAAATTTATTTGTTTTATTAGTATGATATTTTAATTGTGAGCATGAGAAGTTGTTGTAAAAAAAATTATTGAATATATTTCATCAAGAGTTTGTAAAAAAAATATATATAATAGATAATAGTTTTTAATAATTGTAAATAAATTTTTTAATAATTTTTCATATATTCGTATTTTATGATTATTTTTAATAAATTTGTGTATTTTCTGTCAAATAGAATATATATTTTTATTTTATAAAACGTTACTAAAAAAATTGATTGACACAAATTGAAAGTAACTATAAATAGATTGACATTAATGAGTAATTGAGTTTTTAACGTATAAAATTATTAGTCACCATAAGTGGAATAATATAATTGTTCATAAAAGGAGAAGGAGGATTAGATAAAAAATATTTATGTTGATATTTATGAGTGATTAAGTAGTTTTTTTTTCATCGAATTTAATGACTAATAATATAAATTATTAACATTGATAAATTACTAATAATATTATAAAATAATTTATAAATTTATTATAAAATAACTTATAAAATAAGTTGATAATTTGTAAAATAATTTATAAATTATAAATTTATTATAAATAATTGTAAAATAATTTTATAATTTTATAAGTAATATTTTATGTATTATAAATATAGTTATCTTATAATATTACTTTATTGATTTGTAATAATTGAATATGATTAGGAAAATTAAAATTAGGAAAAATCATGTTTATCACAATCATCTAATTTAATTTTTAAAATATTTTATAAAATTCGTATGATAACTTATTATATAGGATAATTGTTTGACTCATTGTACTTTAAAATGATACTTGATTTTATTTGATGAAATATAATGTAAAATACAAATCCAAAAAGAAGATCTAAAAATTTTATCAAGAGTTTGAAATTTATTTTATTAAAGATTTATATATACTTTAAATCAATTTTAGGTATTTAAAAATTTTAACTAATTGTTTGTGCAATTGAATTATTGTTATATTGATATGTACCAAAAATAAATTCTAGTAAAAAATAATTTAATTTTGTACAATACTTAATTTTTTAACATTCAAATCATCATTATAATAAGAAAAATTAAAATAAAAAATAGCATTTAATTATAAATATATAATTTCATTGATAAAAATTTAGTGTTAACATATTTTTTCAGAACACATATATAGTAAACTTTTGTTTATTATATTTTTTAATATATATTCATATATATATATATATATATTATAATTTTAAATAAATTTGTATATTTTAATAATTGGAAGTAACTTTTTTAATAATTTTTCATATATTCGTATTTTATGATTATTTTTAATAAATTTATTTTCTGTCAAATAGAAATTATATTTTTATTTTATAAAATATTACTAAAAAAATAGATTGACTGAAAGAAATTATAAATAGATTGACATTAATGAGTAATTGAATTTTTAACGTATAAATTATAAATAGATTGACATTAATGAGTAATTGAATTTTTAACGTATAAAATCATTACTCGGAATAATATAATTGTCCATGAAAGCATTTATGTCGATATTTAGGAGTGATTAGTCGGTTTTTTTATTTATTGAATTTAATGATTAATAATATAAATTATTACTATTGGTAAATGACTAATAATATTATAAAATAATTTATAAATTTATTATAAAATAACTTAAAAAATAATTTGATAATAATATAAATTATAAATTATTATCAAATTGTAAAATAATTTATAAATACATTATAAATAATTTTATAATTTATAAATTTATTATAAAATAATATTATTAAATAAAGAGCATTTATGTCGATATTTATCAGTGATTAGTTGGTTTTTTTTATTGAATTTAATAATTAATAATATAAATTATTACCATTGGTAAATGACTAATAATATTATAAAATAATATAAATAATATAAAATAATATAATAGACTATAAAATAATTTATAAATATATTATAGAATAACTTATAAAATAGTTTGATAATAATATAAATTATAAATTATTATCAAATTGTAAAATAATTTATAATTTATAAATTATAAATAATTGTAATATAATTTTATAATTTATAAATTTTTATAAAATAATATTATCAAATAGATTTTGGAGGTATTAAAAAAATTGTGGATGAAATAGGAAAAATAGAGTAGGATTGAAAGAGATTAGATATTGAAAGCATGTTTGAGAGAGGAGAAAGAGGAGAGGTCCACATCAGCTTTTTAGCTGATGTGGGAAATATTTGTATAGGTGGCATTCGAGGGTATAAATTATTAATATAAAATAATTTATAAATTTATTATAAAATAACTTAAAAAATAATTTGATAATAATATAAATTATAAATTATTATCAAATTGTAAAATAATTTATAAATACATTATAAATAATTTTATAATTTATAAATTTATTATAAAATAATATTATTAAATAAAGAGCATTTATGTCGATATTTATCAGTGATTAGTTGGTTTTTTTTATTGAATTTAATAATTAATAATATAAATTATTACCATTCGTAAATGACTAATAATGTTATAAAATAATATAAATAATATAAAATAATATAATAGACTATAAAATAATTTATAAATATATTATAGAATAACTTATAAAATAGTTTGATAATAATATAAATTATAAATTATTATCAAATTGTAAAGTAATTTATAAATTATAAATAATTGTAAAATAATTTTATAATTTATAAATTTTTATAAAATAATATTATCAAATAGATTTTGGAGGTATTAAAAAAATTGTGGATGAAATAGGAAAAATAGAGTAGGATTGAAAGAGATTAGATATTGAAAGCATGTTTGAGAGAGGAGAAAGAGGAGAGGTCCACATCAGCTTTTTAGCTGATGTGGGAAATATTTGTATAGGTGGCATTCGAGGGTGAGGTGGCATTCAGGGTTCTGTTTTAAATATATATAATAGATACTTAGCAAAATTCTTATATTTTCAAATGCTCAAAAGAACCTTTCGTCTTAGCATATGTCCAAAAATGCATAAACAATGTTCAAAAATGAAGTTTTGACAAACTGCACTGTCATAGTCAAATACAACTGAGAAAATACAGATTTTCAATTCTAAAATGACTCTTAATCAATCAACACTTCAAACATTAATGTTATCAATTATGAACACATAATTAACACCAAATTAATCTCCACAAATTCACACCTCAATCACACATCGAATATTTCATTAAATCAATTATGAACACATAATTACATCAAAATTTAATCAACCCAACCATAAATCACCACAACAATATTAATATATCAGAGTTCTCCCCACCGCTAACTCGGTGTCAACGGTCTCGATTCCTTTTCGAGACTCAATGAGCTAACTACATAAACATGAATATTTATAACAATTTGTTCACAATAAAACTAATCCAAACACAACAAAATTCCCAAAATTAAATCTTTCTCACACACCAAACTTTTAAAACCAAATAATCTATATTATTTACTTAAAACTAAATAAAATAAATATTGTCCAAATATCACATTCACATACTCGACTATTAAAGCACTGAAATATTTGAGTTAATAAAATACTATAAACTTTTTTTCTTCTTAAACTCAATCAAAGAGTAATTAAAAGAGTAATATTTTAAACTCTAACCATTTTTAATTTCAATCTATCTTTTTGCTCAAAATCTTTAACTTAGTTAAAATTTGAACTTTTTAACAACTTTAACAATGCTAATTTTTTTGTAAAATTTCAATTTCAGTTTAAACTCATTTATTTGAAAATAACTCATTATGTAACTCAAACACATCAAATTTAATCACTACACATAAATCACATCAGAAAAAAAATTCATAATATTAATTATGAACATACAATCCATACCCAACATTAATCAATACACAACACACCTCAAAACAAACTAAATTCAATTTCAACAAATTCAGACATAAACTAATTAAATTCATTTCTCACAAAATCACACCTCAAATACATCAAATTTCTTTTCCACAAAATCACAAATAATGTCCTAAATGCAAACTAAAAGTTTGGAAGGAGCCCTTACCTTAATGATAGTTCTAACACGTGATTACGGTATCGTAATTAATTTCGGTAAAATTTAAGTTTGTGATGTCGCGTCGAAAACTAGCTCACTAGCACCGCAACGTGGCAATGAGCAACTTTCCCTTATGTCACTTCTCGAAATGAAGCTCAGAAGTCGTAGAAAAATGGAGATTTGAGTTTATGAGTTTTGGTTTCCCTAAACCCTAATAATAATAAATATCTAAACAAATATCTAAATATTTTTAAAAAACATCATTTCACCCATCACCTCACATCACTTCTCAAACCAATTTCTCAGAAAAATATCATCTCTCCCCGTAATTATAATCGGGTCTCCCAAAAAGATATTTTTGGCATTAAACTCATAAAATATTAAAAAATTGGCTAAAAAGCCTCATAAATTCATCACAAAATTCCCCAATAATACATAAATTAGAATTTAAAATTAAGTATCTTACACATCACCTCCATGTTTTGACATCCTAGTGGTGTTGGTCGTAGTCATGATGATGGTTTTGGTCGTAGTCCTGATCATGTGGTCCTAGTCATGATGAATGGCACACATGGTGTCAGATAATGGACGACCATTAACAACATAACTTAGACTAATAGAAGCTAGATCTTGAAGATGAGATTCATGTCTACTTAGAGAGATCTTTACACATATTTGGAGGAGGAGGTTATCATTAGTACTGTAGTTATATTTTGATTGTATTATGTTATTATTTAATTTTTATTTATTTTGAATTATTTTTTTTAATTTATTATTCAAACTTTATTTATTTTTACTACTTTATTGTTTTAGACTTATTTTGTTACAACTACTTTATTGAACGAGACATGAAACAAAAGATGCAATGATTATCGTTCGAGCATTTTAGAAATGCAAGAACTAGAGAAAAGTGATTTCATCTTTTGTATATTATGTGAATGAATTCTATTACAAAAAGGGATGTGCAGTGTAGAGGATACAAACATCAGAGAAAACTATGTTCTAAATCAAAAGTGTCAATAACTGTCAAAGATATACAATTTGATGTATGTTATAAATTTAATGAGCGTCAATGTTGTAGACGTTCTGCATAAGCTATAACACGACATGTAGACTCATCATTGTGGTGGTCCTTCCAATGCCATGCAAGTGGAGGTAAAAGACATTCAAATTTCAATTTAACCTGAACATAGTGACTTTCATTAACAAATTATATTCATCTCCATTATGTACACCCCTTAATGGGAAAAAAAAGTCAGGAAAAGTTTTTCCCTAATGTGACAAGAACGAGATTATATTTTTTTTGTAATCAACTAACCCATATCTCGAATGCTCATCCACTTCTCATTGCAATATTCTTCACTATGACCAAGTAATCAAGAATATTGGATGCTTTCGTGGGTCCTTGCTGAGAGACATGGGTATTTGCATTATCGGAATAAAACGCATCCATATGCTCAAAAAATGAAGGGTCACGATATACGTCAAATCTCTTCGGCTTCTTACTCTTTTTCCTCTTCACACCACCTTTTGTTTTGATCTTATTTAGTGATGCACACATTGATGTTGTCTTTGGATATGCTATTTCACGTAACTTGCTCTTCAATGTTCTCCTTCGAGCAAAATTAAGTGTTTTCCATGTGTTCCAAATTATATTAATCTCTAATGTGATGTCCAATTCTAAATCATTTTCTAAATATTCTTTCTCTAGACCATTATTTATGATTAATTTTCTCCAATGTATATGAACTACATCCAACGAAATCGAAATTTAATATAAATGTAGGGGTATAACGTCTAAATGTTGGGTGGATAATAGATTTCTCTTATTTTTAATGGAAAATAGTGAATATAAATATTTTGTCTAGTAAAATTTTATGCATCATGGGTTGTGTATCCAAGCATAATATATTTCATAATGCAACAATATTTGGGTAAACCATAAATTTAGTCCATATAAATATACTATATTGTCATTTTGGTCCCTAACTCAAAAAAGAAAAAATTTAAATTAGTTTTCAAATCATAAAATTTGCCAACCAATTTAATCAATGATATTATAGTAGCCATAGACTATTTTAACAGTAAATTATATATTTTATGTATTTTTATAATATTTAAATTGTATTTTAAATAGACGGTCGTTATCAACCAAAAAATGTTTCTTTACTTACAGTTGCATCCAGAGTTAAAATATATATATTTTGGCAACCAAGAAGTGTTGCCTAATGTACATTTTGGTTAACAATTTGTTTACCCGTTGCTCATGTACAAAATAAGTTCAAGTTAAGTTGCACAAATAAGAGTGTATCCTTGATTTTTGCTAAATATGTATGTTCACATGTCTTAGATTAAATTTATAAATACTTATAGAAAATTGTTGAATAATTTAGAATATTTCTAGATTAAGTTATATTATTAGGAGTCTCAAGTTACTAATTGGATAATATTAAATATTTTCTAACCTATTTAAACCTCACACATTTAACAATTGAAACGAGTTTGTCCTTTCTTCTCTTTTCTCTCAAAATTTATTACATAATATCATCTTTAAACATTTTCTATAAAGCTATTGGATAATTCCACAATTAAAATAACTTATATTTTTGTTTTTCTCCTCCCTACAAATAAACCACAACCAAGATAAATGGATTACTTAGTCAACTAAACTCTGAAATATTTGCCACTTTACCATTAAAGATAACATGATTGCGTTCCAACCACACACTCCAGGCTGTTATGAGTCAAATCAAATGTGACACCTTCTTCATGTTCTTCCCATTGCAAATCTTATTGAGCACCGATAAATTACTTTTCCCCTCATCTCCCCATCATATTGCGTTCCAATTCACCCAACTAAAAGTCTAGTCCAAATCTTTTTTGTTTTCGGACAATTCACGAATAAGTGTCTTATTGTCTTAAAGTATGTAAAACAGAAAACACAGCTTTGTTGGTGAACATCATTCAGCATCCCTCCTAATTACTTCTATTATTTTTGGAATTTTATTTTGAAGCAATATCAACCCAAAAACGCAAAACTTTTATGGCGTTTAAGTCAACCATAAGCGCTAAACAACAATATTTAAATTGTTGTTGCCAACCCTTTTCAACCTTTAACTATCTAGCAACTCATAACAACTTTTATGGCTGCTTGAAGCGTTGTAATTGTTAACTGTTAAAAGTTGTTCCAACTCATTCTTCCGGAGACAAACATGGTGAAGCAGCCTTCACAGAGTTGTCGCGACTTCAGCTTCTTCTGCAGATAACGGGCGCATCAAGGACAAGTGGAATTCCCAACAATTATCCTTCCAAATACCTTTTGTTGCAGCTGTCCAATCCTTATCAGTCGCGACATTAGACAACAACAGACAATTGTTGCATAGTTGTTGCTCTCCCACTAATACATCTTTCCAAAACTTTATATTCTCACCATTGGTCAAACTTTCTTCTAATTATTAATGAGCACCAATTTGTTTCGTCAGCAAAAATCTTTCTGATCGAACACAAATCTCTCTATCATAAAGTATCATTTATACTGCTTGATGAACCTTTTGGGCACAACAACTTCTCCTAAATCCTTCAACATCAAAATATAATTGAATAAGGCCAAATTATGTTGGATCCGATAAACCTCTCCACAACCATTTACATAATAGTGAAATGTTAAATAAACACAAGTTTTTTACTCCAATATCTCCCCTCTTCTTTGAGGAGACAACCCCTGCCCCAACTTACTTAGTTAATTTTCTTTGGTTCCAATCCACCACCCTACAAAAATCTTTTTTGAATTCCTGTCATTTCATCAATTATCTTATTTTGGTCTTTATAGAAAGAGAAATAAAATACCAGGACTCTACTTAGCATTGAATAAATTCAGACCATCCTACCCGATATCGACAAATACCTTAAGTTCCATCATGAGAGTATTTTTCTCAAATTGTCAATTACAAGAGTTCGCATCGAATACTTTCTCGGACCAGCTCCCACCAAAATCTCTAAGAATCGAAAACGGATATTATCTATACTACAAGATACAAAATTTGACGTCGTTTCCGTGAAATAAGTATCTACATTGCACCCATATAGCTTGATCTAAAAAAATTTCACCTTAAACCCCGATACCATCTCGAAACTGCAAAGAATTATTTAAATTCTCCAACCATTTTCCCAAGTGTCATCTCGTAGTAGAATGGTGTCATCAACATATTGGAGAATATAAAAAGTAATCTCCTTATTAACTTTTTAACCTATAAATGTGCCAATATCCACCGCCTTGCACGTCAAACCTGTTACAACTTCAGTTGATATCAACAAGAGAAATAGAGACATGTGATCTAATTAATTGTCTTAGTCGTCTCCCCATCTTGAAATCGTTTGTCGGACTTCCATTCAGAAAGATTCTCATTGAACTAGAAAAGATGCACACTTGCATCCCTCATATACATTTCGTACAAAACCCATCTTTACAAGCATGAACTCTAAGTAAGTCACAGTATCATATGCTTTTTCAAAATCTAATTTTGCTAGTATTGCATTATTGTGAAATTATGACACAAAACCCATGATATCTTCCTTTAAAAAGCTCCCACAATCTTTATTAAAGTTTAAGCTGAAATTGTCGAGACCTGGACTCTTGTTGCCATCAAAACTCCAAAATGTATCTTTAATCTCCAGTTCATCAAAAGGTAATATAAGTCTCTACTGAAATGAAAGTTCGATGAGTCAAGAACGTCAAAGGTACTAGAGGAGGCTAGAACATCAAAAGTTCAACGAGTTTAGAACGTCAAAGACTTATGAGAGTGATTTGCTTAAACTAATGACGTCATTAAGTTTATAGCAAATAAAATAAGAATATCATATAAAGGTACCAGATGAAGGTACCAAAGGAAGTGACTAGAGTAGGAGATCAGAGGAACACAAAAGCATCTCCATATATGACTCTGAAGGTAGTGTGCCTTTGAAGGTTACGAAGATTTCCTCTGACAATTGGGTTTGAAGATTCGCTTTGAAAAATGAGACTAATAATTGAATTTGAATTTTACTTCTAAAGATTGTTTGAAGATTGAATTTGAAGCATGCCTCTAAAGCTCTTGTGTGATCCTGATGTGGACAAAGTCAACATGTATTTGAAGAGTTCATATCAAGCTATCATTAACTCTGAAGAGATTGTTCAATCAATGCCTTCAAAGCTCATATTCTATTGATCAAAAAGTTGCAACACACTAAAAATGTTGCCTCAAATATGCAACCTCTAATGTTGCACTAACTCTGATGATTCAACAATGTTTAAATATTATTATCCAATAAATGACTCCAATAAGAAAGTTAACGGCTCTTATGGAAAGTCAACGACTATATTGAAAGGATTAACTATTAAGAAAAGACTTAGCCGAGTCACATAAATTCATTTTTGAACACAATAGGAATTTAGATATGATTCATTATTATAATTGAAGGAAATCTTTGACCAAAATGAAAAAAAGATATGGTCAAAATATTATTCACAAGAAAATTTGTTAAAAATATTATTCACAAGAATATATGGCCAAAATATTGTTCACAAGAAGATATAGTCAAAATATTATTCACAAGAAGATACGCTCATAATTTATATACAAGAAGAAATTCTCATAATTTGTTCACAAGAAAGATATGATCCAGGGTGAAGATGAAAGCATGAAGTCATAAACTCACATATGCATACAATTCAGAAAAACTATTGAGAGCTCAAATTTCCTAAGTATTCAAAGCTTAAATGTTTAAGTTCTGGAGAATTACTTTTTTTTAAAGAAATGTTTTAGTGAGACATCAATTGTAAAAATCTTCTTAGTACAAGCAAAACACAACCAGTTCTAAACTTATGTAACCCAGCCCGATAGTGGCTTTAGTATTCCTCAATCGATCAGTGGTTTTCAGGTTGTAGGGTCAAGGTGTAACTTCCTTCAACAATTTGTGGCTTTCAAGTTGTGTGGAGAAGACTTGACTTGTTGGATCGAGGTATTTGTTTGCCTCAAAAAGTCTGTAGGAGTTAGGTTATTTTCAAAAGACTAACTTGTAGGGTCAGGTGTTGTATAATTCAAAGATTTGAATTAGTGGTTATATCCTTCTAAGTGAGAGGATTAGATGTAGCTATCAAGTTGGTGGTGAACCAAAATATATTTGTTTGTGTCATTTTACTGCTACACTCTTTACTTTACTATTGCCTCTGATTTCTTTAAGTATGAATGCAACTGCTTCTTTTCTAAGAAAATCACCAAACCCAAAATAGTTCTTAATAAATAATTAAAAAAGAATCCAACTTAGATAAAAACAATTCAACTCCTCAATCTCGTTTTGGCACCTTCAATTGGCATCAAGAGTTCGGTCTCAAGGCTGAACACTATATAGTGTTTGAGGAAAGATCCAATGACACAATATGTTTAGATTTAATGAAGAAGGTTCTAGTGAAAACATCAATATACCAGTTTTGTTTGATGGAGAAATATTAGAGTACTGAAAGGTGTAAGATTGTTATACTCCTCCAACAAATATTGATGGTTATACTGCTCCAAGATACAATTATGAATTAAACAATGACTAAATTGAAGGCCAAATTTTTATTATAAGTAGATACTCAATGCTGAAGAAGAAAAACATAAAAAAGCAGAAAAGAGTAATCTAAGAGATCAAAAAGAGAAACACTTGTTCAAGTTAGAAATATTTTTTGAGTGTTCTTTGCTTAGAGAGTGAGAGTTATTATTATTATCATCTTTGATATAAGCAACTACTCAAGTCTTCTCCAATCTTTTGTCAGGAGAAGACTTGGCTTGTAGGGTCAAGGTGGTTAGTTCCTCAAAATTCAGGGGTTGTCAGGCTATTTGTGAAGACTGGCATGGAGGGTCAGGTGTTTTGTAATTCATGGTATTTGAATTAGTGGATTAAGACTTTTGAATGAGAGGACTAGATGTATCCAAGTTAGTGGTGAACCAGAATAAATCTACGTGTCAAATTATTTATACTCTGGTAAACACAATTCAACCCCCCTTCTAGTGTGTGCACCTTCACATTGATCATGATTACGTCTTTGATTTTTGGAAGTAAGTCAATAGATGAAGAAATCGAGATTCTTTATGACTTAACTCGATCTGAGTTAATTAAAGTCATAAATGATTTCTTAAATAAAAACTACAATTTGTCTCTAAAACTTAAAGCACTTAGGAAACTAAATGCAAACTTGACTGAAGAAAGTACTATTTTAAAAATTGAAAGTGTTGAGCCTACAATAGAAAATACAATTCTGAAATATAATCATGTCTCAAAACCTTAAAAAAATATCATATGTAATTCTAATAAATAAGATGTACTATTCCATTAAATTTCTGGCTAATAGTGTAGAAATAAGCAAATATGCTTCTATGATTTATAGAGTAAGTATATATGGTAAAAGAGATCTAGGATACCAAGTATGCCTTAAGACTTAATAGTAGACCGCCACAATTAAACTCATTCATTTGTACTTTCTCGAAATCACTAGGCTTGTCAGACTACTTCATTAAGAGCATCATCTTTAGTACAAGTTGGAATCATCACTATTTCATCAATTATGAGGTTACTTCAATATTCTCATCACAAATTTAAAAAATTATTATCATTAATTATACACCATCGTCATCATATAAACGCATCACTGAGGATGGGGATAGGCTAGGCCATCCTTCAGGGGTCTATGGCATGGCCTATTTATGGTCTGGCCTGACCTGGCCTATTTAATAAAAAGGTACGTTCAGACTGTTTTTAAAGCCTATTTATTTAAATAGGTCAAGCTTAGCCTTATAAAAAAAGTCTATAAGGTCTGACAGACCGACCTATATAGATTTTATTATTTATTTATATTATTTTTTATTATTATATTAATAATATAATTTCCTATTTTAAATTTTATCAATTACGTAATCACTCAATAACCATTCTATATTAACTAGTCGTTCCATATTTGTTTAAGAGCTAATAATGAGTGCGTTTGTTTTAGAACAAAAATGACACACCCGTGTCTTTCTTTTTTAATATAATAATAATAATAATAATAATAATAATAATAATAATAATAATAATAATAATAATAATAATAATAATAATAAATAATTAATTAAATAAATAAATAAAACCCACTAAATACCCTTTCCCACTCTCTTTCTATTCCACTCCCCACATTTTCTCCTCCTTCTTCTCTCCCTCTCGGCTACCTCATCCCTTCTTCCTCCATTTTCATTTTTTTTTTCTTTTCTTCCATTCTCCTTCTTATTTCTCTCACTTAAAGCCACAATAAACCCATGGAAAGGGTATACATTCCCTAAGCAAGCTTCCTCATAATTTCTCAAGTTCTTGGATAAAATTTTTGGGGTTAGGGTTTGTGTTCTAAGGAAAGAAAAAGGGTACCCATCTCTTAAGAGCTGTTGATTGAGACTCATTGAGGTAAATGCCCAACTCTAATCCTAGTATGAATTCATAGAAAAATGTAGTTTTGTTTAAAAACCTTATTTTATGCTTAGAGTAGATTTAAATGATTTTTAGGGTTTTCTAGAGTTAGTTAAATTTTAGAATATATTTTTCTAAAGTCTTGGAAATATTCTTGATACTCAGATTTGTCCGCTGAGATCCTGTCAGCTACTCTGAGAGTTGTTAGAGAGCAAAGTTAGACGATTCTCCAAAGCTGTGAGTTGACGACGATCATCGTCATATATTTTTATACTGCTATTATTATGATTTTACTTGTTTTCTATATTAAAGTATTTATTGAAAATTTTGGGAAACACAACCTTTGAATTTTATCTCGATTTCGTCAATTATTTGATTTAACGGTCATTGTTATATAATATGTTTATTATTTTGATTTACGTATGAGCTACAGTATTTAAATCTTGAATTGTTACGCAATTAAGTATGTTTTTCATGATTTACAATGAAATGATTTTAATACGTGTTTTGAGAAATCGGTGTTATAATTATTAAATCGTTAATTGCGTTAGGTGCACCTAGTTACCACGTGTTGATTAGGGAGAGTTAACCGTTAGATGGAGCCGCCCCTACGAGAGAGGTCATCCGTAGGAGGAGAGGGCTATCAACGAGATGTAAGCTCCCTAATTGATACGTGATGATGCGTTGCGGGATTTAGAGGAGAGGGTCATCCGTTAGATGGAGCCGCCCCTAAGGGAAAGGCCACCCTTAGGAGGAAAGGGCTATCAATGAGATAAAGCCGCCTCTTGGTTCTAAAAATTTGTATTGTTACTTATTTGATTTTATGATGATTTTAAGGTTGTTCATTTTGATTTTGTTTTGTTATTCATTGGATTTTTAATATTTATGTCAAGCGATTAAACACTTATTCGTGTCTTTTTGTGTTTCCCTTCTAATTGATGGTGGTTGTTGTCTCCTCACTAAGTCTTTGTGACTTACCCGTTATGTTGCTTATTTTTTCAAATTCGCAAGCAGCTGAGTAGGAATTTATTATTTGATTCAAGTTTCAACACACTTCTTTTTTTTGGTAGGCCTCTTTGATCGAGGACCATTTTTGTAACAGTTGTTGAGTCTATGTAATTGCAACTATTTTGGAGTCTAGAAAGTCTCTTTAGTTTTTTTCTGGGAAGTGTATTAAGCAAATTTGATTATGTTATCTGAATTATGACTGGATTGAAAGCTGAACAGGGATTTTACAAAAATTTGGAAATGTTGAAGTTACAGAGGATACTCTCTCGAAATTTCGAGAAAAAGCATATATATGTTTTTAAATGTTTAAAAAGCGATTTAATTGTTTAAATTGTTAAGTTAGTTGATAGGCTTGTCATGCTAAGAGTATAGCTTGTGCACCGGTCACGACATTAAATTTTTGGGTCGTTACAAAAAATTCTATTATTTGAAACCAAAAATTATTTTTTTATGGTTTAAAGGATGTTTGTTTCAAATTTTTTTTAAATTATTTTGTTGGAAAAATTATTTTTTGTTTAATATATATAGATATAAACATTGAAATTGGTATGTGGAGAGCATCATGTAGTATGAGTAGAATATTTAAATATTTTAAGGTGAATAAGGCTTTTAAAAAGGCTTCCGGGCTAGGCCAGACTTTTAAAAAGGACAGGTTAGGCCGAAAAAAAAGCTTATGATAGGTCGTAGGCCAAGCTCTGTGAAACCCTAAAACCCAAAATTTGTTTTTTCATCATTATGTATATATATCAGTCAATCACAATTAAATCCAATATTTTGGTTTGCACTACTCACAATATCAATCACAAATAAAAGATCAAACAGTGGCATATTCAAGTGATATCACAATTTCATTCAAGTAGCAAGAATACTCCAGTAGATATCATTCACACAGTAACAATCAACATAATATTTATAAAATCAGACGACATACAATCTTGACATACAATCTTGATATAAATTCTATTGGTTGCTAAATTATATTTTAATCCTCACTATTACCATTCACATTTTATTAATTAATTTTTATTACTCAATAGGGCTTAACCGTACGTAGTATGCCCCGAATGAACATCTGAGAATTTCAATATTCCCGTTCATCTCACGTTATTTTATACTCATAAAATCGAACCTCATCTCACCCCTTACCTTAGCTAAAGATTTTTCCCAACGAAGTCGATCCGCTGATTTAATGTGTCATGTCTTCGCCAACCACCGTTTCTAACAGTCCACGAGCGAGAATAAATCAACGCAACAACCAATTATAAATTAGTTACTTGCTCCAATAGGTAATTAATTAATTTATTAATAATACATTTATACTTTATCTAATAATACATTAATGCATTGTAATATAATTCAAAAATATATTTAATACCGTTAACACACATATTACTATAATAAAATTTTATTTAACAAAGAACTTAATATTATGTCTATATAATATATATAGTTTTGATTTATAAATATATATATATATATATATATATATATATATTACTATATATATATATATATATATCACATGGACGCAAATAATAATAATAATAATAATTAATTATTACTTATTATTGACTATATTTAATTTTATAACATAATCAAATAGATTAAACCATTTAGGTGAAAGAATCAATTTGCCTCTCTGCCTTATTTTGATTTCACGGCAATTTGTATGAATCGTATTCTGCCTTATCGGAACTAATTACTTACTTCAGTGAGTTATCCTCCAACAATTCCCTTTAGAAATCAATTGCATCTAATAGCTTAGCTACTAACTTATTTTCTGGAAGTTTGTATAACAACAATTCTTATATAGCATAATCCGTTTGTTGACAGAAACAAAGGCAAGACTTCTAAAATTCCAAAGTAAAGACTCAAATCATAGCTATACAAATTTATTTTGGGTTCGTGGTTTTCAATTTCTTAACTTTCACCTATATATATATATATATATATATATATATATATATATATATATATATATATATATATATATATATTACTTATCCTATTGTACTAACAAAATATGTATCATTATTAAAGCTAATTGATGGAATTAATGAAACATACCTTATTTGATTTGGTATTGAAATTGGAATTGGGATTTGAAATTGGAATTGTGATTGGAGATTGGGATTCGAAATTGTAATCTGATGAAATTGGAAGGCGGCTAACGGAATTGGAATCCTAATTTTGCTGAAATTGGAAGGCGGCTAATAAAATTGGAAGGCTGCTGATGAAATTGATCCTAGTTTTGCTTTCCTTAACACTGCTTACCCATATATATATACCCATATATAATATACTAGCCTAGGTCTTATTATTATTATTATTATTATTATTATTATTATTATTATTATTATTATTATTATTATTATTATTA
>JBBPBR010000004.1:46699780-46739378 GCA_037974775.1 Cicer pinnatifidum
AAATAAATCAAACACAATACTGTCACTATCTCAAGATAGTTATTTATAAAATAAATAACTAAAAACAAAAAATATTTAAAAATAATTAAAATTATTTTATATTATACATGTAACATTAGTCGAACATTAAAATATGTTCACATTGGTCAAACCTTAGTCAAATATATACAAGATTAACAAATCATAGAAATCACACATATAAAGAAAACTAATCATAAAACTAATCAAAATATATTCTAAAATAATTTTAATGCCAAATTAATTATCTAAAATCGTATTTTATTAATAAAATAGTTTATTATAAAATTTAGTTCATCTATTTTTTTAAAATTGAGATATTTTGTTCAACCTATTAATTTTGATGACGTGATTTGAATAATAGGGTTAAATAGAAGACATATCAACATTAATTGTGTTTAAAATTAAATAAAACATTTTGAATAATATTTTTTTTCCCTAAAACTTATATAAAACAAAAAATAATATGACATCCCTTCCTTGTTTTTAGTCTCACTCTTAACTCAAAATTGTCTCCGTCCATTCCTTGTTTTCGTTCTTAGTTGTTATGTGAGATACTCAACAACACATTGAGATGACTGTGCGCATTATTTTGTTCTCTTTGCATATATTATAGTCTTTTAAATATATCATTCTTGAGGTTTTCTTTTCTAAGATTTTTGAGGTTTCTCTCATTTTTGGGATGTCTGGGGGTTTGATATCTGGTACTATTATGAGATTTTTGAGATTTTTCATTTGTAGGTTTCACTAACCAATTTTTTAGGCTTTTCTTTTGAATCCATGGCCATCACCAACGTAACCACAAATCACACCCTACTTCTTCAAGAATCGCATGCGTAAACGAGTAGAAAGACAACAATAAAATAAAAAGATGAGAAGAATCACAACCTATTTCTTTATTTCTTTCAATACAATGTTTACTTCCTTTCAACGATGGGGTTTCAATTTTTTTTTTTTATAAACAATTTTATTTTTATTTTGAAAGAATGAATGTGATTGTTACTGATTTTAATTTTTTAAATTTATTATAAATATTTTAATTAGATTTCAAAAATGAAATATTTTATTTAAAATGTATTGTTTAATTAAAAATCAATAAAATGTGACATGGCTTCTACTTAACATATTAATGATGTCATCTCATTAAAATAGAGACAAATTAAATGTGAGGAGGCAAAATGTCTCAATTATAAGAAACAAATTCACCAAAATTATGAAATTAGAAATAAACGGACAAAAATTACGGATTAGTTAAAATATAGGGATTAAAACTGCATTTAAACCTAAATTAGAATCACTAAATATAACTAAAAGCTACATTTATAAATATAGTTTACAACTTGTTTAACATAAAATTCTAATGTCAACCAGTCTAGAACTGATATTTTGATGCAAAATATGTATCTCATGTTCCTCTAGTTGCTAATAAAATTAAAGGGATGAGATGAAAAATCTCAATGAGCTCCCAAAATAAAGATAGGGGTAATTTCAAAGAATTTCTTTCATAAATATGTATAAAACATAGAGATATTATGCTTACTTTAATATTATTGTTTATTGAAATATTCATAATTTCAAATTTTTATAAAAATGAAATTTTCAAAGTAAATTTTTGTTTTAGAATTTTTAAAATAGCAAAACTTTGAAAAACTGATTTTTGAAACAATGAAAAATTCGAAAGAATTTATAATTAATTTATTAAAACATTAATACTAGTGTCGACCAGACCCACTCAAATACAAATGCTACTACTACAAGACCCAACATATTTTTTAGGTTTTCAGTAAAGCACCAAAGGTAGCGTGAGATGGACGATGCTAACATGTTTATTTATTTTAGATATCTTAAAATGTGAAAAATTTGGAGTTCTAAATTTATTTATTTTTAAAATATCCAAAATATATTTTGTTTAATGAATATTTTTAAAAATTAAATGTAGGGGTGTAGTGTCTAAAAGTTGGGTGGCTAGAAGATTTCTCTTATTTTTAATGGAAAATGGTGAATATAAATATTATGTCTAGTAACATTTCATTTATTATGTGTTGTCTATCCAAACATAATCTATTTCATAATGAAACAAATTTTAGATAAATTACAATTTTAGTCTAAATAATAATAAGACGTTGTCAGTTTAGTCTCTAACTCAAAAACAAAAGAAACACTTAAATTAATTATAATAATCACAAATTATTTTGATGGTAAATTATATTTTAAATAGACAACCATTATCAATCAAGAAGTGTTTTTTTCTTTACAGCTACATCTAATGTTGAAATATAAATTTTGGCAACCAAGAAGTGTTGCCTAATGTACTTTTTAACCAACAATTTGTTTACCAATTGCTTATAATCTTTGCCTAAACGAAAAATGTTGTAGTCTTACTCACGGCCAATCTTATTTAGTAAATTCCCAAGGATATTAATAAAAATAAAAATCATTTCAAAATAAATTCAAGTTAACATGCACAAATAAGAGTGTGTATTCTTGAATTTTGCTAGATATGTATGTTCAAAATACTTGCAGAAAGTTATTGGATATTTTAGAATATTTCAAAATTAAATTACAAAAAGAAGTCTCACATTGCTAAATGGACAATATTAAATGTACTTTCTTACCTATTTAAACTCCCACACACTTATCAATTGAAACAACCTTTTCCTTTCTTCTCATATCTTTCCATAGGTTAACAAAAAATATTTCTTGTAATTCTGTTAGAAGGATAAATTTTTAAGGACATAACTTTGTCATACCTCAAGTTTGTATAACAATTTATTGTTTTGTAGGTTTGGTTGTTGTTGTCAAAAGAGTTTGATCGCGTTGCATCGGAGGCCCAATTTTACAATAAAACGATGCTAGAAATTTATGCTCACTTATTTTGTCAGTTAATTAATTAATTTATTAACTTTTTTGTATATGAAATTTGGCTCCTCTAAGACAAAAGTAGGTAAAATGAATGAATTATAAACAATATGATTGGTAATGCATATATATATATATATATATATATATATATATATATATATATATTGAATCACCAATAATTAATATTACTCACTTTAGAGAAGTCTAATCTTTGTATATAATATTTTAATGATTAATTTATTTTCTTAAAAAATTAATGACTAATTTAATCATGAAAGAGGTATTAATTAAGGAGTGGCTCCATCATATACTTTTCATTATAATTCACAAACTTTTGTTAGTTGTTGTTTCAAGAAAACAACTATTTCCTTCAAAATTTACTTTTTTTTTTACAAACATTTAAACTTTTTTTTACCACCTTCCATTTAGTGGAAATATTGAATTTTGTCTTATGTGGTAATCAAACCTATAGTAATAGTGGTACTTATCTCCTGACTCATTATTTTCATTGTGTGGATAGAGAAAGGGGCGAGAAGATCGCGGTTAATGGTGTTGGTAACCTGCTGCACTTTGCATACAAGCAATTGGATTATTCCATCAATTAGAATAACTTAATTTTTTGTTTTTCTCCTCCCTACAAATAAATCATGACCAAGATAAATGGATTATCCAATCAACCACCTTGAAATGTTTGTCACTCCACATTGTTGTGAGCCAAATCAAATGTGATATTTTTCTCCTTTTCTTCCAATTGCAATCCGTATTGAACACCGAGAAATTCTTGATCCCCTCAACTCCATGTCCAACTGCATTCCAATTCATCAAACTAAAAAACTGTTTCCAAATCTCTTTTGTTTTTGGGTAATGGACGAATAAGTACCATTCAAGATTCCCCTACTACTTAGTTTTACTATTGCTGGAATTTTATCTTGAAACCATGTCCACCCAAAAACGCATCACTTTCGACGGTGCTGTAGTCAACCATAAGTGCTAAACAGTTGCAATTAAATTGTTGTAGCGAGCCCCTTTGAACTTGTAACTGTCTAGCATCTCATAACAACTTTTGACAGTAAACAAATACAACATTTCAACCAGTCATAAAAATTGATCAAACTCATTATGTTGCGATTAGACCTGCTGAAGTAGTCTGATTAGAGCTATCATGGATTCAACTACTTTTGCAGACAACGAACACGTTTAGCTCAACTGGTTTTCCCAACAATTATCCTTCCAAATACCTTTTGCTGCAAATGTCCAATCCTTATCAGCCATGGCATTAAATAAAAAAGGAAAATTACAGCATAGTTGTTGCTTCGCCACCCATACACCTTTCCAAAACCATATTCTCACCATTACCAAGCTTTCTTTTCTTTTAATTACCGATGAGCACCAATTTGTTTCTTTTGTGAAAATCTTTTCGATCGAACACAAATCTCTCCACCAAAAAAGAATCATTTCTACTGCTTGATAAACCTTCTAAGCACAACAACTTTCCATCAATAATTTAATATCGATATTTAATAAAACTATACCAAATCACCGTCGGAGGCGATAAACCTCTCCACAGCCATTTACATAACAGTAAAATTTTAAATAAATGTATGTTATTTATTTCAAAACTGCGAATAATTGTTTTAATGATCCAACGATTTTCCCATGTGCCATCTCCTAGTAGAATGGTTTCGTTAACATATTGGGGAATATAAAAATTAATCTCCTCACTAGCTTTGTAACCTCCAAAATTCACAATCTCCATTGTCTTGGGCATCAAACCTGTTAGACCTTAACCTGCTATCAAAAAGAGAAATGGAGACATATGATCTCCTTATCTCAACCTTATCACCAGTTGGAAATCATTTTTCGTACTTTTGTTCTACAAGACTGACATTGAACTAGAAAAGATGTACCTTGGCATCCACCTTATCCATTTCATACAAAACTCATCTTTACAAGCATGAACTCTAAGTATTCCTAACCCATCAAGTAATTGTCTTTGGAACAAAAGAGGATTGGTTCTTAGAGATCAAATTTCCTAACACTCACTTCCATCTATTAGCTAAAGCGTTGGCTATGACTTTATACAAACACCCCACAAGGAAAATGGGACAATATTCGGCCAAAAGCTATGGGTGATCCACTTTTGAGATTAGAGCAAAAAGTGAAGCTGGCACAACTTTTAGTAGTATTGCATTATTGTGAAATTCCAATACAAAATCCATGATATCTTCCTTTAAAAATCTCCAACAATCTTTGATGTCATCACAACTCCAATGTTGATACAAGTCTCTCCTTTTCCAATGTTGATACTTGTTGAAATGAAAGTCCACTGGATATAGGACGTCGAAATTTCCTCTATTTAGAATTATATTCAAAATAATTATTTACCAAAACCTTGATCGCATCCACCCCTTCCACCCAATTATCTTTATTCTATAGAGCAATTATTTGATTTTTCCTTCGTCGTTTCTGCAAACCTGCATGAAAAAATTTAGTGTTAGCATTTCCCTCCCTCACCCAATTCTCTCTTGATTTTTTGTCTCACTAAACTCTCATTAGCTCTCAATTTTTTTCAAAACCTTTCTTCCACCTCCCTTATCTTATCAGTATCCACATCAACCTTCTCTTCATCCACCATGTTATCCAATTCATTAAGTTATTTGATTGTCCCCTCTTTGTCTAAATCTATCCACCCAAACACTTCTCTATTCCAACATCTCTATTTCTCTTTTAAAAGTTTCAACTTTTCTTTCAAAACAAAAGCTTTTCTCTCTTTTACATGGAATGATCTCTAACACTTCTCACCTCCCAAACACCACTCCCACTTCTCACTACCCCTTTTCAAATCCACCAAACCATCCCACAACCTTTTTTTTCCCCTTCAATTGAACATAGACATTATATATTTATATAAAAGATATATCCCTACTTTTCTATACAAACCTTCACGAAACGTCACCATTCATATTATATTTCACTGTAAACATCACATCATCCCAAATTATCAGCACAGTGCATTGTTGCTCTTGCTCTTTGTATCACTCTTCGAGCTCCTACGTTTTTCATGACACATTGTCACATGAATATTTTTTTGGACACATGAATATCAATCATAATATGGAAACTAGAAAGTGATTGAACCACTCTTGCAAGAGCGCAAACAACCTCATTGACTTATCTCATTAAAAGCTCAACATGAGAATTTCTATAAAATTTTCCAAAAGAGATGTTTACAATATTTGATGATAGCTCCAAATTCAGCAACGTCATTCTTAATGTTGTGAAAGACGTCAACCACTCTTTTTGATTCTAACTCAAAATCATCTATTACTAAGTAGGGGTGAACATAATATTCGGACCCGCCAGAACCCGACCGACCCAATAAAAAATTTAAATTTGCGGACGGGTTTCTTCGGGTTGATGGATTGAGCGGGTGAAAAATAAGGATTTATATGGGTTTATACGGTCAGGTTCGGATGAGTAATTTGGATCCGTCGATACCCGAACCCGACCGAATTATATTATTATTTTTATATTATATATTAATATTATTTTTTTATATTATATATTAATATGTAAAATTAAAATACACAGTAGTAGTGTTATCACAAAGCCACAAGGCAAATATTTAGAAGAAAAAAAAAAGGCCAATAACACATAACCCAGCAGCCCAGCCCAATTAAAAGTAAGTTCAGGTCAAATTTCAACACATCCATAATGCATTCATCAAATCATCGTCATCCGCCTCAGTCCTCACACTCTCTCTATTTCGTCTCTTAAAGACTCAAACTCAAAGACTCGGTTTCAATTATCTTTGAGTCTCATCTTGCTCACGGTCACCATCGCCGCCGTCACCATCTCCGTCATCTCCCTTTAGTCTACAAACATGCAACGAAAATACAATAAGTTTCCTTTGATTTTTTTACCAAACCCTAACTCTATAATCTCATAAAATTTATTAAATGATTATCTTAAAAAGTTTTTCTTTATTCAATGTTTATCTTGAAAGATATTATATGCTTTTGTATTGTGTTTTGGTTTGTTTTTCTCATTGAAGTTACTATTTTGTGTTAGGGTTTGATCTTTTTTTGACTAACATTTGTTTTACGATGTTTCCATTATGTTTAGGTATTGATAATATATAGAGGTTGTCCATATCTAATTTCTCTGTCGAAACTCTAGAGAAGGTTAGTTTATTAGGGTTTCTTAATGTATTTTTATGTTTTTAAGGTTAATCTATGATTTTTTAGTTTTTTATGATATCTTAGATATTGATTATATTACTATTGTTCATGTTTCTAAGATAATGATGGAATTTATTGTGATTCATTTTTCCAATCGATAGTGCTTTTATTTGTAGTTTATGTAAATTTAGATTTAGTAGTTTAAATTTGTAATTATTTACAGTTTTTTTACTTGCTATTTTTGTAGATTGTTGTTTTATAATCTTGTATTTTCTATTTTAAGATTTATGTTTTTGTAATTTTAGAGTTTTGGTTTTTGGTTTGATATGTTTATTCCTATGTAGTCAGAAGCTGCCGTCGCGACCGCAATTGCGCAATCACGTCGTCTTGCGATGGACTGGCGCTAAGTAAAACGTCACTGTGTCACAGAATTGGGTAGCAGCCGTCGCGGCTGATTCGCGGAGAAGCTGAAATGCTTTTTATGAGAAAAACGTGCAACAGTAAATACAAAGGAAATATCTTAAATGCCCTTAACCATGGTTGTTAGGGGCATGCGACAGATTCTTCTCACGCCGCCGCCGGCTGGTTATTTTAGTTTCAGTCATGGTTATGATACCTCTCATTTTGCTTGCTGACATGCTGCCATTTTGTTTGCTATATTAATTAACTTGCTTTATTTTTTGGTTTTATATAATTAATTAATAATAATTGCTAATGTGATTTAAAAAAGGAAATATACTATGCTATAAATTACAATAAAAAAAATATAATACTATATTATTTCTGTTTATATTATGTTTGAAATACTATTTATGTATATATATGACAGGTTGCCATTCTCTTTTTATTTATTTTTATAATGCTATTAATTAATAATAATTGCATGAAGTTTTTGCTTATATTATGTTTGAAATGTTATTTCTGTATATATATGACAAGTTGCGATTCTATTTTTATTTATGTTTATAATGCTATTTATTAATAATAATTGCATGGAATTTTTGCTTATATTATGTTTGAAATACTATTTATGTATATATATAATAGGTTGCCATTCTGTTTTTATTTCTGTTTATAATGCTATTAATTAATAATAATTGCATGGAATTTCTACATTGTAGATTCTGCTCAATACTTAGTGTTTTTTGAACTTTTCTAGTTTCGAATAATGAAGCAAGGCTAAGGAGGAGCATGCTAGGAGCTAGGCCAAAAAATTGCAAGTTAAAGTAAATTGTATATGTTATTTTTAAACTACATGATTTTTTAGAATAATGATTCAGTTCTACATTAAAATTGGTTCAATATCACATGTTGATATTTCTTCTCATGCTGAAAATTCACAAGCTGATTTTTAAATTTAATTCTACTATATGTTGGATTATAAAATTTGTTCAATTCACATGTTGATTTTTCTTCTCAAGTTGTTTTTGTGGTTCAGAATTGGTTTGGTTCTGTTCAGTTTTAATTTAAAACCAAATCGTGAACATGTCTAATTATGAACTTATATGGTTATATAATTTTATGCTATCATAGGAGTTGTTTTGGTGGTGACTGAAGGATTGAAATACTTTGACTCTTCAATTTCTTCCATTCGAACTGCTGTGAGGTTTGTAAGATCTTCAACACAGAGGACTGCAAAATTTAAGGAATATATAGCATTTGCTGGAATTGTAAGCAAGAAATTGTTGTATCTTGATGTTCAAACAAGGTGGAACTCAACATATTTGATGTTGGAAGCGGCTGTAAAATTTAAAACAGCCTTTGATAAGCTTGGAGATGAAGATGCAAGTTATAGGCAATACTTTGTAGAAGCTTCTCCACCCACTAATAATGATTGAGAAAATGACAAGTGCTTTGTTCAGTTTTTGAAGTATTTTTATGATGCAACAAAAGTGTTTTTAACCTCACAACAAACAAGTTTGCATATGGTTGTTCCCCAATTAGCTTCCATCTTTATTAAACTTAAACGTTCATCGATGGACCTTAACACTTGTTTAGCATCAATGGGCAAGCAAATGTTGGCAAAGTACACCAAGTATTGGAGCAATGAATCTAACATAAATCAGCTCCTTTACTTTGGTGTTATTTTAGATCCCCGATACAAGTTAAGGTATGTGGAGTGGTGCTTCAATGATATGTATGATGGTAAACCAATTAAAAAAAATTTGTTGACAAACATAAATGATAATCTTACTAAAGTGTACAAGTGGTATAAGCATGCTTATGATACAACACCTAAGACTTCATCTTCTAGTGTTGGTGCAATTGGTTCCCTTTGTGAAACAATTATTGGTGGTCTCACAAGTGCACACTTACAACGGGAAAAAGCTTTTCAAAAACATTTAAAGGAAAAGGATTCAATTGATGTTGAAAATGAACTTGAGAGGTACACTAATGAGAAGTGTATAGAGTTTGTAGAAAAGTTTGAGATTTTAATGTGGTGGAAACACAATGCTTGTCGGTATCCAATTTTGTCTAGAATGGTAAGAGATATTATGCCTACACCAGTTTCTATTGTGGCTTATGAGAGAGCTTTCAACACCGCGGGTAGAGTTTTAAAGGTATATAGAAGCTCCCTAAACCCAGAAATGGTGGAGGCTCTAATATGCACCCAGAATTGGTTGAAACCGTCTTTTTACCATTTTAAAGACTTCATATTTGATGAGGAGTATGAGATTTCAGAGGAAGTACTAGCAGGTGTGTTTTTTTTTAAAAAAAAAAAAATTGTATTCATTGTTATATATAATATTTATGTGTTTAACATGATAATTCATTCATTTTTAATGTATCATAGATTTAAATGGAAGCTCGACCGGAAGTGGCCCACTACCTTCCTCTCAATCACAGCCTGAAAGCTGTGTTTAAATTGTTGAAGGTCCAATTTATGATTATCCTTTCATAATTATATTCTATTTTTAATTATGTTTAGTTTAATTGTTTTTAACTATGTTCATTTTTTTTATTTATTATAGGTTGCCTTTTTTTTTTGGAGTTCCACAAGACTCATCATCAGTCATAGCACAACCAACTAGCCGACCAATATTTTTTGGGAGATAACTCTGGATTTTGGGACAAGTCGGCCATATCTTTTTGGATCATGAAGGCTTTGTGGGTAAGGGGAGCTTCATTTAGTTTTAGTTTATTATAAATGATTTCAATGTTCTTTTTGGCTTATTTATGAATTATTTTTGCAAGTAATGTTGTTGAATGAGTTGGATAAGATGGAGCAAAAAGCTTTTTGAAGGAGCTTGCTATTGTTTGCACTAATGAGGATTTATTTGTAAGTATTGATTTGATTGTCATTTTACCGCATAACTTGTCAATATAATAATTTACAAACCGTTTGACTCATACTTTTGAGGCATTGGACCAACTTCTTTGCATCAACTTCTATTCAATTTTCTTTATTCATGATGACTAATTAAATTCAATCTATATGCCAAGTAGGTTTTGGCAGCGACACAAACACTAGGAGAAGCTAGAAAGAAGTGGTTTCATGGAGCTGCAGATGTTGTGAGGCAATTTACCTGGATATTTGAGGTGTGTAAAGGATTTTCTCTTTCTTTTTTTATTCTTATTGTTGTTGTTGTTGTTGTTATTATTATTACTATTATTATTATTATTATTATTATTATTATTATTATTATTATAACAACAACAACAACAGCAACAACAACAACAGCAACAACAGCAACAACAGCAATACCAACAACAGTAACACTAGCAACAGCAACAACAGCAACAGCAACAACAGCAACAACAGCAACAGCAACAACAGCAACAGCAGCAACAGCAACAACAGCAACATCTACAACAACAACAACAACAACAGCAACAACAACAGCAACAAAAACAACAACAACAACAACATCAACAACAACAACAACAACAGCAACAACAACAACAACAGCAACAAAAACAACAGCAACAAAAACAACAACAACAACAATAGCAACAAAAACAACAACAACAACAAGAAGACCTAAGTTACCATACTATCTAAGGGTATATATATATATATATATATATATATATATATATATATATATATATATATATATATATATATATATATATATATATATATATGGGTTAGGAGGATATATAATAATAATTGTTAGGATATATAATAATAATAATTGTTATAACAACCTAAGCTATTATTGTGTAGTATATAGATATATATAGTCATCCAACTATGGGAGCCGCATTCCAATTTCATCAAATTAAGGATTCGACAAATTCCAATTCCTTCATCCTTTCAGCCGTAATCCAATTTCAACAAATTAGGATTTTGCAAATTCAATTCCAATCACAATCCCAAATCACAATTCCAATTTCAATTTCAAGCTCCAATTGCAATTCCAATTTCCAATTTCAACTCCAATCACAATTCTAATTTCAAATTCCAATTCCAATTTCAATACCAAATCATATAAGGTATGTTTCACTAATTCCTTCAATTAGCTTTAATAATGATACATATTTTGTTAGTACAATAGGATAAATAATACACATATATATATATATATATATATATATAGATGAAAGTTAAGAAATTGAAAACCACAAACCCAAAATAACTTTGTATAGCCATGTTTGAGTCTTTACTTTGGAATTTTAGAAGCCTTGTCTTTGTTTCTGTCAACAAACGGATTATGCTATATAAGAATTGTTGTTATACAAACTTCTAGAAAATAAGTTAGTAACTAAACCATTAGATGCAAATTAATTCTTTCACCTAAATGGGTTAATCTATTTGATTATGTTATAAAAATTAAGTATAGTCAATAATAAATAATAATTAATTATTATTTGCGTTCATATGATATATATATAAATATATTTATAAATCAAAACTATATATATATATATATATATATATATATTATATAGACATAATATTAAGTTCTTCTATCATACTTTGTTAAATAAAATTTGATTATAGTAATATGTGTGTTTAACGATATTAAATATATTTTTGAATTATATTACAATGCATTAATGTATTATTAGATGAAGTATCAATGTATTATTAATAAATTAATTAATTACCTATCGGAGTAAGTAACTAATTTGTAATTGGTTGTTGCGTTGATTTATTCTCACTCGTGAACTGTTAGAGACGGTGGTTGGCGAAGACGTGACACATTAAATCAGCGGATCAGCTTCGTTGGGAAAAATCTTCAGCTAAGGTAAGGGGTGAGATGAGATGAGATTTTATGAGTATAAAATAACGTGAGATGAACGGGAATATTGAAATTCTCAGATGTTCATTCGGGGCTTACTACGTACAGTTGAGCCCTATTGAGTAATAATAATTAATTAATAAAATGTGAATGGTAATAGTGAGAATTAAAATATAATTTAGCAACCAATAGAATTGCCGTGAAATTATTTATATCAAGATTGTATGTTGTCTGATTTTATGAATATTATGTTGATTGTTACTATGTGAATGATATGTACTGGAGTATCCTTGCTACTTGAATGAAATTGTGATATCACTTGAATATGCCACTATTTGATCTTTTATTGGTGATTGTGTATTGTGAATAGTGTAAACCAAAGATTGTGATTTTATGGTGATTGACTGATAAAGATATATAATGATGAATATTGTGAAGTCAAATTAAAACTTATTGAGTTGTGATAATCGAGTAAGTCTGAGATATGTGTTGTAGATTTTGGAGTTACGATTATTTTGTCATCATATAGGGAGGGTCTGACAAACCTAGTGATTCAGGGAAGTACAACTGAATGAGCCTGATCGTGGAGGGCTACAGTCGAACTGTAAAGTAAGACTGATAGACCTTGGGGGTACACCTAGTGGGGAATTCCTAAGTGGATTAGTGGGTTATTCCCTAAGGTTGGGAGCTACCGTGCAACACAAGAGTACCCCGACCGTCGCGTATATGTGTCTCGGGTTGAGTTGAGGGGATCTATGAGGACTTGGCCATTCATGAATTGTTCGTCCACTCTTGTAGTGGCATAGTATCAGGCCTCCTAACCAAATACTTCAGAGTAGAATGGTACCAAATGATGAAGTGTAGAGTATAGGACATGCATATCATTTTATCCTTGTGATTATCTTATTGTGAATGAATTTGATAAATCGTTGATATTATACACTTGACTGTTTTTGAGGTTGTGATAATTTGATTGCTTGCGTGTTATCCTCGTGTATTTTATACTGTTACATGATTTCGATACTCACCCCCTCGTTGTTTGTGTTTGGCGTTTGCGATGGACGCAGACGAATTGTAAGTTGCAGGTGATGACTAGTACCATCGGAGAGGCGGAAGACATCATGTCTTGGAGACCTTTATTATTTTGCATTGTGTTGATGTTATTTTGAGTATTTTTATTTTGGGAATTCCCGCTCTGATAGTGACACCGGGTTGGGACTATATTTGCATTGAATTTAAAACATAAGTATGTGTACTTCAAAAAGGATTCTATTGTTTGATATTATGATTTCGATGTCATTATGTTTGATGGAAATTTTGGATTTATGGGACATGTTTATGATTATGTGATATTCTTTATCTTAATAATAATTAAAAAAAAAAATTATTTGGGGTTTAGGGTGTCACAACTGTGACTTATGTTGCTGATGAATTTCTGATTAAATATTAGTCTTAGACTTTATGCGGCTAATTGTGAATGTTATGTGTTTCAGAACAATGGTACAACAAAACTTTGATTGAAACAACAAAACAAGAGTGATGTATGATTCATAGGTTGGGACAGTTTTATAATGAGCCATAGTTGTATTTAAAAAAATTGAAGATATTATACAAGTGTGATGTATGATTGGCAGGTTGGGCCATAGTTGTATTTAGAAAAATTGAAAATATAATACAAGATGTATGATTGGCAGGTTAGGCCAATAAATTATAAAAGACTAGATTTTTTTTTTAAATAAAAGCAAAAAAGGCTCAATAATTTTTTTAAAAAACACAAAGCAAAAAAGCCCAATAAAGTCCAACTCGTTTTTACCCACCCATACATAACCGACACCCGATGTACCCAAACCCGACATACCCAATTTAAAAAATGGACGAAATTGGGTCAATAAATCCCACTCGTAAATTGAGCCGGTTTCATACTTTTGGCCCGAAACCGCCCAAAACCGCTCGATGCCCACCCCTAATAGTAAGGGCAATTCCTGAATCCAACACAAGACATTGGTCAAACCAATAACTTCACCCAAGTCCACAACACACAATGTTGAAAAGCAACTCGTATTATTGAACTATCATTTAATAGAAAGACCTAATTAAAAATAATATAATTATTCATAGTATAACCTATTTAAAAATTCTAAAATAGTTGACTTATGAAAAATGGATTGCTCAAACTTGTTTCATTTATTTAAAAGAGTACAACTAAAAGTCTCGTGAATTTGTCAATTTGCAAGCTCAATTTGAGTGACATGCAACCCAGAAAGTTTATTTGCAACAAGCAAACGTTTTTACTAATTTGAAGGTAGTAAGGAAAAAGTTGAATAGACGTTGGATATGCTTCAATTCGAGTCTTTATTATACATGAGAACGAAACTAGTTGGAGACGCTTAGAAAGGTTACAACAAAAAGCACCAGTGATCTAGTGGTAGAATATGCGGCGATAACCTCATATATGCGGGGATAGCTCAGTTGGGAGAGCGTCAGACTGAAGATCTGAAGGTCGCGTGTTCGATCCACGCTCACCGCATTTCAATTTTTGTTTTGTTTTCTACTCTCTCATTCGATCAATCTTTCCCAGGTATACAATTTCTCGATTCTTCGCTTATATATTTAATTACTTCTATTTCATTTGATTTGATTTTATGATCTCAAAACGTAAGCATACAAGTTATTGAATTTGGTCATTTTCCTCTTCTTCTTTAAAACATATTGCACCATTTCTGCTTTATTTCCGCTACTTGCATTTCTGCTGTATTTCCTTTGGCGTTTATATTATAATAATTGAATATAGTCAAGGTGCCGGTGCCGGTGCCGTATACCGGAACATTCTTTCGATCAGAGGTGTATGTGTTATAGAGTTAATAGGACTTTGTTATGGAATTAGGTATAGCTTCAAGTTTTTGTTTAACTGAGTATTTCATAGTTGTGTCAATATGATGTTCAATGATATTGAGGTTAACAAGAAGGCATATATGTCGTATACAAACAAAAACCATAAGGGATGGACCAGAGAGGGTGATAAAACAAGTGTTTGTCATTTTCTTCAGCCAATTATACAATCCAATGTCGTCCATGGCAGATGGTGGAACATAGCAAAATTCCTCCATTTTAAGCCACCATTAATCGCCATGGCCGATAGTTGGCAACCATAACATAATTGAGCAAAGCAGGATTTTTTAAAAGATAATTTTTTTTAAAAAAACAAAAGATGTTTAGGATTTATCTAAAACTGGACTTATCACATCCTGATCCAGTGATAGGCAGTAAGGCTGTTATGACTAAACGCAACAATGTAATTTAAACTTTGGAGATTAGATGATAAAGCAAGCTTATAGTTATAGAAACTTTAAGTGTCTTCTACTTTATTGTTTGTGTTATTATGTGAAAAGATTGATGATGTTTGATATGATTTATGAAGCTGAGAGATAGGAAAGGGAGAAATTCTACTATAAAGAAGAATGCAGGGTCATATGTTGGGAACTAGAGTTCTTTGATTTCATATAGAGGGCTTATTTTTTGTTTTAATGGTTATCTCCTATCATTTTATTTAGGAACAATTTAGTAGCTTTCCTTATTGTGACTCTTGGAACAGTTATAAACTTTGTCTGTGAATTTTTCAAAAGGAAAAACAGAATATATTTATTACTGTATTTGTTTTAGTTTTGTTACCAAGTAGATTGTCTTAAAATGTAGGGTGCATCCACCAAATTGTAAATATAACTAAATATATGTTTTAGTCTCTACAAAATTGGGGTCTTTTATTTGTCTGAAGTAAAACCCCAAATTTGTAGGGAACTAAACATGTTTAACACTAGTAACTATGAAGAGGAAAGAAATGGAGAAGATTTTAACTCATGTTTGGTTCTTGACTGAGTCTCATTCTTCATCAGATGTACCTGTCAAAGCCATATGACAAATGGGACCTCACATCTGTTATTGTTTCCAGTGGCATGTGTGGCCTTGTTACAGGCAAAGATGATTTATTTGCTAATACCATCCTCTTACGCCTTGCTGATGGCTTTAGGAGAGGCAACACAGAAATCAGGCTTTCTTTTGTCAGAGTTTTCTTGATCAAGCGAAAGCACCACGATAACAGGAACCACAAGCAGTGTAATGGGTTGTTGTCAATGATCAGAGTAGCTAACCACTTGGAGTTGTTGAAGCGGGTGAAACCTGTTTTCAACAGTGGAGATTCAGAGTCCAAGGCTAGCTGTTGTTCTGTTTGGTTGTTGGGATGATTTTTCCAATGCCAATGCTCAGATATGATACCATCCCCCTTTTGTTTTACAGAATCACCCATGTCCTTGCTTGGAGTGATTTGAGTGATGAGCGAGATGAGCCTTTCTTGATCTGCAGCAGCTTGAGCTCGCATCTCAGCAATTGCAATCTCCAGAGTTGACATTCGGTTCTCCAATGCATGAACCTTGTTTTCCATCTTCTTCTTCGGGGGCATTCACCAAAAATTCATACACTCACTGGCTTGTAATGTATCCGGCAGGTCGGACCAAATTGATAGGTCCTCAATTTCTAAATGCAGCAATAAGAAATAATGAAAGATCAATCAACATAAGGTAGTGTATTTTATTGATGATAAAGGGAAATTGAGCAAAGGAAACAAGCCTTCCTTATACTCCTGAGAGCTATGCTCACTTCAATGAGAGAGAATCCTCTCTCCACTAACAATTAACCGAATTTGTTATCCCCTCCTTACCAGCCTCTCTCCCCTATATACATGATGGGGCCAGCTCACCTTTCTTGGATTTTCTAACATACACTCTCCATGACTTAGGTGCATTGTGTGTCCCACTAGACACGTCATCAATTCCCTCTTTGTCTCCATCAATACTCCCCCCTTGAGTCATAGACTTGTCCTCAAGTCTAAGGGCTGGGAATTGTGTTAGCATTACAAACTCATCCTCCCAAGTGGCTTCTTCAACAGGCTTGCCGTTCCAATGAACGAGCAATTGTTTGACGTCTGACCCCTCCTTAGTGATAGTGCGAGTCGCAAGTACTGCTGCTGGTTCCCATGGTGCAGCAGGGTCGCCGTCAAGTCCCGGGGGTAACTCGTTCTCAACCTGGTAGTTGCCAATTGCCTTTTTAAGCAATGAAACATGGAACACCGGATGAATGCGTGCTGTAGCAGGTAACTGGAGACGATACGCAACGGCACCAACCCGGGCTGTTATTTCAAAAGGCCCATAGTATCTAGGAGCAAGTTTCGGATTGATGCGTGCTTCAACAGAATTCTGCACATGTGGCCTTAACTTGAGAAAAACCCATTCACCAATTTTAAAACTCACATCTCTTCTTTTTCTGTCAGCTTGGTCCTTCATGCGTCCACGAGCTCGGTCGAGATGGTACTTCAATTGTCTCAAAGCCTCGTCACGGTCAACAAGTTCCCTTGTTACAGCTTCTACCTTGGTCTCCCCTCGAAGGAACCGCGTGAGGGCTGGTGGTGGCCTCCCATAAACCAATTCAAAAGGGGTCGAATCCGTAGAGACGTGGTACGTCGTATTGTACCAGTACTCAGCCCAAGGCAGCCACAATACCCACATTCGAGGCTGATCAGCAATAAAACAGCGAAGATATGTCTCCAGGCAACGGTTAATGACCTCTGTTTGTCCATCTGTTTGTGGGTGGTAAGCGGTGCTCATTTTCAGCAAGGTCCCTTGTAATTTAAACAGTTCACACCAGAAGTTGCTTACAAAGATAGGGTCGCGATCACTCACAATGGAGGAGGGAATGCCATGCAGTCGAACTATCTCCTTTGTAAACACCTCGGCCAACACACGAGCATTAAAAGGACGCTTGAGAGGAATGAAATGGCTGTATTTGGACAGCCGATCGACCACCACGAAGATCACGTCAAACCCCTTGGATTTAGGAAGACCGGTGATAAAGTCCATCGATACATCTTCCCAAATCTGTTCTGGAATTGGCAACGGCTGTAACAGACCCCCAGGGGCAGCAGCGACATATTTTTGACGTTGGCAAGTATCACATTCTTGCACAAATTGTTGGATAGTCTTCTTCATGCCAATCCAATACACGTTCAACGCTACTCGTCTAAACGTGCGATGGAAACCGGAATGGCCCCCTTGTGGGGTAGAATGAAACTCTTTCAAGATAATCGGTATCCATGGAGACTGTGCAGAAACCACCAGCCTCCCCTCATACAACAACACTCCACGCACATAAGAAAACCCAAACTGAACCGGTTTATTCTCCTTGAGCGCAGCAATGACTTTCTATAGAGCAACATCTTTGTGGACCTCTTCAATCACTTCAGCCCTACCTAGCCACTCCGGGACATGTATCAAGGAGGTCATTTCCCCACTGTCATGCATACGGGACAGTGCATCTGCACCTTTATTCTCAAGTCCGGGCTTGTAAATGATATCGAAATGATATCCAAGAAGCTTTGCTGCCCAATTTTGTTGATTCATGGTGCAAATCCTTTGTGACAACAACTGTTTTAGACTCTTTTGATCGGTACACACCGTAAATTTTCGCCCTACGAGGTAAGGACGCCAATGTTGGATAGCAAGAGCCACTGCCATAAGCTCCTTTTCATAGGCTGATTTGGTCAGATTGCCCTCCCCTAAGGCTTTGCTAAAATAAGCAATTGGCCTCCCTTCCTGAATTAAGATAGCACCCAGCCCATTTCCAGAAGCATCACTCTCAATAAAAAATTCTTTCTGAAAGTCTGGAAGTGCTAAAACAGGGGCAGACGTTACCTTTTGCTTTAACAGTTGAAAGGCTTGCTCGGCCCCCTCTCCCCACTTGAAGTTGTCCCTCTTCGTCAGCTCAGTTAGTGGCCTCGCCATTTTGCCATAGTCTTTGATGAATTTACGGTAGTAGCCCGTAAGCCCCAAAAACCCTCGCACTCCTTTCACATTCTTCGGAGTGGGCCACTGTAAAACATTTAGCACCTTAGCGGGGTCCATCGCTACCCCTTCGCTAGAAATGATATGACCCAAATATTCAACACTAGGCTCCGCAAAACTGCATTTCTTTCTATTAGCCACCAGACCTTGCTGCTGCAGAATGTCCAGTACTGAGGAAACATGATGGAGATGGTCTTCCAAACTCGGGCTGTACACTAATATGTCGTCAAAAAATACCAGCACATATTTTCTTAGAAGATGCTTAAAAATGTCATTCATTAGGGCTTGAAACGTCGAGGGTGCATTCATCAATCCGAACGGCATTACGAGATATTCGTAATGGCCTTCATGAGTGCGGAATGCAGTTTTGTGCACATCTTCAGTCTTAACTCGCACTTGATGGTATCCCGATTTGAGGTCTAACTTTGAGAAATAATGAGCACCGTATAATTCATCTAATAGTTCATCAATCACCGGGATAGGGAACTTATCGGGAATAGTTACCTTGTTAAGAGCACGGTAATCTACACACATTCGCCATGACCCGTCTTTCTTCTTCACGAGTATCACTGGACTAGAGAATGCACTTTGGCTAGGACGGATGACTCCGGACAGCAGCAGGTCTCTAATTTGATTCTCTATTTCATTCTTGTGGTGGTAAGGATACCTGTAGGGGCGAACATTAACCGCGCCAGCTCCCTCCTTGAGATGAATAGCATGTTCTTGTCTTCTTTTAGGAGGTAACCCATGTGGCTCTGCGAATACCTTTGAGTACTTCACTACTAGCTCATGAATCTGAAGAGCAGGGGTCATATGTGAATCATTGACTGTTCTGCATGTGCTCAATTCAAGACCCTTTGGTTCCCCTTGTGCTCTTGCGGATAAAAACATTCCTCTATATCTTAGTTTGGGTCTTCCCAACAAACTTTGCAAAGCCAACTGATTTTTATGTTCACTGCCTTCGCCACGCAGCTCCACCCATTGAGAATCAATGGGAAAACGCAACACCTTTTGTGCCCAATCGACCCACATGCCCCCAATGGAAGCTAACCAAGACATTCCGAGCACAATGTCAATTCCATCCAAATCGAATAACCAAGCATCAATGGTAGATGTCATGTTCCCTAGATCCAACACCAATTTCCTGCAAACTCCTTGTGCCACCACTTTAAACCCATCCCCCATTTTGACATTGAGAGGAGTAGTTCCTTCCACTGGCCATCCCATTGACCTCACCAACTTGTGCGAAATGAAATTATGTGTCGCACCGCTGTCTACCAACACCAACAAGGGTACTCCTTGCACTCGACCTTTTAACTTGATGGTGCGCACATTCCCTAACTCCTTGGGACTCGAACTATCAATCTGAGCCAAACTCATAATGCTGAGTTCAACTCCTTCTCCATCTTCCTCCTCCGTATCAGCTGCAAGGGCTTGCATTTCGCTGTTGTCGTCCTCCTCCATCACCATTACACGAAGCTGACGATCTGGGCATTGGTGACGAGGATGATAGGCGCCACCGCATTTAAAACACAAGTTTTTCTGCCGTCTTTCTGCAATCTCGTGGGCTGAGAGATGACGGATCCCACGATCACGAGGAACAGATCGTTGTGAGTCTTGACGGTTGGCAAACTTCTGATTCGACTTGTTTCCTCCTTTCTCTCCGCCGTCGTTGGAGCCCTTGACTACGACCCAATCGCTGTTTTGAGCTCGACCCGGTTGAGTTGACCCGGTTCCAAAATTAGGGTTAGATCTATAAGTCAAACCCGACCCGGATCCTTTAGGCCCATAATCACGAGGCCCATTCCAACCAATCCCCTTTTCCTGTACCTCCGCTTCCACAGCACGTGCTAGATTCATCAGCTTCGCACGTGAGACTGGACCTAGAGCTTTGAGGCTACGAACTCTTCCTCGTATCCCATCACGGAGGCCATGAATGAAATACCCAACAAATTGAGCTTCTGGTAAACGACCTACCTGTGCAACCAACCTCTCGAACTCCTTGATGTATTCCTCCACACTGCCTTCCTGCTTCAACGACGAGAGTTGCTCAAACACGCTCCCATCACCGAGACCACCGTACCCTCCAACAACGCATCTTTGAAAACTTCCCACGTCAGATCAATCTCATCTTCAACCAGCGCTTTGAAAAAATGGATGGTAGATCCTTCCATACAGAGTTGAGCCAATCTAACCTTGATCTCAGGACTCGTATCCTGCACTCGAAAATAGACCTCCACTCGAGCAATCCAACCGGCAGGGTCATCACCGGTGAACATTAGGAGTTCAATCTTCTTTACCGATTGACGGAATTCGTCAAGCTTCTCTCCTTGCATCTTCTGGGTCAGCTTCTTGATTTGCTCGTCTTCAGCGTGATTCGAGTCTCCATCCCCCTTTTGTTTTACAGAATCACCCATGTCCTTGCTTGGAGTGATTTGAGTGATGAGCGAGATGAGCCTTTCTTGATCTGCAGCAGCTTGAGCTCGCATCTCAGCAATTGCAATCTCCAGAGTTGACATTCGGTTCTCCAATGCATGAACCTTGTTTTCCATCTTCTTCTTCGGGGGCATTCACCAAAAATTCATACACTCACTGGCTTGTAATGTATCCGGCAGGTCGGACCAAATTGATAGGTCCTCAATTTCTAAATGCAGCAATAAGAAATAATGAAAGATCAATCAACATAAGGTAGTGTATTTTATTGATGATAAAGGGAAATTGAGCAAAGGAAACAAGCCTTCCTTATACTCCTGAGAGCTATGCTCACTTCAATGAGAGAGAATCCTCTCTCCACTAACAATTAACCGAATTTGTTATCCCCTCCTTACCAGCCTCTCTCCCCTATATACATGATGGGGCCAGCTCACCTTTCTTGGATTTTCTAACATACACTCTCCATGACTTAGGTGCATTGTGTGTCCCACTAGACACGTCATCAATTCCCTCTTTGTCTCCATCAATACTCCCCCCTTGAGTCATAGACTTGTCCTCAAGTCTAAGGGCTGGGAATTGTGTTAGCATTACAAACTCATCCTCCCAAGTGGCTTCTTCAACAGGCTTGCCGTTCCAATGAACGAGCAATTGTTTGACGTCTGACCCCTCCTTAGTGATAGTGCGAGTCGCAAGTACTGCTGCTGGTTCCCATGGTGCAGCAAGGTCGCCGTCAAGTCCCGGGGGTAACTCGTTCTCAACCTGGTAGTTGCCAATTGCCTTTTTAAGCAATGAAACATGGAACACCGGATGAATGCGTGCTGTAGCAGGTAACTGGAGACGATACGCAACGGCACCAACCCGGGCTGTTATTTCAAAAGGCCCATAGTATCTAGGAGCAAGTTTCGGATTGATGCGTGCTTCAACAGAATTCTGCACATGTGGCCTTAACTTGAGAAAAACCCATTCACCAATTTTAAAACTCACATCTCTTCTTTTTCTGTCAGCTTGGTCCTTCATGCGTCCACGAGCTCGGTCGAGATGGTACTTCAATTGTCTCAAAGCCTCGTCACGATCAACAAGTTCCCTTGTTACAGCTTCTACCTTGGTCTCCCCTCGAAGGAACCGCGTGAGGGCTAGTGGTGGCCTCCCATAAACCAATTCAAAAGGGGTCGAATCCGTAGAGACGTGGTACGTCGTATTCTACCAGTACTCAGCCCAAGGCAGCCACAATACCCACATTCGAGGCTGATCAGCAATAAAACAGCGAAGATATGTCTCCAGGCAACGGTTAATGACCTCTGTTTGTCCATCTGTTTGTGGGTGGTAAGCGGTGCTCATTTTCAGCAAGGTCCCTTGTAATTTAAACAGTTCACACCAGAAGTTGCTTACAAAGATAGGGTCGCGATCACTCACAATGGAGGAGGGAATGCCATGCAGTCGAACTATCTCCTTTGTAAACACCTCGGCCAACACACGAGCATTAAAAGGACGCTTGAGAGGAATGAAATGGCTGTATTTGGACAGCCGATCGACCACCACGAAGATCACGTCAAACCCCTTGGATTTAGGAAGACCGGTGATAAAGTCCATCGATACATCTTCCCAAATCTGTTCTGGAATTGGCAACGGCTGTAACAGACCCCCAGGGGCAGCAGCGACATATTTTTGACGTTGGCAAGTATCACATTCTTGCACAAATTGTTGGATAGTCTTCTTCATGCCAATCCAATACACGTTCAACGCTACTCGTCTAAACGTGCGATGGAAACCGGAATGGCCCCCTTGTGGGGTAGAATGAAACTCTTTCAAGATAATCGGTATCCATGGAGACTGTGCAGAAACCACCAGCCTCCCCTCATACAACAACACTCCACGCACATAAGAAAACCCAAACTGAACCGGTTTATTCTCCTTGAGCGCAGCAATGACTTTCTATAGAGCAACATCTTTGTGGACCTCTTCAATCACTTCAGCCCTACCTAGCCACTCCGGGACATGTATCAAGGAGGTCATTTCCCCACTGTCATGCATACGGGACAGTGCATCTGCACCTTTATTCTCAAGTCCGGGCTTGTAAATGATATCGAAATGATATCCAAGAAGCTTTGCTGCCCAATTTTGTTGATTCATGGTGCAAATCCTTTGTGACAACAACTGTTTTAGACTCTTTTGATCGGTACACACCGTAAATTTTCGCCCTACGAGGTAAGGACGCCAATGTTGGATAGCAAGAGCCACTGCCATAAGCTCCTTTTCATAGGCTGATTTGGTCAGATTGCCCTCCCCTAAGGCTTTGCTAAAATAAGCAATTGGCCTCCCTTCCTGAATTAAGATAGCACCCAGCCCATTCCCAGAAGCATCACTCTCAATAAAGAATTCTTTCTGAAAGTCTGGAAGTGCTAAAACAGGGGCAGACGTTACCTTTTGCTTTAACAGTTGAAAGGCTTGCTCGGCACCCTCTCCCCACTTGAAGTTGTCCCTCTTCGTCAGCTCAGTTAGTGGCCTCGCCATTTTGCCATAGTCTTTGATGAATTTACGGTAGTAGCCCGTAAGCCCCAAAAACCCTCGCACTCCTTTCACATTCTTCGGAGTGGGCCACTGTAAAACATTTAGCACCTTAGCGGGGTCCATCGCTACCCCTTCGCTAGAAATGATATGACCCAAATATTCAACACTAGGCTCCGCAAAACTGCATTTCTTTCTATTAGCCACCAGACCTTGCTGCTGCAGAATGTCCAGTACTGAGGATACATGATGGAGATGGTCTTCCAAACTCGGGCTGTACACTAATATGTCGTCAAAAAATACCAGCACATATTTTCTTAGAAGATGCTTAAAAATGTCATTCATTAGGGCTTGAAACGTCGAGGGTGCATTCATCAATCCGAACGGCATTACGAGATATTCGTAATGGCCTTCATGAGTGCGGAATGCAGTTTTGTGCACATCTTCAGTCTTAACTCGCACTTGATGGTATCCCGATTTGAGGTCTAACTTTGAGAAATAATGAGCACCGTATAATTCATCTAATAGTTCATCAATCACCGGGATAGGGAACTTATCGGGAATAGTTACCTTGTTAAGAGCACGGTAATCTACACACATTCGCCATGACCCGTCTTTCTTCTTCACGAGTATCACTGGACTAGAGAATGCACTTTGGCTAGGACGGATGACTCCGGACAGCAGCAGGTCTCTAATTTGATTCTCTATTTCATTCTTGTGGTGGTAAGAATACCTGTAGGGGCGAACATTAACCGCGCCAGCTCCCTCCTTGAGATGAATAGCATGTTCTTGTCTTCTTTTAGGAGGTAACCCCTGTGGCTCTGCGAATACCTTTGAGTACTTCACTACTAGCTCATGAATCTGAAGAGCAGGGGTCATATGTGAATCATTGACTGTTCTGCTTGTGCTCAATTCAAGACCCTTTGGTTCCCCTTGTGCTCTTGCGGATAAAAACATTCCTCTATATCTTAGCTTGGGTCTTCCCAACAAACTTTGCAAAGCCAACTGATTTTTATGTTCACTGCCTTCGCCACGCAGCTCCACCCATTGAGAATCAATGGGAAAACGCAACACCTTTTGTGCCCAATCGACCCACATGCCCCCAATGGAAGCTAACCAAGACATTCCGAGCACAATGTCAATTCCATCCAAATCGAATAACCAAGCATCAATGGTAGATGTCATGTTCCCTAGATCCAACACCAATTTCCTGCAAACTCCTTGTGCCACCACTTTAAACCCATCCCCCATTTTGACATTGAGAGGAGTAGTTCCTTCCACTGGCCATCCCATTGACCTCACCAACTTGTGCGAAATGAAATTATGTGTCGCACCGCTGTCTACCAACACCAACAAGGGTACTCCTTGCACTCGACCTTTTAACTTGATGGTGCGCACATTCCCTAACTCCTTGGGACTCGAACTATCAATCTGAGCCAAACTCATAATGCTGAGTTCAACTCCTTCTCCATCTTCCTCCTCCGTATCAGCTGCAAGGGCTTGCATTTCGCTGTTGTCGTCCTCCTCCATCACCATTACACGAAGCTGACGATCTGGGCATTGGTGACGAGGATGATAGGCGCCACCGCATTTAAAACACAAGTTTTTCTGCCGTCTTTCTGCAATCTCGTGGGCTGAGAGATGACGGATCCCACGATCACGAGGAACAGATCGTTGTGAGTCTTGACGGTTGGCAAACTTCTGATTCGACTTGTTTCCTCCTTTCTCTCCGCCGTCGTTGGAGCCCTTGACTACGACCCAATCGCTGTTTTGAGCTCGACCCGGTTGAGTTGACCCGGTTCCAAAATTAGGGTTAGATCTATAAGTCAAACCCGACCCGGATCCTTTAGGCCCATAATCACGAGGCCCATTCCAACCAATCCCCTTTTCCTGTACCTCCGCTTCCACAGCACGTGCTAGATTCATCAGCTTCGCACGTGAGACTGGACCTAGAGCTTTGAGGCTACGAACTCTTCCTCGTATCCCATCACGGAGGCCATGAATGAAATACCCAACAAATTGAGCTTCTGGTAAACGACCTACCTGTGCAACCAACCTCTCGAACTCCTTGATGTATTCCTCCACACTGCTTTCCTGCTTCAACGACGAGAGTTGCTCAAACACGCTCCCATCACCGAGACCACCGTACCTCTCCAACAACGCATCTTTGAAAACTTCCCACGTCAGATCAATCTCATCTTCAACCAGCGCTTTGAAAAAATGGATGGTAGATCCTTCCATACAGAGTTGAGCCAATCTAACCTTGATCTCAGGACTCGTATCCTGCACTCGAAAATAGACCTCCACTCGAGCAATCCAACCGGCAGGGTCATCACCGGTGAACATTAGGAGTTCAATCTTCTTTACCGATTGACGGAATTCGTCAAGCTTCTCTCCTTGCATCTTCTGGGTCAGCTTCTTGATTTGCTCGTCTTCAGCGTGATTCGAGTCTCCATCCCCCTTTTGTTTTACAGAATCACCCATGTCCTTGCTTGGAGTGATTTGAGTGATGAGCGAGATGAGCCTTTCTTGATCTGCAGCAGCTTGAGCTCGCATCTCAGCAATTGCAATCTCCAGAGTTGACATTCGGTTCTCCAATGCATGAACCTTGTTTTCCATCTTCTTCTTCGGGGGCATTCACCAAAAATTCATACACTCACTGGCTTGTAATGTATCCGGCAGGTCGGACCAAATTGATAGGTCCTCAATTTCTAAATGCAGCAATAAGAAATAATGAAAGATCAATCAACATAAGGTAGTGTATTTTATTGATGATAAAGGGAAATTGAGCAAAGGAAACAAGCCTTCCTTATACTCCTGAGAGCTATGCTCACTTCAATGAGAGAGAATCCTCTCTCCACTAACAATTAACCGAATTTGTTATCCCCTCCTTACCAGCCTCTCTCCCCTATATACATGATGGGGCCAGCTCACCTTTCTTGGATTTTCTAACATACACTCTCCATGACTTAGGTGCATTGTGTGTCCCACTAGACACGTCATCAATTCCCTCTTTGTCTCCATCAGATACTTTCCAGCCTTGTTTCTCCTCGTGATTGTGATCAAAGGTGTGTTTACTGTCTTACACCGAAATATGTCATTACATTCAATTAATTCAATTATTACTGGTGTTGACGTGTCAGTGTCGTGCCGATATTCCTATCTGTGTCAGTATTATGAGTTTATACACATCATTATGAGTGGATGCATTTATGCGTTGACATATAAGGTTGTTGGCCAGTTTTTATGCATTTAAGGTTGTTGTTGGCCAGTTTTTATGCTTTGACATATGCATTTTCTATTTGTAGTTTTAACCCTTTATGGTTTGATGCAGATAGGTCTTGAGCTGATATCAAATTCTTCGAATGAAGATTTTATTTCAAAACTGGCATCTTTCTCTACACTTTTTACCCCCACTCATGTAAGTGCTTTTCTATTTTATTTTATTTTATTATTATACTATGGTTATCTTTCTCTTCACTTTTTACCCCAATCATGTAAGTGCTTTTTTATTTTATTTTATTATTATACTATGGTTTAGGATTCTTATTTGGATAGGCATACTATTGTTACACATTTGCTCGGAAGTATAAAAGTGTCAAGGATCTACCTAATACTTTATGCCAACTTTTCATGTACATGTTTGACAGATTGTTTGAACATTTAGCCAAATTTCCTAGCTTCGTTGTCCCATTTTGCTTAAGAAAAACAAAACTGCGTTTTTTTAAGTTGTCAATAATATATGATGTTTGTGAAACTCACTGCTAGAATTCTATTTCAACAAAGCATATAAACAACAAGTTAAGGCTTTGCTTGGGATTTGAAGGGGTAGGAGAGAGAGAAAGGGAGGGGAATTACACACATTATTTGAGAGTATTTTTAAAAGGGAATACAAGATAATACTTATGAATTATATTCTTGTTTTGTTTTGAGAGTAATATGAAGAGCGAAAAAGAATCTTATTATTTATTCAAAGCCCTCCAAAATCCTCTGAAAACATTTTGCAATTCATTTTGAGTTCTTCTATATTGGAAGTTTGGGTCTTCAATCCTCTTGTCGTTCCTCTTCATTCGAAACTCACTAACAAAAGCATGTGTGATTAAATGAAGCCGCTGACAATGAATCAAACCAACTCGAAAATAGTTTGACTTTCGTCATGCTAATTAACTCATTGAACTCGATTCATGTATTAAATGAGTCAAATTTAAGCTGAAAATTGTGCATGTATGTATGTTATACCCAATTCAAAGTGTTTTATGTGTAAAGTAATTTTCTTATTGCTTGGATTCAGGTGGCCTTCCTTGTTTCATTTTGGCAACGAGAATTAACTCCACAAGTGCAAGAAACAACCTTATTGTAGTTTTATAGTAGTTTGTCATTTAAAGTACCAGATGGACAAGCCACGGAACTATCACCATCTGAATATGAAGCTTGGAAAGGTGATTGGGCAGAGTCTCCAAAAAATTTAAGATGGCCTTGAGCTTAACTTTGTATTAACTTGTCATTAAGTCAACCTAAACTATGAAATAAGGACCTTGACACAAACACAATACTATATTGACACGTCGACACCAATAATAATTTGAGAAAATGAATGAATTGAATATAATCAATGTGCCGATGTTTTTTTGGATATCGTTATTGACACATGTTGAACATTGAAATATGCATTTCATCAAAAGTGTTAGTTATAACCTCCCCACTATGGTGTTTAGACTTCACCAATAGCGTCTACACTAAACCAGTGCTTTCAGAAGTACTAGCCTAATAGGTCTTCACTAATATCTAAGTTTTGAAGAGTCAAAGATGAGTGAATATACGAATTGGTCATCGAATTATAAGCGTCGGTTAAGTTAGTCAATCACTTTTCCAAATTGGTAAATACATTCTTGAAATTGTAAAATATTTTGATTAATAATTTACAATTTCATAGATGTATTTGCCAATTTATCAAATTTATAGACTAATTTGATTGACACTTACAATTTAAGAACTAATATACTTATTAACTCATTAATGATTCTCTTTCGAAATATAGATTATGTTTGCTGACTAGCAATGAGTGACATAATGAACCAATGTATTTGGTTACAACTTCCAATGTGTCTCCTTAGAAAAGTCTTGCAATCTTTGGAAAGGTCCTCAACATTGCCAGCATGGGAATATGTTACCAAATAATCAAACATATCATCTTTGCCATCTCTCATAGGATCCTAAAATGCATAGGTATTTGACCTAAATAACTACTTAAACAAAGTTAGAAGAAAATTATTGTAGTGACAAATTGTTAACATGAGTGAAATTATATTAGTAAATAAGCAAGATCCAAAGAGAAGTAAGATAAGAATTAAACAAGGTGTTGACCAGGAAATATATGTTGGTTTGGTGAAAAGAAAAGAAAAAAAAACACTTACAAAAAATATAAATTTATCTTCTTTAATTTTTTGGTTACATCATTATTAAAAGATAAACAAGTAAATATAGGAAGAAAAAAAAAGAAATAACTACCAAAAAATATATAAACTACATTTTTTTACAAAAGAAATATAAAAGTAAGAAAAAAATAATTATCTTTTTAAAAAATAACTTAAAAAAATCAATATTGTTTAACAAATGATTAAAAAAATAACTAAAATAATTATCTGTTCTCATTTTTATTATAACAAATGATTAATTTAAATAATTATAAAAAATAAAATTATATCATTAAATTAGAGTAAAATACGGAATAAATGATTTATTTATAACTTATGCATAAAAAAATATGGGATAAATATTTGACTTAAATAGTGTTGGAACATATAGTATGTTAATGTGTGAATTTAAAAATTGTTGAAGGTCCACATTAGAATACTCTTATATTTTGAGTAGTTTTCAACTCTAAAAACATTAAAGTCTCACATTGATATAAAATATATGTGGGTTTGTTTCCATCACTATATAATGAGTTTCAAACTCTTGTGAAAAGTACAACAAAGTTGTTGCTTTTATGGCGTAGTCATTTAGAGTTATTTTTTGTATCGTAGTCATTTTAATTTATGAATAGTCATAGTACCATATTATGAGTGTAACACCCCGACCCTCCAGCGTTACCGGCGATGCTACCTAGGGGATAAGTACCACCTCCTCAAAGATCCCACTACCAATTGAGCTAGCATATTATTTTTCAAATTCAAAAATAAAAAATAAATATAAAAAAATTAAAAATATGAACAAGGCAACTATTTGACAATAGAAAATCAACCATTATTACCATAACTAGCATTATTTTATTCTAATAAAGCATTATCTTTTTTTAATACTTGTTAGCATATTCTTTATCCAACATTATATTACTACTCTAACTAATATTAGCATTTATTTGTGTTATATGAAAATTAAAATTAATACATGACTGTCTTTTTTTAATTGGTTTATAGCTTAGTTCAGTGGCTTCTCATTCTCTTTAATTTATTTTTATGTCTTCATCGATTTTTTCTTCTTTCTATTACATGGTGCGCTTCTTTTATTTTTAGCTTAATTGTAATTTTAGCCCTTTTATTTTTACTGGTTCACGAAATTGATCTTCCTATTTTAAAAGTTGACAGTTTTAGTTTTTTTCTCTGATTTTTTAACTAAAAAATGATGACGTGAGATATTTTAAATAACGTGACATATAATAGGATGATATAAAATGATTAATAATTATGAAATTGGAATAAAATATCGTAAAAATTAAAAGAACTTCAGATATCTTGAGCATAACCCCACACATTTCCAAATTTTCGTAAAAGTAATTTTTTTTCTCTGAACTTCTTCGAAATTTCTTATAGTTATTTTAAACCAGAAATTTTAGTATTTCAAACTTTTTGATAGTTAAATTGTGTACCGGAAAATAATAACCACAAATTTGATTTTTGAAACTTCAGATATTAAAATATAACTACTGAAATTTTCAAGAAAATCAAACTTTTGGGACAATTTTTTTTTTCTTTTGCATTTTTCAATTTTTTTTTTACATTTTTTCCTTCAATTTTGTTCGTAAGAGCCATAGGAAGGAAAAATATTGTGGAACATTCTCGAGGTCGATCTGCTATACAATCTAATAAGAGAGCCACTATTTAAAAAAGGAGAAAAAGGAATGGATAGATGCATCAATAGGAGAATTATTATGTTCAAATTGAGTTTGAGTAGGAGGAGCAACAAGATCATGCATTTGAGGATCATACACAACATTAGCAGGAACAACAACAAGATTGCATGCATCAACATCAGCAGTCTGACCAACCTTTGTTTCTTAGTTTCATATATGTATAATATAATATTTTTTAGTATATATATAGTAAACTAAATAATTGTATAATTTATTGTGTTATTTTATTTAAATAGGATAGACGTGCCTTGAAAGTTGATTCAAATGGCAACAAACAAGATAAATTCATTGATATTCGATATGTATTACCTACTTAGATAAATCAATGGATTACTACATATGTGTTACATCCTTGAAACAATGTAGTTTGCATATGATCGATGATAATCGAATATATGCTTTTGTTGATAGATGGCATGTAGAGACTAACTCATTTCACCTACCATTTGGTGAAATCAATATTACTCTTGACGATGTTAGGGGTCTTTACGACAAACCATTTTATGAAAAGTTTTTCACACCTCTTGCATACGTGAATAAAGATTTGACTATTGTTGCTACCCTTGAGTTATTGGGAGTCGATGAAGATGTAGTTTTGAATGAAACTAGGGTCATTCGAGGTGCTTCATATAGTTTTGAATGATTGAAAGTTGTATTTTTTTAAGAAACTCACTGAAGGATAATTCGACTGCGTAACGAAGGCATACATACTTCATTTGGTAGGGTGTAGGATACTAGCTGACAAATGTTTTACCCTTTATCTGCAAAATATTTGTTTCTCTTTCAAGACCTTGATACTTGTGATAAATGGGTATGTGGACCAACTGCTCTTGTTGTTTTATATGACTATCATAGAGATGGTACCATGCCTGCAGTGACGTAGATCAAAGAATATTTATCTCTATTTCAAATACTTTTATATTATTTTTTATATTTAATTATTTGTATTTTTTAATTATTTTACATACATGTATTTATGAATATTTCCTAATATATGTAATCGTAGTATGAGTGAGTCTATATCTTGACTGTCACAGATGTTTCGATGGACTCTTAAACAAACATATGGGGTTGTTGCATACTATAGAGATAAGTTGGATGGTTTGGGACCTACTGATATTATCTATACTCCAAATTACGATGAGGACGCCACAATATAATTTTAGTATGTGTTAATATGTATATGATACATTCGTTGGTGTCCCATGATGGTACCGTATTTTCTAGAGAAGTGTCTATGGCATTTTGGGTATACTCCAATGATCACGTGATAGGTCTCCATTGTTTACACCCCTCAATGGAAAAAAAATAAATAAAAAAATAAAAAAGTTTTTCTTAATGTGACAAGAATGAGATTATATTTTTTTGTTATCAGGTAACATGTATCTCAAATGCTCATCCACTTCTCATTGCAAACATTACTCAAATAATACAACAAATAAATCAGGGTTTGGATTCAATCTTTGTATACAATTGTCAACTCACAATGCTCCGTTATTCTTCATTATGACCAAGTAAAACAACAATAACAGGATATCGACAATTTCCATCAGCTTTAACATTAACTATGTCTTCAATATATGGATGAGTTAGAGGAGAAAATATGCTCATATATTTTCTAACTTCACTCATCACAGGTTGTTGTAAGCCTTATTTGGGTGTTTCGGTGTTTGCGGAGAGGCTTGTTTGGATGCTTGTTGGGAGGCTTTTGTGGGTCCTTGTTGAGAGACTTGGGTAGTTGCATTATTTGAATAAAATGCATCCACATGCTCAAAAAATGAAGGATCAATATTTACGTCAAATTAATTCGGCTTCTTACCTTTTTTTTGCTTCACACCACCCTTTGTTTTGACTTTATTTTGTGGTGCATACATTGATGTTGTCTCTGGATATATTCTTTCATGTAACTTTCTCTTCAACGTCCTCGTTCCAGCAACATTAAGTGTTTTCCATGTCTTGTAAATTATATTCATCTTTGATGTAATGTCCAACTTTGAATCATTTTCTAACTTTTCTTCCTCTAGACTATTATTGATGGTTAAATTTATCAGATGTATGTGAACTGCATCTAACGAAATTGAAATTGAATATAAACGTATGGGGTATAATGTCTAAATATTGGGTGGATAATAGATTTCTCTTATTTTTAATGGAAAATGGTGAATATAAATATTTTGTATAGTAAAATTTTATGCATTATGTGTTGTCTATCCAAGTATAATCTATTTCAGTCCTTATAAGTATAGTCTATCCAAGCATAATCTATTTCATTACTTATAAGTATAATCTATTTCATGTGTTGTCTATCCAAGCATAGTCTATCTAAGCATAATCTATGCAACAATATTTGGGTAAACCATAATTTTAGTCCTTAATTCAAAATTAAATTTGTTATCAAATCATAAAAATTGTCAACCAGTTTAATCAATGATGTTATAATAGTCATAGACTATTTTAACAGTAAAATATATATTTCATGTATTTTTATGATATTTAAATTGTATCTTAAATAGACGATCGTTATCAACCAAGAAGTGTTTCTTTATTTACAGTTACATCGAGAGTTAAAATATATATTTTGCCAATCAAGAAGTGTTGCCTAATGTACTTTTTGGTTAACAATTTGTTTACCCGTTGCTCATGTAATCTTTTCCTAAAACGATGAGATGACCTCAAAGTATTTCCAACTCACAGGATCATATACTCTTTCAAAATCTCCTTTTGGTAGTATCAAATTATTGTAAAATTCCGATACAAAACCCATGATATCTTCCTTTAAAAAGCTCCAATATGGTTTTCCTCTTTGGGTTTTGATGTTCACAAAGGTATTTTACGAGAATGATTTGCTTACACTAATGGCCTCATTAAGGTTGTAGCAATTAGAACAAGAAATCAGAGATAGGTACCAGAGGAAGGTACCAAAGAAAGCGACTAGAGGAAGTCACTAGAGGAGGAGATTAGAGGAACACAAAAGGATATGTATATATGCCTATGAAAGCAGCGTGCCTTTGAAGGTTATGAAGACTCCCTCTGATGTTTGGGGTCTGAAGATTGGTCCTGAAGAATGGGACTGATAACTGAATTTAAAGATTACCTCTAAAGACTATTTGAAGATTGAATTTCAAGCATGCCTCTAATGCTCTTGCGTGCTCCTGTTGTGGAAAAAGTTATCATTAACTCTAAAGAGATTTTTCAATCCATGCCTTTAAAGCTCATATTCTACTAATCAAAAAGTTGCAACACACTCCAAATGTTGCCTCAAATATGCATCATTTAATGTTGCATTGACTCTGATGATTCAACAATGTGATTTGCCCAAAACCACTAATTTTAAGTCATGTAATTCTACCACTGACCATTATTATCCAAAAATGACTCCAACAAGAAAGTCAATGACTCTTATGTAAAGTTGACGGATCTACCGAAAGGATTAACTTTGAAAAAAAGACTTAGCTAAATCAAAATTTTTGAAGATCCAACAAGAAAGTCAATGACTCTTATGTAAGTTTTTGAACACAATCTAAATTTAGATATGATTCATTATTATAATTGAAGGAAATATTTGACCAAGGTGAAAAAAAGATATGGTCAAAATATTGTTCTCAAGAATATATGTTAAAAATATTGTTCACAAGAACATATGGCCAAATTATTTTTCACAAGAATATATGGTCAAAATATTGCTTACAAGAAGATACACACATAATTTATATACAAGAAGAAACACTCATAATTTGTTCTCAAAAAAGATATCATCTAGATTTTACAAGGACAAAAGTGAAACCCTAATACATTCCATAAACAAATAATCAATGTTAAAGAAGAAAACATGAACTCATAAACTCACATATCTATACAATTCAGAAGAAAAAAAATTGAGAGCTCAAACTTCCTAAGTATTCAAAGTTCAAAGGTTTAAGTTCTACAAAATTAATTTTTTAAAGAAATATTTTCTAAGTGTTTTAGACTAAGACATCAATTGTAAAAATCTTTTTAGTACAAGCAAAACACAACTAGTTCAAAACTTGTGTAACCCAGCCTGATAGTGGCTTTAGTGTTCCTCAAGCAATATGTGGTTTCAAGTTGTATAGTGAAGACTTGACTTGTAGGGTCAAGCGGTAGTTTCCTTCAACAATTTGTTGCTTTCAGGTTGTGTGGAGAAGACTTGACTTATTGGGTCGAGGTATTTGTTTGCCTCAAAACGATTGTACGTGTTAGGTTGTTTTGAGAAGACTGACTTATAGGGTCATGTGTTGTGTAATTCAAATATTTGAATTAGTGGTTAAGTCATTCTAAGTGATGGGATTGGATGTAACTATCAAGTTGATGGTGAACCAAGATATATCTATTTGTGTCACTTTACTTTTGCACTTTTTACTTTATTGTTGCCTTTGATTTCTTTAAGTTTGATTGTTACTGCTTCTTTTGTAAGAAAATCACCAAAGCCGAAATAGTTCTGAAATAAATAATTAAAAAATAATCCATCTTAGATAAAAACAATTAAACCCCTCAATCTTGTGTTGGCATCAAGAGTCTGGTCCCAAGGTTGAGCACTTTATAGTGTTTGAGGAAATATCCAAGGACTCAATATGTATGGATTTAATGCAGAAGGTTCTAGTGGAAACATCAACATACCACCTCAGTTTGATGGAGAAAGACTTGAGTACTCGAAGGTGCAAGATTATTATACTGCTCCAAGATACAATTCAGAATTAAACAAGGACTAACTTGAAAGCCAAATTTTAACTATAAATAAAGACTCAAAAATGAAGAAGAAAAGCATCAAAAAAGCATAAAAGAGTAATCTTATAGTTCAAAGAGAGAAACACTTGTTAAAGTTTGAAATACTTAAAGTGTTCTTTTCTTAGAGTGTGAGAGTTATTATTATTAACCACTTTGTTAGAAGTAACTACTCAAGTTCCAACCTTTTATATCCAACCCAATAATGGTTTAGTTCCTTCTTCAATCTGGGGTTGTCGGGTTATTAGGAGAATATATGGCTTGTAGGATCTAGGTGGTTAGTTTTTCACAAGTTTGTGGTTGTTGGGTTGTTTGGGAAGACTGACTTGGAGGGTCAGGTATTTTGTAATTCAATGTATTTGAGTTAGTGGATAAAAGCCTTTTGAGTAAGGGGACTAGATGTAGCCAAGTTAGTGGTAAGCTATGATAAATATATGTGCCAAATTATTTATGCTTTTATTGCTTGTTGCCTCTAAATCTGAGTTCTTCTACACCAAGTAAGTCATCAAAATCGAACTAGTTTTTTTATTTAAATATAAATTATCAAAAAAGTTATCAACTTTGGCAAACACAATTCAACTCCCCTTCTCGTGTTTGCACTTTCACACTGATCATAATTATGTCTCTGATTTTGAATTTGGAAGTGAATCAGTAGATGAAGAAGTTGAGGTACTTTGTGACTTAATCCGATCTGAGTTAATTAAAGTCATGAATGATTTATTAAATAAAAACCACAATTTGGCTCTAAAACTTAAACACTTAGGAAAGTAAATGAAAACCTAACTGAAGAATTAATGTTTTAATAATTTAAAGTTTTGAGCCTAAAATAGACAATTTAACTCTGAAATAAAATCATGTCTCAAAACTTTCAGAAAATGTCATATGTAATTCTGATAAATATGATGTAGCATTCCAATAATTTCTAGCTAACATTATAGAAAGAAGCAAGTATGCTTCTCTGATTTATGGAGTTAGTAGAAATAGTAAAAGAGGTCTAGGATAATAAGAAACAGTAACTAAGTCTGAACTTATCAAACCTGATGTTTTATGTATTGTTTACTCCAAGAAAGGGCACTCCAAAATATCTTGTCTCATGTAAAACACAAGGAAAAACAAAAAACCTTTTAAGACTAACAAACAAGGACTCAGCCCAATTTGGGTATCTAAGAACAAAAATTATATGTCGTAGATGTTCTCAACAGTCAAATTAAAACGCTAGTCATGGTACTTAGAAGTGGATGCTCGTGACATACGACGTGATAAAAGTCTATGTTCCAAGACCTAACTTTGACATAATGAGGCACAATGACTTTTGGGGGAAAGCATAAAGGTCGTATCATTGGACACAACACAATTGGCAATGACACATCTCCTTCTATTAAATATGTTTTGTTTGTTAAATGTCTTAAACATAATTTATTAAGTAATAGTCAATTAAGATAATAACTATGATATTATATTTAATAAAAAAATCATGCAAAGCAATTAGACAAAAAAACATGGATACGTACTCTTTGCAGGTCAAAGACAAAATAACCTATATAAGATTAACCTATTTAGCTTAGAGAAACGAGATGTAAGGTGTCTCATGTCAATAAATGAAGAAAATTTAATTTGGCAAAAAATGTTAAGTGATGCAAACCTAAGATTAATATGCAAATTAAATGAACTTTAACTTGTTAGAGGTTTATCTCAGCTTAAGTTAAGTATAAAGCTTGTAAAAAGGAAAAACAATCTAGGAACTCATTTATCCTTAAGAACTTAGTCTCTACTTTCAAACCCCTTGTGCTTTTGCATATAGAACTCCTTGGGCCAATGAAAACAACCTCAGTAAATAAAAAGAAATATGGTTTTGTAATAGTAGATGAATACACTAGGTGGACTTGGGTAAAAAATTTAAGAATTAAAGATGACTGCCACAAAGTGTTTATTACATTTTGCAAACAAGTAAATGTCTTAGGATTATAATAATTAGACGTAATCATGAAGGAGAATTTGAAAACAAGTTCTTTGAAAGGTTTTGTGATGAGAATGGAATCTCACACAACTTCTCCTCTCCTAGAAAATACCACAAAAAATAGAGTTGTAGAAAGAAAGAATAGATCCCTTTAAGAAATGGCTAGAACAATGTTAAATGAGATGGTTGTTGTAAACTATTTATGGACAGAGGCAATTAAAATTGTATGTTATATTCATAATAGAATTTTAATTAGGCCAATATTGAATACAAATCCATATGAATTATGAAAGGGAAAAAAGTCAAATATCTCTTACTTTAACCAATTTGGTTGTATTTAATATATGTTTAACATTACAAACAACATTGGCAAGTTTGATCCCTGCTCACAAAAGTGTACCTCCCTTGGATACTCTGAAAGATCCATGCATTCCTCAGAAGATTTCATATCAAACTATCATTAACTCTAAAGAGTTTGTTCAATCCATGCATTCAATCTATGCACCTTTTTGATCAACGAAATATGAGTAATTTTCCGACGGACATATCAAACTATCATTAACTCTAAAGAGTAATTTACCGATGGACATGTCATTGATAAAACTATAATTATCAAATAGAAAACAAATTTTTTTTATGGATTGTCCGTGAGTAATATTACTCGTGAGTTCTCCGTGGATAAGTATCAACATTTGTACCCAAAGAAAGGTCATATTCACGGAGACTCTATGATTCGTTTTACCCACAAACATTGCTTGAGTAAGTATATCTCAACGCTTTTTCGTGGGTATATATTTAACTATGAGCGAAATAACTAGGAACCTATGTTTGTAGCTAATTCATGAGTAATTTTACGTTACATACATAATTGAGGTGGGTAAAAACAAAATTTACCGTAGGTAACAATATTTTTTCTTACAGTGAACGTCAAACATAAATTATGACAACACACTCTAAAATTGTCAATTTCGAAATTGAGTCAAGTCAACGTACCCTAAATCAAAAAATAATCAGTGGATAATATAGTTATAGTTCACACGAGTCATTTTGGCATTGGTTTCACTCAAATCAGACTTATAATGAAAAAGAATAGTGCAAAATAACGAATTCTATATAACAAAGAAGTAAAAAAATTTAGAGAAAAATTGAAATGGTTAAAAATATAAGAAAGTGTATTTAATTGACTGACTAAATAAATAAAACAACATACTAAAAGTTGGACGAAAATGGATAAAATTTTCTAGGACAGTTACTCAATCTCATATATCAATTTTCTTCCATGTGCAGCTGCACTTCTCTTTCTGTTACACACTCCTATCTAGGTTTGTTCATGGGTGGTTTTTTAAAAAAACCAAACCATATATATTTTAAAACAAATATATGGATTTAGATTTATAACCAAATCCATTATTTGGTTTAAAATCGGTTATAAAATCAATTGTAAATTTGGTTATAGTTAAATAAACGGTTTATAATTAAGCAACCAGTTTTGAAAATTTTAATTTTAAAATCGATTTTGTTTTTTAAAATCGGTTAAAATTTGATTATTTTTTTAAAAATCATTTATTCATAGTTTAAAAATTAGTTATTTAAAAAATTGATTTTTTCAATAAATTTTTTAAAAAAAATTCTCACCAAATTTTTCGAGAAAAAAAGTATTTTTTTTTTATTTTTTCCGATATTTTTTCGAAAAA
>JBBPBR010000004.1:46749124-46784232 GCA_037974775.1 Cicer pinnatifidum
AATTTTAAGTGACAATTTGATCTTTTATGTTTTAAAATGTCAACAATGTTATCCTTATTTTTTGCAAAATTTCAAAAAATTCATCAAAAATTTCAAACAAAACCCATAAAATTAATTATCATCCTCAATATAATGCAATTTCATCAAATTCATAACTTAAATCTTTAAATAAATTCATATTTTCATCTCTAACAACATCAAATAAAGAATGACAAATATGAGTTTATTTGAAGATTTGAGCTACAAATTTGATAAAGTTTATTTTATATTAAAAAATATAACTAAATTTATGAGTTTTGTTTGAAAATTTTGATGATTTTTTGTAAAAAAAAAGGATAACATTGTTAACATTTTAAAACATAAAAGATTAAATTGTCACTTAAAATTAAAATAAATAATCAAATTGGGAAGAAAAAAAAAAGATAAAGGACTAAAACGTTAACTGAAATTAAGTTAAGGGACTACAGGTGGTATTTACCCTTAAAGATAACATCATTGCATTCCAACCACGCATTCCACACTATTGTGAGCCAAATCAAATGTGAAACTTTCTCCATTTTCATTCCATTGCAAACCGTATTAAACACCAATAAATTATCAATCCTTTCCTCTCTCCAACATGTTGCGTTCAGATTCATCCAACTAAAAATTTGTCCAAATCTTTTTTGTGTTTGGATAATTGACAAATAAGTGTCTTATTGTCTTAAAGTATGTAAAGCAGAAAACACAACTTTGTTGATGAACATCATTCAGCATCCCCCTTCTAATTAGTTCTACTATTTTTGGAATTTTATTTTGAAGCAATCTCAATCCAAAAACACACATTTTTTACGGCGCTTAAGTCAACCATAAGCGCTAAACAACAACAATTAAATTGTTGTTGCCAACCCGTTTCAACTTGTAACTATCTAGCAACTCATAACAACTTTTATGGTTGCTTGAAGTGTTGTATTTGTTACATGTTAAAATTTGTTCCAACTCATTCTTCCATGGACATACTTGGTGAAGCAGTCTTCATAGAGTTGTTGCGACTTTAGCTTCTTGTGTAGATAGCGGGCGTATCTAGGACAAGTGGAATTCCCAACAATTATCCTTCCAAATACCTTTTGCTGCAACTGCCCAATCCTTATCAATCGCGACAGTAAGCAAGAACAGACAATTGTTGCATATTTGTTGCTCCCCCACTCATACATCTTTCCAAAACCTTATATTCTCACCATTGTCAAACTTTCTTTTAATTATATATCAGCACTAATATGTTTCGTCCACGAAAATCTTTCTGGTCGAACACAAATCTCTCCACCATAAAGTATCATTTATATTGTTTGATAAACCTTCGAGGCACAACAACTTTTCCTAAATCCTTTATCAAAATTTAATTAAATAATGTCAAATCATTGTCGGATCCAATAAAACTCTCCACAACCATTTACATAATAGTGAAATGTTAAATAAATGTAAGTTTTTTACTCCAAGATCTCCCTCTTCTTTTGAGAGACAACCTCTGCCCCAACTTACTTAGTTAATTTTCTTTGACAACTCATGCCCGTTCAGTTTCTCAATTACCTTATTTGGCATTTTATAGAAAGAGAAATAAAATCACAGGACTCTACTTAGCATTGAATAAATTCAGACCACCCTAACCCCTATCAACAAATACCTTATGTTCAATATGGAGAGTCTTTTCCTCAAATTGTCAATCAGTAGAGTCCGCATCGAATACTTTCTTAGATTAGCTCCAATCAAAATCTCTAAGAATCAAAAAGGGATATTATCTATACTACAAGATACAAAATTTGATGTCGTTTCATTGAAATAAGTATCTACATTGCACCATATAGCTTGATCTTAAAAAAGTTCAGCTTAAACCCTGATACCATCTCGAAGCTGCGAAGAATTATTTTAATTCTTCAATGATTTTCCCAAGATTCATCTCGTATTAGAATGGTGTCATCAACATATTGGAGAACATAAAAATTAATCTCCTCACTAACTTTGTAACCTCTAAATGTCCCAATATCCATTGCCTTGCGCATCAAACCTATTAGACCTTCAATTGATATCAAGAAGAGAAATAAAGACATGTGATCTCGTTGTCTTATCCTTCTCCCTATCTTGAAATCATTTGTCAAACTTTTGTTCAGTAAGATTGTCATTGAACTAGAAAAGATGCACGCTTGCATCCTTCATATACATTTCGTAAAAAAACCCATCTTTACAAGCATAAACTCTAAGTATTCCCAACTCGCAGTATCATATACTCTTTCAAAATCTTCTATTGGTAGTATCTAATTATTGTGAAATTCTGACACAAAACCCATGATAACTTCCTTTAAAAATCTCCAACAATCATTGATAAAGTTTAAGTTGAAATTGTCGAGACCTAGACTCATGTTGCCATTATAACTCCAAATTGTATCCCTAATCTCCTGTTCATCAAAAGGTTATATAATTTTTTCATTTTCCAATATTGATACTCGTTGAGATGAAAGTCCATTGAGTCTAGGACGTCGAAATTGTAGGAACCAATATGGTTTTCCTCTTTGGGTTTTGATGTTCACAAAGTTATTTTATGAGAATGATTTGCTCACACTAATGGCTTTAATAAGATTGTAGAAATTAGAACAATAAAATCAGATAACATTGTCAGAGGAAGGTACCAAAGGAAGTGACCAAAGAAAGTCACCAGAGGAGGAGATCAGAGGAACACAAAAGCATATGCATATATGGCTCTGAAAGCAGCGTGTCTTTGAAGGTTACAAAGACTACCTCTGATGTTTAGGTTTGAAGATTAGCTCTGAAGAATGTGACTGACAACTGAATTTGAAGATAACCTCTGAAGATTATTTGAAGATTAAATTTGAAGCATGCCTCTAAAGCTCTTGTGTGCTCCTGATGTGGATAAACACAACATGCCTTTGAAAAGTTCATATCAAGCTATCATTACCTCGGAAGTGATTGTTCAATCCATGCTTTCAAAGCTCATATTTTGCTAATCAAAAAGTTGCAACGCACTCCAAATGTTGCCTCAAATATACATCCTCTAATGTTGTGTTGACTCTGATGATTCAATAGTGTGATTTGCCCAAAGCCACTAATTTTAAGTCCTGCAATTCTACCTCTGACTATTTTTATCCAAGAAATGACTACAACAATAAATTCAATGGCTCTGATGTAAAGTCAACGACTCTATTGAAAGGATTAACTTTGAAGAAAAGACTTAGCTGAACCAAAATTTCTGAAGATCGAAAAACAAGCTTGAATCCATTACCACTCCAATCAATCAAGATTATGAAGGAATACTCGCATAAATAAGTTTTTGAACAAAATATGAATTTAGATATGATTCATTATTATAATTGATGGAAATCTTTGACCAAGGTGAAAAAAAGATATGGTCAAAATATTGTTCAAAATAAGATATGTTAAAAAAAATATTGTTCACAAGAATATATGGCCAAAATATAGTTAACAAGAAGATATGGTCAAAATATTGTTCACAAGAAGAAACACTCATAATTTATATACAAGAAGAAACACTCATAGTTTGTTCACAAGAAATATATGATTCAGATTTTATAAGGACAAAGGTGAAACCTTAACCTATTCCATAAAGTATGAACTCAAACTCACATATCCATACAACTCGGAAAAACTTTTGAGAGCTTAAATTTCCTAAGTATTCAAAGTTTAAAGGTTTAAGTTTTAGAGAATTACTTTTTTTAAAGAAATATTTTCTAAGTGTTTTAGTGTGAGACATCAATAGTAAAAATCTTCTTAGTACAAGCAAAACACAACTAGTTCCGAACTTGTGTAACCCAACTCGATAATGGCTTTAGTGTTCCTCAAGCAATTTGTGGTTTTTAGGTTGTATTGTGAAGACTTGAGTTGTAGGGTCAATGGATAGTTTCCTTCAACAATTTGTGGTTTTCAGGTTGTGTGAAGAAGACTTGACTTGGTAGGTCAAGGAATTTTTTTTGCTTCAAAAAGTCTGTAGGTGTCCAGTTGTTTTTTAGAAGACTGACTTATAGGATCATGTGTTATGTAATCAAAGATTTGAATTAGTGGTTAAATCCTTCTAAGTAATGGGATTGGATGTCGCTATCAAGTTGGTGGTGTATCAGGATATATATGTTTGTGTCATTATACATCTGCACCGTTTACTTTACAGTTGTCTCTGAATTCTTTAAGTCTGATTGCTACTGCTTCTTTTATAAGAAAGTCACCAAACCCGAAATAGTTTTTGAATAAATAATTAAAAAACAATCAAACTTAGATAAAAACAATTCAACCCCTCAATCATGTGTGGGCACCTTCAATTGGCATCAAGAGCTTGGTCTTAAGGTTGAACACTTTACAATGTTTGAGGAAAGATCCAAAGACTCAACATGTTTGGATTTAATGAAGAAGGTTCTAGTCGAAAATTCAACATACCACCTCAGTTTGATGGAGAAAGATTTTGGTACTATAAGGTGTAAGATTGTTATATTGCTCCAACAAATACAAATGGTTATACTACTCCAAGATACAATTCAGAATTAAACAAGGACTAACTTGAAGCCTAAATTTTCACTATAAATAGATACTGAAGGATAAAGAAGAAAAACATCCAAAATCATAAAAGAGTAATCTTAGACTTCAAATAGAGAAACACTTATTCAAGTTTGAAATATATTAAGTGTTCTTTTCTTAGGGTGTGAGAGTTGTTGTTGTTGATGATGATGATGTATGATTAATAATTGTGATGTTATAAATTTGTGATAAGTTTATGTGATGATATTTGATTGATGATAATGATGATATAAATTTGTGAAGAGTTTATGTGATGATGATGATGATGATGTATGATTAATGATAGTGATGTTCTAAATTGTGATGAGAATAGTGAATTAACCCCATAATTGATGAAATAATAGTAATTTCAATTTGTGTTTGAGATGACGGTTTTAATGGAGTGCCATAAACCAACGAGGGGATAAAATAAATATTGTGAATTTGTGAAGTGGAGATTATTTTGTCATCATATAGGTAGGGCCTGACAAGCCTAGTGATTCTGGGGAAGTACAACTGAATGAGCCTGATCGTGGCGGTCTGCTGTCGAGCCTTAAGGCAAGATTGTTAGACCTTGGAGGTATTCGGGTGGGGAATTCCTAGGTGACTTGGAGGTAGCACTCCAAATGTCGGGAGCTACCACACAACACACGTTTACCTCGACTGTCACGTATATGTGTCTCGGGTTGAATTGAGGGGATCTATGAGGATATGGCCAATTTGAATTGTCCGTCCACCGGGATGGTGGCATAGTATCAAGCCTCCTAACCAAGTACTTCAGAGTTAGAATGGTACCACATTGTGAAGTAGAGTCTAAGCTCATGCATAGCATTGCATTTTATTGTAATTGTTTTATTGTTATTAATATGTATCGTGTGTGGTGATAATTTCTCTTAGACAATTTGATGATACAGTGAAATCTATTGATTTTCTTGAGTGATTTTGACCTTTGAATGTGATATTTTCTTGATGGAATATTTGTGTAATGATACGGTCCTATTATGATTATTTGCGTGTTCTTCTTACTTGTATTATACAGTCATCATGATTTTGAAACTCACCTCCTTCGTTGTTTGTGTTTGACTGGCTGGGCCCTGCGTTTGCGAAATCACAGTTATTACAGATTAATGAGTCTTGAAGTTCAAGTTTGGGAGGAACCCCGCTCTAATAGGTGATACCGGGAATAAGGGTTTTAACTTGTATTTTACTTATTTAATTTGAATTGAATTTTTGTATGAAAACCTTAGAATTACTAGTAAGTTTTTAGAATTAAATCAAGTAATTATACTTAAATCAAGCTTATCGAGATTGCACTATTTTAATTGACAAAATAAGTTTAAAGTGTTTTTATTTTTATTTTTGAGAAACGTGATATCCTAAATTATATATTAAATTTTTATTCTCTTTAACAAATTTCTTTATCCGCTGCAAGTTTTCTTCAAATAATTTAGTATATATTATTACAAATGTTATTTTGGGATTTAGGGTGTCACACTTCTCCTCTCCTAGAAAACGCCACAACAAAAAGCAGTTGTAGAAAGAAAGAATAGATCTCTTCAATAAATGGCTAGAACAATGTTAAATGAGATGGTTGTTGTAAACTATTTATGGGCAGAGGCAATTAAAACTGCATGTTACATTCATAATAGAATTTTAATTAGGTCAATATTGAAGAAAAAATCATATGAATTATGGAAGGGTAAAAAGCCAAATATCTCATAATTTAAGTAATTTGGTTGTATATGTTATATGTTAAACACTAAAGATAACCTTGGCAAGTCTGATCCCCGCTCACAAAAGTGTACCAACCTTGGATACTCTGAAAGATCAAAGCATATAGAGTATTAAATAGGGAAACTCATATTACGGAGGAGTCAATACATTTTAAATTTATTGATAAACAACTAGACTTTAAAAAGTCAAAGCAAGTTGAGGATACTGTAGGTTTACTAGAATATGAGGAAGCAGACAAACCAGAAGAACCCAAACAATTAGAGGATGCAAGTAAATCAGAGGAAGACAAAATATAATATCTGTATATTTTGTTCTATTTTTATTATCATATTTAAATATTTTATTATGGTTTTGCTTATATATTAAAAATATTTTATTTTTCTTATATGTGAACTATTTTTCTAGCGATTGTTACTACTAGTGGTTTTCTAACTAATTGAAAGTATCTTGCTATTTTAATTTAGGTGATGTTGCTATCTATGTTTTATTCCATGAAATTAAATATTGTGATTTTTAATCTGTTGATGCATAGAAATATTTGAGGTTGGTGGTGTTATTAGCAATATGATAAATTTTATTTTAATGCGAATGTATGCATATGATTATAGAGGGTGCAATTAATAGAATTAGTAAGATCATACTATAATGTATTAAAAGGCTAATTTGGAGTGGAACCACCCAGCCCAATTGTAACTAAGACTATAACAAAAGCTTCCCCTAACCCTAGAAAGACAACTCAGCGCCTCCTCCCTTCTCTCGTACTCTCTCAAAACTTTAATCCGACATTTCGAAGAAAATTAGAGGAAAAGAAATAAAGCCTTAGGAATAGAAGTAGAGGCGAATTTAGTGGATTATCATTTTCAAGTAAGTGCTATTAATTTGTTATTTATCTTTAAAATTTCAATTTTACTATTTGTTTATCCAATTGGTATTTTTGCTCCATATAGAAATCGTGACATGCAATATTTCTTAGGATTTTCTTAAAATATTGATATAAAAATCTATTTAGATTAGAGAAAATGTTTATCAATGCCAAAAATCAATTTTTCATTCGAAAGATGTCGTTATAAAAAATATGTCGTGTTTTAACCAATTGAAATCGTTATTAAAGTTAACATGATTCAAGAAAATACAAAACGGTGAGGTACTGAACATGAAATTTTGAAGAGCATTTGTCCAACGGTCGGACATTATCCAATGGTGGGACTCTTTTCTCTACAGGGTGGTGAATTTTCTGGAATCATGCATTGACATATAGTCTAACAAATAGGACTTTGTGTATTCTGCTTGATTTATATCTTTGGGGCTTTGTGATTTTAATTGTTGTAAACTACATGTTTTTGATGAAGACAAAGATCACCAATTATGGTCAATGCAACAAGATCAAAAAGAAGATCAAGTATCTTCATTAATAAGCTTCAAATCCAAACATTAGATGATAAAATGTAAAGGTATATGATACAAATCAATATTTCAATTACATGAGAACAAGTCATATTTACATATGCATTTAAAGCATTTTCAAAAGTCAAAATAACATTAACAAAGTCTTAAAAATCATATTTTTGACAAAATAAATAAGTGTATTCGAATACAGCATCTTGTATTTGAATACAATGCAAGTCAGAAGCAAAAATCTCAAAGTTGTATTCGACTACGACTATGTGTAGTCGAATACACTTCAAGTCAGTGGCCAAAATCCTTATATGTGTATTCGACTACAATCTTTTGTAGTCGAATACAAAGTAAGTCAGTGGCAAATTTTCACTAATTTGTATTCGACTACACCAATGTGTATTCGAATACAAGGTGTAATTTTTGAATATTTTTGAACATTACAAAGAGGTGTATTCGAATACACATATCCTATATTCGAATACAACTGGAAACAATACAATTTTTCAGATCTGGAATGGCTCTAGAACATTGTATTTTTTCATCAAACCTCTTGGATCAATGGCCACAAATCTGAAGGGATGTTTGTGGAGTATAAATACCCCATAACTTCATATCAAAAAGAACACAATCCTTGAATCAATACCTTGAACAACTTTGAACAAAATTCTGATTTTTTACAAAGTACTTGCATTTCATTTTCATATCATTCAGAAAAGTTCTCAAGTACTTGAATTGTTATTGGATTGTTTATCAATATACCTCTTCTTATTCTTATTCAAACCATATTGTATCACTTGTAAAGGAAAGTAGTACTTTCCTAAAAGTAGCTTAATCTAAGATAGTGGTGTGCTATCTTAGAAGTGTTGTTAGAAGTTTGTTGCAAGAATCCCAGGGTGGGAGTTGTACATTTTCTGATAATTAGTGGATCAATCTCTTGTAGTGTGCAAGAGGACTGGACGTACCCTTAGTTATAAGGGGAACCAGGATAAACCTAAAGTGTTCATTTATTTATTGCACTTTATTATTAGTAGACACTTTATTAAACTCAGAAAATTCAACTACCATATCACTAAAAACACTAAAATTTACCAACACCTAATTCACCCCCCTCTTAGGCGTACTTCTATACTTACAATTGTTAAATGAAGTATAAGATTTAGTTATATTTTCTGTAATAACTATATATGTTTTTTCTATTTGCTTTGTGTTTGTTATTTGGAGATGACCCTTACTTTTGGACATATGACTTCCCCAATTTTCTTTCGCACCCAGAGGAGTTTGCAGAGGAATAGATGGAGCATTTCTTTTAATTTCTAGGATGGGTAGTTGTGGACAGCTTTAGAGACCTTATTTCTTTCAAACTTTAGTTCATACCAATTATTATTTCTCTATTTTCGCACGATGTTTTGAAATCCTAATACTTGAGTACTCAATTATTTGATATATAGAAGGATTTTTAATTAACTATCAGTTGTTTGTTGAGTTTAAATGTGTGATTTGGTATTTTCCTTGTGCGAGAAATTGAATATTTATTTTTAAAAAACAATGGACTGTATTTTTAAATATATTACTTCGAGATAATATCCCTAAAAGTGGGATGTAACACAAAACATTAGAAGATGAATTTGACCAAGTCAGATGCAGTCAAAATAACTCAAAAGTCAGAATTAGATGAAAATACAAGTCATCCCATCTTGAAACTATGATGATTAGAAATTACAATGATCCTCTGAATATTAGATCATCACTGAATGACAATCCTTATTTGATCTACCATCATCAACTGAACCTACCTCTGTTGATGAAGTACTAGCAGATGATGGAAGGATTCGTTTAAAGCAAGAAGAGTTGAATGAATTTAAAATGAATCATGTGACACCCTAAACCCCGAAATAACATATATAATAATTTATACTAGATTTTTTTAGTAAAATTTGCAGCGGATAAAGAAAACTTGTTAACAAAAAAATAAAAACTTCTGTAATTAATTTAGGATATCACGTTTCTCAAAGTACAAATTAAACATTTCAAACTTTATTACTCGATTAAAATAATTTAATCTCAATGAACTTGATTTCACTATAAATTCTTATTTTAATTCCAAAAACATACTAGTACTAAGGTTTTCATATAAAAAGTCATTTGTAATTACATAACTAAAATATAAATTACAACACTTAATTCACGGTATCACCTATCAGAGTATAGTTTCTTTCAAACATGAATTTCAAGACTCATTAACCTGTAATAATTGCGATTTCGCAAACGCATGGCTAAACCAGTCAAACACAAACAACAAATGAGGTGAGTTTTGAAATCATGTTGATAGTATAATATAAGTAAGAAGAACACGCAAAAATCACAATAGAACCATATCATTACACAAACATTCCTCAAGAAAATATCACATTAAAAGGTCAAATCACTCAAATAAAAATCAATAAATTTCACTATAACTTCAAATCGTCTAAGAGAAATTATTATCACATATAAAATAATTAGAAGAAAATGTTATGTTATCCATGAGCTTAGACTCTACTTCACAATATGGTACCATGCTAACTCTGAAGTACTTGGTTAGGAGGCTTTATACTATGCCACCATCCCGGTGAACGGACAATTCAAATTGGTCCTTTCTTCATAGATCTCCTCAACTCAACTCAAGACACATATACGCGACAATCGAGGTAAACGTGTGTTGCATGGTAGCTCCCGACATTTGGAGTGCTACCTCCAAGTCACCAAGGAATTCCCCACTCGAATACCTCTAAGGTCTAACAATCTTGCCTTAAGACTCAACAACAAACCACCACGATCAGACTCATTCAGTTGTACTTCCCCCAAAATCACTAGGCTTGTCAAGCTCTACCTATCTGATGACAAAATAATCTCCACTTTACAAATTCACAATACTTATTTTTCTCTCCTCATTGGCCTATGATACTCCATTAAGACCGTTATCTCAAACACGAATTGGAATCACAATTATTTCATCAACTAATGGGTTACTTTAATATTCTCATCATAATTTATAACATCACTATCATTAATCACACATCATCACATAAACTCACCGCAATCTTATAACATCACTCTCATCAATCATACATATACATAAAATTCATTCGACATTCAATATCACAATAATATCAAACGTCACACATTTAATGAAAATAAATCAAATATCACAATAATATCAAATGCCACATATTTAACAAAATTAAATCAAATATCACAATAATATCAAATGTCACACATTTAACGAAATTAAATCAAATATTACAATAATATCAAATGTCACACATTTAATGAAATTAAATCAAATATTACAATAATATCTAATGTCACACATTTAATGAAATTAAATCAAATGTCACACGTTTAACGAAATTAAATCAAATATCACAATAATATTAAATATCACACATTTAAAGAATCAATCAACACCTTATTATAAGTATTTCTATTCCACATTTTAATCTCACATTTTCTATTTTGCACATTAATTAATTTATCACTCAAAAGGCTATTGTCGTACATAGCGAGCCCGGATGAATCGTTGGAAAATACGGTTTTCCCGTTCATCTCACCATATATTATACTCATGAATTCAAACGCTCTCTCACCCCTTACCTTATTTCGACACTTTCACACACAAATACAAGTCCACAAACAAAAAGAATTTTTTCTTTGAATCTTTGTCTTTCAATCGATCTAACTCGACAATTTATGGGTAAACGTCAAAAATAAATTATGATAGCAACCTATAAACTTCGAAATTTGGTCAAGTAAGCTTACCATAAATCAGAAAACGAATTAGTGGATAATACAGTCACATTTCACACAATCGTTTTGGCGTTTATTTCACTCAAATTGGACTTACGGTGAAGAAGAACGATGCAAATTAATGAATTTTGTAAATGGAGAAGTCAGGTATTTTAGAGAGAAATTTGAATGATAAAAAATCTGATAAAGTATCTTTAATTCTCTAACTAAATGAATGAAACGACATACTAAAATTTGGACCAAAACAGATAAAGTTTTCTAGACAGTGATCGCGGTATCAATTTTTTTTTCTCTTATTCTGAAAGTGCCCTGCTCTTCATCTTGGTGCCGCTTCTCTTCATGTTGTTACTGTAGCATTACTAATTAGGTTATATGTGACCCTTTTTTTTTATATTAGTTATTAATAACTTCAACCCATTTTATTGTTTTTATTTTTATTTTATTTTTTACAGCATTCTTTTTCTTTCAAAACCTAACTAATTACACATTTATTTTAATTTATTTATTTGCCACTAAAATAATATGTTCCAAAAAATAAAATTAAAAGATTAATATATTATGAGAATATTTAAAATGATAAAATAAATAAATAAATATAACATCAGTATTTGATATAAGTCACTAAATCAATTAAATATGTATAAAATAGGCACAACTTAACAATCACACATACAAAAAAAATTAAGCACAATATTATTAATATTTCAAAATCAATATTTTACCTACTAAAAATATTAATTAAAGTAATTAAAATTTTAAATTATATCAATAATAACAAAAAACCTCATATTCAAAATTATTAATATGCTTACTAGTATATACATTTTAAGGCATTTTAACATCAAGAACATATTTTAACACTTCTACTGTAAAACTAAATGCTCTAAAATATTTATAATATATTCAAAATAGCTATTTATAAAATAATTAATTAAAGTAAGAAATAGTCAGAAACAATTAAAATATAATTATGTGCACATATTTATCATTCAGTCAAATACATATAAAAATATCACATTAATTATCTATGCGTATATACACGTAAAATTGTCTAAAATCTTACTCTTTACAATATTTACAATTAGAAACAATTATTTTTAGAAAAATATTTAAAATATAATATTTATTATTTACATTAATCATTTAGTTGATTAGGTATAAAATTAGCACATCGTAGAAAGCACACATATAGCAAAAATTAATCACAAAATTTATCAACATATTCTAAAATAATTTTAACCTTAAATTAATTATTTAAAACACTATTTCGTTAATAAAATAGTTTATATAAAATTTGGGGTGTTACAAATAATCTTTGAGATCTAGTTAAATGGATTGAAATATCTTTATCTTAACCCACTGACATGTTACCTTCCACATTTTCACCAATCTTCAAATAGAAGGAATTTATCAATTCTACTCATAATATTCATAATCCCCCATTTGAGAAGAATTTCAACACCTATTCACCCCAACCACTTTCTGATTTATTGCATTAAAATCACCTCCCCAACACCACTCTCACTTCTCACTGCCCTCTTTAGATCCACTAAATCTGCCCTCAACCTCTTTTTTTTCTTCAATTGAACATAGATATTATATATTTACTATATATCCCTACTTTTCTATAGAAACCTTCACGAAACGTCAGCATTCAAATTATGTTTCACTGTAAACATCACATCATTTCAAATTATCAGCACACTATATTGTTGCTCTTGCTCTTTGTATCTCTTCGAGCTCCTACATTTTTCATGACACATTGTCACATGAATATTTTTTTGGACAAGAGAATGTTTATAACATATCATTTATAATAATGTGATGAACACATGTTGGAATATCAATCATAATATGTAAACTAGAAAGTGATTGAACCACTCTTGCAAGAGCGCGAACAACCTCGTTGACTTATCTCATAACAAGCTCAACATAATAATTTTTATAAAATTTTCCAAAAGAGACGTTTACAATCTTATGATGATAGCTCCAAATTCAGCAATGTCATTCTTAATGTTGTGGAAGACGTCAACCACTCTTTTCAAGTCTAACTCAAAATCATCTAGTACAAAGGGCAATTCATGAACCCAACGCAAAGCGGTAGTCAAACCAATAACTTCACCCAAGTCCACAATACACAATAATGAAAACCAACTTGTTCTTGCCAACACAAAGTGGCCAAATTTTGTAAGTTGTCTAAAAAAATAAGGGATAAAGTGCTTAAAGATTTAACTAATATTTTGTAAAATTAACAAAATTATAAAAAAAAAATTTTGATTACTAATTATCTAACTTTTTATTTAACAGAGAGACTTAATTAAAAATAATATAATAATTCATAGTTAAATAATCTATTTAAAAATTCCAAAATAGTTTTAAGTTATGAAAAATGGATTGCTCAAACTTGTTTCATTTATTTAAAAGAGTACAACTAAAAGTCTCATGAATTTGTCAAATTGCAAGCTCAATTTGAGTGACATGCAACCCAGAAAGTTTATTTGCAACAAGCAAACGTTTTTACTAATTTGAAGGTAGTAAGGAAAAAGTTGAATAGACGTTGGATATGCTTCAATTCGAGTCTTTATTATACATGAGAACGAAACTAGTTGGAGACGCTTAGAAAGGTTACAACAAAAAGCACCAGTGATCTAGTGGTAGAATATGCGGCGATAACCTCATATATGCGGGGATAGCTCAGTTGGGAGAGCGTCAGACTGAAGATCTGAAGGTCGCGTGTTCGATCCACGCTCACCGCATTTCAATTTTTGTTTTGTTTTCTACTCTCTCATTCGATCAATCTTTCCCAGGTATACAATTTCTCGATTCTTCGCTTATATATTTAATTACTTCTATTTCATTTGATTTGATTTTATGATCTCAAAACGTAAGCATACAAGTTATTGAATTTGGTCATTTTCCTCTTCTTCTTTAAAACATATTGCACCATTTCTGCTTTATTTCCGCTACTTGCATTTCTGCTGTATTTCCTTTGGCGTTTATATTATAATAATTGAATATAGTCAAGGTGCCGGTGCCGGTGCCGTATACCGGAACATTCTTTCGATCAGAGGTGTATGTGTTATAGAGTTAATAGGACTTTGTTATGGAATTAGGTATAGCTTCAAGTTTTTGTTTAACTGAGTATTTCATAGTTGTGTCAATATGATGTTCAATGATATTGAGGTTAACAAGAAGGCATATATGTCGTATACAAACAAAAACCATAAGGGATGGACCAGAGAGGGTGATAAAACAAGTGTTTGTCATTTTCTTCAGCCAATTATACAATCCAATGTCGTCCATGGCAGATGGTGGAACATAGCAAAATTCCTCCATTTTAAGCCACCATTAATCGCCATGGCCGATAGTTGGCAACCATAACATAATTGAGCAAAGCAGGATTTTTTAAAAGATAATTTTTTTTAAAAAAACAAAAGATGTTTAGGATTTATCTAAAACTGGACTTATCACATCCTGATCCAGTGATAGGCAGTAAGGCTGTTATGACTAAACGCAACAATGTAATTTAAACTTTGGAGATTAGATGATAAAGCAAGCTTATAGTTATAGAAACTTTAAGTGTCTTCTACTTTATTGTTTGTGTTATTATGTGAAAAGATTGATGATGTTTGATATGATTTATGAAGCTGAGAGATAGGAAAGGGAGAAATTCTACTATAAAGAAGAATGCAGGGTCATATGTTGGGAACTAGAGTTCTTTGATTTCATATAGAGGGCTTATTTTTTGTTTTAATGGTTATCTCCTATCATTTTATTTTGGAACAATTTAGTAGCTTTCCTTATTGTGACTCTTGGAACAGTTACAAACTTTGTCTGTGAATTTTTCAAAAGGAAAAACAGAATATATTTATTACTGTATTTGTTTTAGTTTTGTTCCCAAGTAGATTGTCTTAAAATGTAGGGTGCATCCACCAAATTGTAAATATAACTAAATATATGTTTTAGTCTCTACAAAATTGGGGTCTTTTATTTGTCTGAAGTAAAACCCCAAATTTGTAGGGAACTAAACATATTTAACACTAGTAACTATGAAGAGGAAAGAAATGGAGAAGATTTTAACTCATGTTTGGTTCTTGACTGAGTCTCATTCTTCATCAGATGTACCTGTCAAAGCCATATGACAAATGGGACCTCACATCTGTTATTGTTTCCAGTGGCATGTGTGGCCTTGTTACAGGCAAAGATGATTTATTTGCTAATACCATCCTCTTACGCCTTGCTGATGGCTTTAGGAGAGGCAACACAGAAATCAGGCTTTCTTTTGTCAGAGTTTTCTTGATCAAGCGAAAGCACCACGATAACAGGAACCACAAGCAGTGTAATGGGTTGTTGTCAATGATCAGAGTAGCTAACCACTTGGAGTTGTTGAAGCGGGTGAAACCTGTTTTCAACAGTGGAGATTCAGAGTCCAAGGCTAATTCTGGTTCTGTTTGGTTGGGCTGATTTTTCCAATGCCAATGCTCAGATATGATACATGATACTTTCCAGCCTAGTTTCTCCGCATGATTGTGAGGTAAGATTAGCACCGACTTTATGATCGAAGGTGTGTTTGTTGTTTAATACCGACACATGTCATTACATTCAATTAATTCTATTTCTCAAATTATTACTGGTGTCGGCGTGTCAATGTCGTGCTCGGTATTCGTGTTTGTGTCAGTATTATGAGTGTATACATTTCATTATGACTGGGTGCATTTTTGCTTTGACATATAAGGTTGTTGGCCAGTTTTTATGCATATAAGGTTGTTGTTGGCCAGTTTTTTTGCATATAAGGTTGTTGTTGGCCAGTTTTAACCTTTTATGGTTTGATGCAGAGGTCTAGAGCTGATATCAAATTCTTCGAATTATGATTTTATTATTATCATGCTAATCTCACTTTCAAGGCATTTTTCTCTACACTTTTTACTTCCACTCATCTAAGTGCTTTTTTTATTTTATTTTATTATTATACTGTGGTTTAGGCTTCCTATTTGGATAGGCATAAAGAAATGCTTCTTTTTCCACCATTACACTTTTACAAAATTACACATGTGTTTGGAAGTATACTTTTGGACGGGAAAAAAATTATTTTTGTTTGGTAGTATACTTTTGGAGGACATTAAAACTGTGATATAATTTTTTTTGGAAGTATATTCTAAAGTGACTTGGATGTGGAGAAAGAAACTCTCTAATAAAAGGGTTAAGGATCTATCCAATAATTTATGTCAACTTTTCATGTACATGTTTGACCGATTGTTTAAACATTTAGCCAAATTTCATAGCTTCATTGCCCCATTTTGCTTAAGAAAAACAACACTGCCTTTTTTTTTTCTTTTTAAGTTGTAAATAATATATGAAATTTGTGAACCTCACTCTTAAAAAATTCTACTTCAACAAAACAGATAAACAACAAGTTAAGACTTTGTTTGGGATCTGAAGGGGGAGTAGAGGAAGAGAAAGGGAGGGGAACCCGCACATTATTCTAGAGTATTTTTTAAATGGAATATAATTTTAGAGGAATATAAAGAGAGAAAAATAATCTTATTATTTATTCAAAGCCCTCCAAAATCCTCTAAAAAATCATTCTGCAATTCTATTTTTGAGTTCTTCTATATTGGAAGTTGGGGTCTTCATTCCTCATGTCGTTCCTCTTCATTCCAAGCTCCCAAACGAAAGTTTGTGTGATTAAATGAAACCTGTAGAGCTGCTGACAATGAACGAAACTAACGCGAAAATAGTTTGACACTTCATTCGATAATTGACTCGTTGAACTCGATTTATGAACTAAACTAGTCGAATTTTAGCTGAAAATTGTGCATGCATGTATGTTTTAGCCAATTCAAAGTGTTTTTTGTGTAAAGTAATTTTCTAATTGCTTGGATTCAGGTTGACTTCTTGTTTCATTTCTGCAACTATTAACTCCACACGTGCAAGAAACGGCCTTATAGTAGTTTGTCATTTAAAGTCCCAGATGGACAAGTCCTGAAACTCTCACTATCTAAATATGAAGCTTGGAATGGTGATTGGACAGATGATGAAATAGTTGAACTAAACAAGATGTTATTGAATTCTGAATTACTTAAACGTATAATACTATAAAATTACCTTTTTTTTATAAGAAATATATATTCAAATTTCAACTTGTGTAGCATATTTAATTATCAGAAATGTTTAATCTCGCAATCACATACATAACGAATACTTTGTGAGTGTTTTTTATTGGCCATCAAACTTTGACCCCTCATGTTTTCCATAAAAAATAGATGTTTAAGCGGTTCTCAATCTTTAAAAATTTAAAACGTATGACATTGTGAAATTTCGCTAAGAAATTATTCGTGATGTATAATTGTGCTATTTAATTATTTAAAGTACATGTTGTGTTTAGTTTTATTGATCCCGACTTGCACCATTTTATAAATGAAATTTTACAATATTTCCCTTAAAATATGAAATTTTTACAAAACATTATAATTTTTTGTCTTATTTATCAAGGTAGAGATAATGAAATGTTTATGGAATATCACATGAATTCAAAATGCAGATCCCATGTGTTTCGCTCTTACACAATCTGAAGCTTAACCAAGGTTAGTTATTTGGCTATGCAAACATCCCAATAGTCTATGTCCTTTCACCGAGAGTTTTAAATTTACTTTTTATAATATAAGAAAATGAGAGTGATTTTTGAATTTTATTTTATATAATATAATAAAATAAAGTAATTTTTAATCTCTATGATATTTTAAGTTTAGTTTCTATAAAAAATTTATTCAACGTTAATTTCTATTTTGATTATATTAAGACTAAAAATGTCATTCTGACAAAAAAAAAAATTCAAAATAAAGACTAAAATAAAAAATATTTAGAGATTAAAAAGGTTGTTAATTTTTTTATAGGAAATACAAATTTTATAGGATAAAATTGATTTCATCTCTTTTTTTAATTATTGAAATTTCACTTTTTTTTTTATCAAAGTTCAATTTTTAAAATTAGAATTTGGTCTCTAAAATGTTTACGCGACCTGAGCCTACTTTTGTAATTTTTTATTAAGTCAATCTAAACAATGAAGTAAGGATACAACATGAACACAACACTTTATTGACATATTGACATCGATAATAATTTGAGAAAATGAATTAATTGAATATAATTAATGTATCAGTGTTTTGTTGGACACCAACACTAACAAATGTTGAACACTAAAAGATGCATTCCAATAGAAATATCGGTGATAACCTCCCCATATAGATTTCTTGCCTATTAAGTCTTCAATTCATACCCAAATTTTAAAGAGTCAAAGAGAAGTGAATAGTCAAAATGGTCTCTAAAATTATAAATGTCTCTTAAATTAGTCTTTAAATTTTTCAAATTGAGAAATACATCAATGAAATTATAAAATATCAATCAAAATATTTTGATAAATATTTTACAATTTCATAAATTTATTTATTAATTTATAAAATTCAAAAATCAATTTGACTAATACTTACAATTTTAAGAATCAATATGCATTCATTTGCTAAAGACTTAAAAAACTTTAAATTCATATGATACATATGAATTATTATAAAAATAAAAATAAAAATTATTAACAAAAAATATTTGAAACTAAAAATAAAATATAATCTATTTAGAGGGACAGAAAACTATTTAATTCTTAAATTTAAAAGGACTCATGAACACTTGACCACACACGATTGGTCCTCCTAAAACCCTTGAAAACCAAAACCCTACAACCTCACAGAAACTTCAAGTTCTACCTCCCTCACCTCAACAACTTTTTGGAACCAAACCAAAAAAAAAAATCTCCATTTCCCTCAATCACTTCCATTCAACACAATATGACAAGTTTGATTCTCAGAAGATCCTCTTCCATATTCTCACGCCGTTTCTTCGCCGCCGTTACTTCCGTCGAGCAACTATCGCACCGTCACCATAGCCTCGCACTGTCCTCCACCTTCTATGGTAAAGGAGACAGGGCGTTTCACGCGAAATCTGGACCGTTGAACTTCCACTCGTCGCTGGTTTCTCGTGGTGCGCAACTTGCTGTGGATTACGATCATGCGGACGAAGGTTGCAGTGCGAATGGTGAAGGACTGGAGGTTGCGAAGCTTGGGATATCTCGGGAGATTGTTAATGCTCTTGCTAAGAAAGGGATCGCGAAGCTCTTCCCCATTCAGGTAAGTTCTATGTGTCGTTTTTTTCTTTTCAAATTTGAGAGAATAGTATTGTTATTAGCTTATACGGTTTTCTGAAGTTACAAAATCTTATGTAGTTATTTAGAAAATTTAGTCATCTGATTGACTAAATAAAAAATAAAATTATAAATAAATAATTTAAATGACCGATGAAATTGAAAAATAAGTGCTACACCAACACTTTGCATCTCTTTTATATTGATATAGTGATACTCTTTTGCAGAAAAAAAAAAAAAGAAAGTAAATTAATAGTGATATAGAAGTAGTAGTAGAGTGATGAAATGGTTTGATTAAGGTTCAGTTAACATTTTTCAAAAGTTCGGTTGAAAACGAACACAAATTTTTATGTTTATAGAAATTTCACATGCTTGTGTTCAAAGAAATTTCACGAAAACCAGGTTTCCTTATATCAGTTGTAGCAGCAACATTATACAACTGTGCTCAACTGAGTTGATTTTCGTTCAGAAATATATGCTGTGTGTTATTGTAGTTAAATTTTCTTTGAAATATTTGGGCTGAAAAAGAAGGCAAATGGTGTCTGTTAGCAGAATTGTCAGGAAAACCAATTCATAGTTATTAGCAATTCTGTTCAAAAATCTCAGTAACTTGTAGCTTGACTTTTTATTATTATTATTATTATTATTATTATTATTATTATTATTATTATTATTATTATTATTATTATTGTAGAAAGCTGTGCTGGAACCTGCGATGCAAGGGAGGGATATGATTGGTCGAGCTAGAACAGGAACTGGGAAAACTCTTGCTTTTGGGATACCCATCTTGGATAAGATTATTCAGTTTAATGCTAAGCATGGGTTGGTTATTTTATTGACACTTACATCATACTTTTAATTGATTATATAGCCTTATTTCTCTGAGTTATACAAATTTTTGTGGTTGATTATGGCAGGAAAAGAAGGGATCCTTTGGCTTTGGTGTTGGCTCCAACCAGAGAACTTGCACGTCAGGTTGAAAAGGAATTCAATGAGGCTGCACCTAACTTGGAAACAGTTTGTCTTTACGGGGGTATGCCTATTCAACAACAAATCAGGCAACTTGATGGTGGTGTAGAGATTGTAGTGGGCACACCTGGACGAGTTATTGATCTTCTCAAAAGGGGTTCACTGAAATTGAAGGATGTTAAATTTGTTGTTCTTGATGAAGCTGATCAGATGCTTCAAGTAGGGTTTCAAGAAGCGGTGGAGACGATCTTGCAAAAGATGCCTACAAAGCGTCAAACTCTTATGTTTTCAGCGACAATGCCTTCTTGGATAAAGAATCTTACACGCAATTACCTAAACAACCCCTTAACAATTGATCTTGTAAGTATGCAAATCTTTTTTAGGCACGGAGAATAGGAGAATATTGCAGTTTTCATATGTCATTTATTTATTCAGATTGTGCCTAATTTGGTATGATATGGGATCAAAGGGTTTTATGAGGAGTAGTTTGAGAACACCTACCAAAAGTTTAATATTCCAATTAACAAAGTCTTCTTGAGGAGGTGTACTTGGATTGTTGTGACTCCAATTTGAGGGGAAAGTTTCGTGCCTGAGCTTGGAAAACATTTATCATACTCAACAAAACACCCACTTACAGCCTAGAAGATTTTTGTCTTTGATTATGACGAAAACAAGGAAAGAGGATATAATAAAATGGAATAATTCATGTATCTGGGCGAATAAAAGTTCACAACCCTAAGAATAGCGGACCAACGACTACCTTAGAGATATAGAAATAAAGAGGATTGCCCCCACCCAAGGAATTGCTGAAGAGGACAGATCTATAAGCTTTTTTAGAACATACATGAGTTCATTCATGAACTAAGACAGGATATACAGCACAGGAATAAACAGTCCTCCTTTCATTGTTATGGATTCTAATACATTTACTAATGGTTTTTTACTAGATGATACAATGCCAAACACCATTTTTGTTTTTTATGAAAGGCTACAAAAAATAATGTTTCATAACGTCACTTAAAATTACAAAAACAATTCATTCATATTTTATTCTTCAAATTGTTCCAGAACTTCGAATGTTTTGTCTCATCAAGTTGCTGGTTCTTCACATTCTCCTGAATATTATTTGGAATTTGGGCCAAATACATATCCCACACCATGCAAAGTGGATTGTGGACACCGTGTTCCAAAAAATGAAGAGAGTTAAGGTTGTTAAAGAATAAAGAAGCCATTAGACCATTGTAGCTGGGAAATATTTTAGCTACAAATTCATTTTGTAAAATATTAATGCATATATGTTGATTATATTTGTGGTTTTCAATTGCTGTTTTCTCACCCTTCAGAAGAAATTATAGGTTTTCATTCGTGTTTGGATAAATTTTTTTCTGCGTTTCATTATTATATATATTTTTAGAATTTTTGTTGTGTCACGAGATTTTTGTACAATTATTAGCTTGGTGTTTAAGTAAATGTGATGGTTAATAATGTTTTCTTTTCCTGACATCTGGCAAGAACATGACTACTGAATTTTTTCCTAGCTCACATTTTTGAAGAGGAGATAATAGTATTTGAGATTTAAAGTTAATCTGGGAACTTATTGATGCCATAGGTTGGAGATTCTGATCAGAAGTTGGCAGATGGAATTTCGCTGTACTCTATTGCTTCCAATGGAAATGCTAAAGCGGGAATTCTGGCACCTCTTATAACCGTATGACTTCTGATACTATATTTTCTCATGATTTTCATGTTACATATGATTAATGATTGTTATCATTGCTAATTATTATAACTCACTATTTTAAAATATATATATATATATATATATATATATATATATATAGATAGATATATATTTATTTTTGTTTACTAAAGTGATTGCGATTGAGTTTGTCTAGGCTTTATTTTGTCTCCCTCTCTTTGCTTTGGAGCAAAAACTAGTTGAGCAATCCTGTGACTGAACTGGCTTTTGTTCTCTTAACGATCTATCCTCTCATAGGAACATGCTAAAGGAGGAAAGTGTATTATTTTCACTCAAACCAAACGTGATGCTGATCGACTATCACATATTTTGGCAAGAAGTCTTAAATGTGAGGCCTTGCATGGAGATATTTCGCAAACTCAGAGAGAAAGAACTCTTACGGGCTTTAGAAACAGCTATTTTAATGTTTTAGTGGCAACCGATGTTGCTTCGCGTGGGCTTGATGTACCAAATGTTGATCTTGTAAGTTCTTCTTATCTAAACTTTTTTTTGAAATTGTTCCATTCCTTGTTTCTGGATAGTTGATTGTGGCCCAAGTACAACATTTACTTTCTAGTTTCTACATGATGGTACCTCCATTCCTATGCATTTTGGGAATATATTTGAGATAGTTTGTTAACTACATATTGCCATGGTGTGTCATAGTATATGGAGTGTTAGAAAAAAAGTTCCTATAGGTGTGGGATATCTCCATATTTGAAAAAAAGTTAACTACATATCAACTTTCTATAAATAGCTAACAACTTCTAAGCATTCAACAATTCATCATTGGCAATAACTTTACACTCATTCAGCACTTTGTCTCTAATCTGAATGCTGTTTTCTTAATATGACATATCTATTATCTGTGTATATGCAAACACTTTGACATTGACATTAACATACATCATGCGATGCTTTTTATGTAAATTTTTTAACTGTTTTCCTCATCTAGGTAATACATTACGAACTTCCAAATTCTTCAGAGATATTCGTTCATCGATCTGGACGAACAGGCCGTGCTGGGAAGAAAGGAACTGCCATTCTTGTCCACACAGAAGCTCAATTCAGAGATTTAAAAACAATTGAGCGTGATGTTGGATGTACATTCACAGAGGTGGTCTCTTTACTCTTTGAACTTGCCTTTTTTTAATTATTTTTCTAATTTTTCCTACACAGATTGATAGGCTATCCTCTTGCCATAAATCCCATCCAGCTCACATTTCGTGCTAAAACTCCCTACCATTAATTTGTGATGTACTCGTGGAAAACAATCATTATGTTTTGGCCAGGGTTTTCTATTACCTCTGCACTAATTCTTGATAAAGTTTAAGTTGCTGAAAATCTTAATCAAGTCCAGTACTGTATTCGATATATAAATTAAGTTCTGCCAGTGAAACAACATCCCTAAATTAAAGAGTTGAACTTTTTAATCCTTAGTAGTTTATGCTGGATGTTATCTTCAGTAGTTTAGCTGACAATTGAGCCTTTTATCAAACTGATATTCCATAAATGGATACTATTTATATACTGATATTCCCAGGATTGACATTGTTGACCTTTGGTGTTGATTGTGGTGTTACAATTGGTTCTAGATGTACATATATCATACATTCATGTATTTTCAGCATGTGAAACGTCAAATCATACTTCTTCAACTGTAATCATTTTGCCCTTCTATGCCAGTTACATTTTAGGCCACTGATCACTATGCTTAATATTGTGTAATGACTGATGATTAACTGCTTGCATCTTATACCTATATCTTTGTTCAGTTACCTAAGATTGCTGTTGAAGGTGGATCAGAAGACATGTTTGGTGGTCGATATGGTTCTTCGGCAGGTAGGGATCGTCGATCAGGCAGTGCAGGCTTTAGTGGTAGTTCTGGATTTGGCCGAACCGGCAATGGAAAATCCAGTCGGTATGGTGGCTCTGGTTCAAGTCAGTCAAGAGATGGGTTTGGGGGATTTTCTGGTAATTCTTCTGGGAAAACGGATAAATATGGTGGTGGAGGATTTAGCAGTTCAGGTCGTTCTAGTGGCTTCGGAAATTTCAGCTCAGGTCGATTTGGTGGCAGAAATTGAAGCCAAAACATGGGGGGATTTAAGGCGGCGGTGGCTTTGCTGCTTTTGGGGTTCAAATAGAGGAAGACCCTTTTAGCTTCTGATAAGTGCATACCATCTTCACTTGATGGTTTAGTTTCGGCTTCTTGCTTAGTTTAGTTTACCGTCCTCATATAAGTATATAACTTCACTTCTAGGGATAGTATTCAGTTCAACCTGAATTGCATCCATAAGAAAGAGGAGCGGGTGTGCTGTATCCTGTGCTGCATGTTCCAGCCTCTACCATGCATTTGTTTGGATTAGTTTAGTTTGTTCTCTTTTAAGCTGCACGGTAGATTATGATTATGATTCTGAACATGCATCGGGTATGCATTGGGCCTTGGCAATGGTGATATGGTTTATTCAGTAGTTGTTCCTTGATGTACTTAACGATCAGAGATACAAAACTTCAGAAATAGGTAGGGTACTCTCTTGTTCATTATAATTGTTACATTTTATACAGGGAAATTCTCATCATCTATGTGATATGTAATATTATCAATACCTTGGTTTTTGCTTATGTTATTCCGATTATTAATGAAATATTCACTTTTTACATTCCGGGTGGTTGTGTTCGATTGGAAACAAATTTGCTTGACTGCCTTGGGTCATCTCATAAGGAACTCTGGGATGGAAAAATGGAAACTGGTTGAAGTTGATGTTTTTGTTCATGATAGCATGATTGCAATTACTTTATCTATTAATTGTTTAATTTTCTAGTGAATTGTTCCATAATTTGGGAGGAGCTTGAATCCACCCTTCCAGTTTTTGTGGATGATTAAAATGGGGTGCTCTCGGTTGCTTCACCCGTTTTTTACAAGCTGATTTGCCTCACCCAGCGGCAGTGCCTGTCTTTTTAAGCTGCTCCTTTGCAAGCCACAGATTACTTAACTATGATTCTATATATCAAATAGATGAATTTAAAAGCTTAGTTGTACCATTTTTGTTCTTTTGAATTTAAAATATTTATTATCTAAAAATGAACAAAAAGCCAACAAACTAAATGAATCCTCGGGAACACTACAAAAGTATGGATATACTTGCACATTGTAGAGACGTTGAGCCGTAATTTTCAGACACATCTTTAACCGTTCAACACAATTCACTTCCTCCTTTCTTCTCTTCCTACAATTTGTCAATCATGACAAGATTTCATTCCATCAAACAACATCATATCACTGTATTGTGTTTCTTGGACATCATATGGTATCTATCGTGTTTGCTAGTAGCTAGCTCAATTGGTTATAGAAGAGAATGAATTGTTGACTTAACTTCTAGGTTCTGGAAGACAAATCTTGCTAAATTCCCAATGGTGGAAAAGGGAGGAGCGATGCTGCTTCTGCTCAGAAGTAGGGGTGGGAATAGGTCAGACCAGACTTTGAAAGGTCTGAGCCTAGCCTACGATTTATTTTTTCGGCCTAAGCCTGACCTACGGCCTATCATAGGCTTTTTTTCCGGCCTAAGCCTGGCCTTTTTAATAGTTTGGTCTGGCCTGGAAGCCTTTTTAAAAGCCTTTTTAAACGAACCCATTATTACTTCTTAAACAAATAAGGAACAACTACTAAGTGATTGACTAATTGAACGGTTACCGAATATAAAACGACTACCAAATATAGAACTGCTACCGAATATAGAACGACTACTGAATATGAAATGATTAGTAAGTGATTGCCTAAATGATAGAATTTAAAATAGAAAATAATATTATTAATATAATAATAAAAAATAATATTAATAAATAATAAATATATATAGGCCGACCTGTAAGGCTTAACAGACTTTTTTATAAACTTAAGCCTGACCTATTTAAATAAATAGGCTTTAAAAATAGTCTGAGCCTAGCCTTTTTATTAAATAGGCCAGGCCAGGCCATAAGTAGGTCAGGCCATAGTCCCCTACGGACGACCTAGCCTATTCCCATCCCTACTCAAAATGTTTTCAAATTCACCGCCATAATTATTCTAAATTATTTTTACCTTGGGATAAATGTTCTCGCCAAAAGGTTTGCAAAAACATAGGATGACGGTCATAATTGATGTTCTTATAACTACGATTGTTGTTGCCTTACTTGACATGTGTCACAATACTAAAGTTACCATAAACATTTTCATGGCAATATCTTTTATATCTCAAAAATAAATTATATTACAATATAAGTCCCAATTTTGTTGATGTAAAAGAAATTAAGAATAAACATAAAAACAAATTATATAACATTAATAAGATAAAATGTGATAAATTATCTCTCCTTAACATAAAAAAATAATAATAAACGGTCTTGATGTAATAAACAATAGAAAAATAGAAAAATTGATGTAATTTACGAATATAATTCTTCTGCATAATTGTGACTCCAACTTAACAACATTTTTAATTCTCCAGTTCATGACATTAAAAGGAGCAATTCTATAGGACAATGATATAGATCTTAGTGACAAAGTTTGCATCTCTTGGCATTCTTCTACAATTGTTGTTCTTCCTCTTCCAACTTTATTTGTATTTGTATATTCTGTTTCATTTTTATCCAAAAAAGAAATTTATGAGAAGTATAATGTGAAATTTTAAGATAAAAATATAAGAACAAATAATATATCAATAAGAAAAATCAAATTAATGTTAAGTAAATCAAATAAGTACCTTCTTCTTGTTGATTTATATAACTATTTGAAAATTTTGGGTGCTGTAAATCTGAAACATGATTTGGGGGTGGCATAACTACATAGGATAAATTAAGTGTGAACAAAATTAGAAAGTTGAGTCACACTAGAACCTATTAATGAGAAAAACAATTGATACTTGTCTAATGTGGTTTGATCATGACTGCATAGATAAAAATTGTCAAACTCACATGAGAAATTTTCATTGAAATTTAAAATAGTATAATTCAAAGGGGAAGAAGAATTAGATATAAAAGCACTTTATAGAGAAATCACTAAAAAGAACCTCACTCAAAATGTTTATACTAAAATTTCAATTTTATATAGAGTTCCAATTGCAATTTATCTCTATAGCAGACTCAAATTTAGTCCACCATAGTAATTAGTAAAATGTTTCAAAAACAATGAAGCTATGTCAACAACATTTCAACAAAGTTGTTACTTAAATACCATATTCACAATAAAATAAAAAGAGACACTTGAAAGAAAAGCTATATTTTGATCAAGAGAGAAAACCACCCGAAAAGAAATTCTAAACAAACCCCAAAAAAAGAAACAATTCGTAAAAACAAACAATTCACTTAAAGGAGGTGTTGGTTTCAATTATACAAAAATAGTGCTCAATAAATGTTTTAGCACTAATAAATAAAATAAATACCATCAATCTCTAAATAAATTAGCGCCAAAGGACCATTATTATTATACTAATTTCTCTTTAGTTGACTCCTTTGTCTCTTCATTACACGGTGCCGTTTTTATTACGTCGATTCCGAACTTTTCTCCACAAGGAAAATATGGAGACATCACATTATAGTCTATAGTCGTTCTAGAAACTACAATAAAATTAAGTATCCAACTTTCACTTGTTTTTAATTTATTATTTTTTGTTTACAAGAACTTTTTTAATTTGTTTATTCTATGTGCAAGTTAATTTTTTTTTTTTTAATATTTTGTATAATAAAGACTACTAATTAAGGACATAAACAAATTCTCTCTTGAGTAAACTAGTAAAATAATCAAATGTCAAAAGATTTAATACTCCAACAAACTTTCTTAATTCTTGTGATTTGATCCACGTAGTCTAAATTATAAATATAAAAGTAGTATTATTCAATTATTTTAAGAATAAAAATAAATTTTTAATCCTTTTAAAATTTTAAATTTTGATTTTTAGTACTTACAAAAATGTTCTCCACTTTTTAATCTAAATAAAATTTTATACACTTTTAATTTATATTTTGAATTTTTTTATAAAAAAGATAATAATTTTAGTTCGTAAATAGTCTATGTAAAATTAATATCATTCAAAATTGAACAAGAAGCTTACAAAACCAAATAAATCCTCAAAAACATAATAAAAAAGTTTGGATATACTTGCACACCGTGGAGACGTAAATCTATAACCGTTCAAGACAATTATGTCAAACATAACAACATTTCATTCCTTCAAAAATTATTAGAGCATAGTATTATGCTTCTTGGAATAAATATTAGATGCTATCTATTGTGACCTCTAGATTTTTGTCTTCTTCTTTGTCACAATTGTCATATGTCCTCCACTCCATCCCGTAAAGAAGAAAACATTCATCTAATGGTATATATAGTATGCTTCACTTGATGCTTATTCATTTGAAATAAGAAGTTCACCGTATTTCATTTTATTTTTTGTAGGGTTCTGTCATGAATGTGTCACATTCAATCTTAAAAAATTGTTTTTCTCCTTCTTTAGCTTTTCTTTCCTAGGTGTCTATTTCTGGTTTTTTTTTTTATGTATGTTCATTTTTTTTTTAAATTCCATTTCTACTTTATATTAAAATTTATATATTAAAATATTATTTTTTACATCTCATCTCTGCTCTGCGTCCAGATAAATGATTTTTTTTTTTTCTGGGTCGCATATCTTGTTCTTTACTAAATAAGTTTGGACTGTTTCGAATGTTATTTCATTTCTGAAAATCCATTTTAATACGATCTCAACTAAAGAACCATCCATATAATGTTTGCGCTATCTCCCGACTTTGGCCGATTTCCACCGTTTCCAATGATAGAGAAGAGGAAGTTGGAGAAGTTCATGGTTATGTTGGAGTTTGTGGTCAAAATACACGCATTGGTTCCTTTTGATATTGAAACACAAGCTAAGCAATAAAAATAAATTTAGACAATATCAAAACACTAATGTCTCTTAAAACAATGAATTTTTGGAATAAAAATGAAAAAGTACTTTGAAATAAATATTGGAGAACATAAATTTAAAGGATAAATTGTGTAGCGGAATAATTTTTATTCCGGTGCACAGATAAGGTGAATTTTGGCATGGTGGTCACCAATTAAAATGCTTTAATCATGATTTGGTTGTAGCTATAATGGGGAAGAGATTATTTAGTTCCCCATGAGGCGACCTATGATGGCCAGAAAATTGGAGATAAGACAGCGGTCCAAAAATTCTAAACTATCTGATTAAAAAATTAATGTGTGTTTTCTATTTCTTCAATTTGTGTGTGTAGCGACTGAAGATGGAGAAACAAGGAGGAAAAAGGTGTGAGTGTTATTAATGTAATTTTAGAGAAAGAAGATAGTGATGAGGTTTTCTTTAAATGAGGAGAGACAAGAAGGGATAATAGGAGTTAGCAAAATATTTATGATTAATTGTAGTTTTAGTTGATAATATCAATGTAAGAAATTGGTCCCTTATTTTAAAAATAGTCAATTTTAGTCTCTTTCATATTTTTAAATTAAAAAAAATGATGATATGATATATTTTTAATGACGTGACATATAGTATAAAATTATATTGATGCATTGATTATTCATATATCATTAATTAAATTAAAAATATAAAAAAAAATTTAAAGTTGAAATCTAAATCTTTACAACGTTTTATTTATTCCAATTTCATGGGGTGTTAATCATTCTACATTTTACATCATGATATCGTATGTTACATTATTTAAAGTATCACAAGTCATCATTTTTTAGTTAAAAAATTATAGAGAAGAACAAAAATTGTCGACTTTTAAGATAAGGAGACTAATTTCGTAAATCAATAAAAATAAAGAGACTAACACTACAATTAAACGTGATTTTTATAAAAGGATGGTAAGTAACACTATGTTCCTACCTCAAATTGAATCATATCAATTAAAATACTCTCTCTATCAAGTAGTTCTATTAAAACCAACGAAGTGTCACGTTAAATGACACGATAGTTTGTCCACGTTCATGACACGTCTTATGGAGTATTGAAGTTTACTTTAGGGAACATTTTCCTAATTAGTTACAAATTTTAAGGAACATTTTACCTAGAGACTATAAGTTTCATGGAGCATTTTGTTTATAAAATGTAAATTGCAATGAATGTTTTTTCTTTAAGTAATTTTTTTTAGGTTTTGTCTTTAAGTAATTTAAATCAATGAGATTTTTGTCTAAATTTTAAAACTTATGCAAGGATTGAAGTAGAAAATTATAGTTTTGTAAATTTTAACTTAATAAGTGGATACTAATAATTTTTGCATCACAATAAAAAGTCCAAACCAATATATCATGCATCCTCTCAATTTAACTTCTTCCCAAATCCAAACATCCCTTAATCGGGAAATCCCTCAATATTGAAAATCTTCAAATCTAGAAATTGTAAAATCGAAATATATTTTTTTTTCTAAATCTCTAAACCCTAATTTGTAAATATAATAAATGAATTGGAATGGTGCATTGACAACTGACAAACAAAGCAAGATAACAAGAAGTTGTTCTAGAAGTTGTGGTGTCAATAGAGTCAATGCATGAACTATTATTTGTTGTGTTGCAATTATGGAAGAAAAGTTGTCATTAGAACTGTTAACACCTTAAAAATTCACAAAGACATTTCTTTATTTGTCTTTTCCAAAGTCAACTATTTTATTTAACACATTTTTGAAGTTATATTTTTCTTCCATACCTCCTTAACACCTTTGTTTTTGTATTGCTATTATTATATTTAAATTTATGGTTTTAACACATTGTATTTGAATATATATGTTTATGTAAGGTGATAATCATAGTTTTTTATATGAGTTGATGAGGTTGGAGAACAAGTTTTACTTAATGACAAACGGAGTTGATGTAGTTGAAGAGATGTGCAAGACAAGATTGATTGATGGAGTTAACAATTTGATGAATAAGGTGAAAATATTAAAAAATTTCTTAGTAAAACAATGTGTAAACATCTTAACATAGCGTAACTTCACCTTAAGAAGTATATTTATTAGTAGAACAATGTGTAAACACCTTAACATAGGGAAACTTAACCTTAATAAGTAATTTAAATCGTGGAACATTTTTCCTTCTTATTTTGCCTAATAAAGACGTTTAATCTTAGTAAACAATGCATCAGAGCCTTGTTCAGTCCTCACAACTCTGAGAATTTCACTATGTGCTTCAAAATAAAAATATCTTCCTTCACACCTTTTCTCTTAATCAATTATAATCTTCACTTTTCAACTTATAAAAGATTGTTACAATCACCTTTCAACCTTGAAATGATTTTTTATAAACACACTCAATTTAACATTAAAGATAGATTTGAGTTACAAATGATGTGTATGATAAAAGTGTTTGGGATCTTGAAATTTCTCAACAATTGTTTGAGATAAATAAAGACAAACTCAATAAATGATGATGCACATATATAGTGAAGAGAGCTAGAGTTTGCTTGAAAAATTTATGACTTGTTCTTACTTGAACATGTGTTAGTAGATGTCAAATTGAACTATTGCTTTCATCTTGCAATCGATCTTCTATTTATAGATAATAAGAGGCTTTAAAATATTCAATTTTATTTTGAATATATAGTTGTTGGTAAACCTTAGCTAGCAATCAATTTTTGATATAAGTCTATTTAAGCACATTTTCTATTCTGTTCAGAATGATGTTTGATAAACCAAGAACGTTCTTGGTTCTGGTGTGATGGAGAATGAGAATGATAGTGAGAGTAGGCTGATATATCAATTCTGGAAGTGTGCAATGCTTTCTGCAAAATAGTACAACTATAGTGTACTTGCATCCTTGTTGTCTTAGATACAACTCATTAATCTAGAGATCAATTTGGAGGTTGGTGTCTTCCTTTTGGCCTTTCATTTAAATTATGGCATGAAGTCGAAAATTGAATGAGCATTTTGAGGCATATTAATATATGTATTTGCAAATGAGTCTTATTTGTTGCATACTTCTTTTGTGAAAATTGATCTCAAGTGTTTAAATATATTTTAAGTATGATTGATAGAAATAGAAACAATAAAAAAGTCTCATAAACACTTACCGATGAAGTGAGCAAATCCTTTGACATATATTTTTTTTTAAAAGGTAGTTTTTGAAAAATATAAACATTATTAGCATAAGAGTATTTTGTAAAGAGATAAAATAGATTTGATATGATGTCACCTTCATCTTATTTTGCATTCATGTATACACTCATTTTCTCTATTTCTAAAAATGAAAAATGGATCTATTTATAACAGTAAGTTTGATCACGTTTAAATTGAAATGTTGTGTCTCGTGAAAGAGAACAAAGAGCAAAAAGACATCTTGGTTGTGTTATGGAACTTTGAAATATTAAAGAATGTTAATTCATAATATTCACGAGAAATTTTTAGAAAATATTATTTTTTTTTTTTAAAAATGAAGTTAACTCATTGTTTTTTCTAAGAATGAGAATAATTTTTTATTCATTGACTGTTTTTCGAGTGTGTTAAATTGTTTTCATATAATTATGTCATTTTATTTTTGTTATCATTATATATATATTGATTGCAATTTTGACTAAAATGATTATTGATCATCATACATGTTATGTTCTTTGATGTTAAATGCAAACTTGACTAGTTTGATATATGCATGAATTTATCAACCATCCTTACAACTGTACTTCATATTTTCTTTTATATATATATAGAGAGAGAGAGGGGGAGAGAGAATTAATTAGAATGTTAAGAGTTAAACTCTTGCATGTGTTTAAGGGGAGTTTATTTACATATCTATGAATATGTTTGCATTTTATTTATATCCATCCATAAAATTTAAATTTTATTCAAAATGTTTGTCATCATCAAAAAGGGAGAGATTTTTGAGGTAAAAACCTTTTTTATGTATGTTTTAATGACAACAAACTTTATGAAATAAACGATTAAGTTTTATGAATAGTGATCTACTAATGATTTCACTTGAGTTTTATTTAAGGAACATGAATTGCATAAGTGTAAAAGTAAGAAGCCGTTCACATACCAAAGTGCAGAAGTATCTACTCAATAATGAAAGAATCTCAAAAGGAATATATCATATATCAATCATTCTAGAGAATGATTTATTGCATATTCAAGATAACATCTTCATGGAGAAAGTGTCTAATACATTTGTAATTATACTTAAGTATCTTAGTGATACTTGATGGACAAGACATAACATGAGCAACACCAAGAGAAATTGTATGAAGTATTGATTCAACAAAATAATGATGGAAGAACTTTCACCATAATATTCTAGTTATTCGATCAAAAAACAATAAACAAAAGTGATATTTTTAGGAGAGCAAAATGTAGTAAATCAGTTGACATTTCACACATGGTCTTCCAACTATTTAATGAGCAATTAAAAGTCAAGATTTGAAGGTCTACTTGCAAAACAAACATTCAGATTGATCTCTAAATTGATGACAAATTGATTACAAGATCATTCTAGTTTTTTAAAAGATCATTATGATTTATCAAATGATCATTTTGGTTTATTACAAGATAATTCTAGTTTGCGAAAAGTACAAGCCTTCTTCAAACAACATCATTTTGGTTTGTGAACGTACAAACTATATTCACACAAGATCATTTTGGACAACTTTTCCCAAAAGACCAAAAGAAGCAAATCAAAACATCAAGAATCATAACAAGATGTACTTCCAGATTGATGATCTATGAAACAAGTACAACTAGGACAACAAGGATAAGCCACTGATGATGCATCTTTGTAGAAAGGTAGCCTACGTACAAAGCAGAAAAGACTTATACCAAACAGTTATCAAAAGCTCTCAGTCCAACACTCAATCAAAACAGAAATGAAGAATGTTCTAGTTTTACAAAAGAATATTTTGGTTACCCTCTTTTAAAGACATAATTAAAACATATCATTTTCAACAGTTCAAACCATAGTTTAAAGTGTATCAAGACAGCTGAAATCAATGGTGAAACCCAAAACTGAAGTTGAATGTCAAAATGAGGAAAACAACCTCCAGATTGATAACCAGATCAATCTCCAAATTGATGAGTTGTGGGAAAGGACGCAAGTATATTGTAATTACATTATTTTGTAGAAAGCTCTACATAATTCTAATTTTAAATAGTACCAACTGACATTTCACAGCTCATTCATTCACTCATTCACGTTTTCCATCAGACTCAAAGGCAAAAACATTATTCGTTTGTCAATAACATTATCGACAATAGAAACATATGTTTAATTGCTTTAAAATATATCTGACACTTAGGAAGTGTGTGCAACGGCTATATTCAATTTAACCTGAATATTGAAAGCATTTTATCATCTATAAATTGAAGATCAATTGGAAGATGAAGGCAAGAGTTCCATTTACAAATCTACCAACACTTGTTCAAGTAATAACAAGTCCAAAACTCTTTAAGCAAACTCTAGCTCTCTTCACTATATTTGTAGATCATCATTTACAAATCTACCAACACTAGTTCTAAAACACATAGTGAAAATCTCACGATTGTGAGGACTGGACTAGCCCGAGTATGGTGAACCAGTATACTTTTTGTGTGTGATATTTTTATCCCATATCTTTAATTATTTGCACACACAAATACAACTTCATTATAAACTAATTTGTTTTATTGACTTCTAACATATCAATAACATTTTGGATATTATGTTTCAACCAAGATTGATGTTGTGTTAATTTAAATTAAGCACATGAATCAAAATTTTAAAAATGTCACAATTCA
>JBBPBR010000004.1:46793688-46805471 GCA_037974775.1 Cicer pinnatifidum
TTGTTTTTAAAAACTGTTTTGTAAAACTATTTTTACTATTATACCTTTTAAAACTAAAAAAATAAAACAGATAAATGATATTTTACTTTTCATTTTTCAATTTTTTTTTTAATTTTTTAGTAAAAAAACTATTTTAAAAGCTGGAGTTGTCAGCCAGATTTAAAAAAAAAAAATTTTGAAAATAATTTTCAAAAATTTATTTATAAAATAATTTTCAAAATCTAAAAAGTAAAACACAATCAAAGAAACTCTAAATCTTTACCATCCAAATCTGAATCTTAAACAATGAATTACGAACAAGAACAATGTTTAAGGCAAGATTTTTGAGAAAATTTTCAAAACAAAATAGAAATCACATTTACATGACTTACGAAACAAAGTATAAAAAATGAGTAAGAAGACACTAGGTTATCTCTCTTACTTCTACGACCATTTAATAACAAATGAAATCAAATTCAGACAACAAATAAAAAAGTTACGAGTATTTTAGTGTTTCTCTAAAATTTCACGAATTTTGATCATCAAAGTTAAGTACACGAATTTAACTTCTAATTAAGTTTCAAAAGTAGTTTCATGTTAATTAGGTCGATTTTATTGAGCTAACAAGGTTCCACTAAAGTTCCACTCCATTTAGATAAGGTTGGGCCAAATAAAAAACTGAAAAATCACAAAAATCTCGTTTTTGTTAAAGCGAGAAGAACAATATACTAGTTAACTATAAAGCTACAAAAGTTATATTAACGCGTTCTTGGTAGCATCGGAAGTTAAGAGATAATCTTACAAAAAGTGATAGAAGTAGCTTTAAGCTAATTCAATGATTAAAGATGCTAAAAATGCATTTGAAGTTTAAAATGATGCATAAATGTCACATTTGAGTTGCATTGCTTCTATATAGTATCTAGAGTTATAGATATCGGATTGAGGTCACATCAAGGTCAATATAAAGATAAGAGGGAGGGTTACAACATTTATTAAGGGGTCTTATCCTAATTTTGTCATTAAAGAGGACTAAATAAAAATTGAAAGATTTGGTTTGGTTACTAAATTTTATATCAAAATAGTAATTATAAAAAATTATGGGTTGTTATATCTGGCGCTGGCCAACACGACATGGACACATATAGTTACATTTATTTATTTTTTAAAATTTTCAAATTATTATCAATGTTAACATGTTGATGTTAATGATGTTCTGAATGTTCATGTAATGTCAATATTTCATATACGCATAACTATTTTCCAATATGTTAATAGCTCACACATTAATCATTTATTTTGAGTAAATTAAGGTATCACTCGAGCGCAATTACATAGGCTAATCCTTCAAGGGAATTGAGATTTATAGTGATGGTGGAATTTAAAAAATATTCACGGGAGCAAAAAAAAAAAGAATATAAAAAAGTATTTATATATGAAGTGTAAGAAAATTAAAATAGGTTTTACGATTAAAATCGTTATTTTTTAAGAAAAAAATACGCTGTTCAAATTTTTCATTTTTGTGATTTAGAACTTTAATATTAGAAAATATACATTAGTTGTATATATAATTATTACTTTCAACTATCAAGTGTCAAACTTTTAACATGAATCTCTTTTAAAATATTTTTAGCTATTGAGGTAAAGTATAAATTCTTCACATATATTACATAGTATTATATACTCTCTTCGATTTTAAATATAAAACAACAATAAAAATAATATTTTATAGTTTTAAATAGAAGTGAAATTTGACTATATTTAATGTTATAACTTTTATAATAACATTAAATTAATATAGATTTTATTTTTCAATAATACATTTTTTTTCTCATTGAACAAATTCTCATGTAGGGCAAAAAGATTATAGTGACTTTTTTAATTACTTTGAGAAACTTATAGTGACTTTTTTTTAATCCGCATTCCGCCTTAATCTATATAAAAATCCATCAGTGATCTATAAAATGAGTTAATCCCTCTCAAAACACGTATTTTCATAACGCATTAACCAAAGATTGAATCTTCTACTTAATAGTTAAAGAACCAAAATATCTATAATTTGTACCACCCTACGTTGGTCCTCGCACATTTAGGTCCATGACTTTTATTTAATATTAAAAACAAACCAATTTATTTGTTTAGTGACAGAAAACCATTCATGCAACCAATCATATTATGGATCTGCATTACTAAAGAATGAAAAAGTAAGCCATTATCTGCAACAACAGTAAAGAAAAGAAAGGAAAACTACGTGAGATCATTCAGCCATGTCAAAATACTCTGATGCACATTATTCAAGCTTCATAGATAACATTCTTGTAGCAAAATGAACTATGAAATTCAAACTGGATATAGTGAGTAAATGTAACACCTAAAAATTTATAAATCGAATCTTGATAAATTTTTGTAAATACTGCAGATAAAACTGAATTTTTTATTTTAAACTTTATAAGTGATTACAAATAAATAGAATTTTTTTTTAAACTTTTGCAATAATTTAGAATACTAAAATATTTATAAATTTTTAAATAATCTTCAAATAAGACATAATTAAATTATAAATTTTAATATAGACTAAAAACGTAATCTGACTTAGACTTGTGACATTCACTACTAGAATTTTCCTGCGGATCATAATTATTTTAGGAATATCTCTGCGAGCTCCGAATCTGCAGCAAAGTCGTCAGGTAAGGTTTCGATTTGCTGCAGATTTATATGTGACTTTACATCCGCAGCAAATTTCACAATTTTCTTAAGGATTTATCTGCGGAATATTCCGCATGAAACATCCGCAGCAAATTCCGCAGATAGTACCTGCGGATTTTCTTGCGAATTCTTAACTATTTATTCTTTGTAAAAATAAAGTAATTTTTTTTTTCTTTAAGGTTATTAAACTTCTATTATCTAACGCTTTTGCTTTTTGAAAAATGGTTGATGCAACATTATATTTTTTTGGAATAATGAATTTTTTTTTAGATATTTTTTTTGAGTAAAAGTTATTTTAGGTGAGGTTATGTTATTGGAAAATTATGAATAAGTGAATAGACTAATTTAGAACACTTAAGTGATGTAAAATTTAAAATTCTAAACAAAAATTAATGAAATATACTTGTCTAATTCTATAAGTTTTTTTAATTAATTTGATTAATTAAAGTTGATTGTGAATAATCTATCACTATTGTTGTAAAACAACCTAAAATTTTTTCTTTTTAAAATTTAAACATATGATTTTAAATTAGCATAAAGCCTAATACGACATACGTTTTAATACCAAATGTGTATTTAAACGGGGTAGAATTAATGAAAGTGATTGAATTGTTGGATTTAATTGACCTAGACAATTCCGATTTGAATACAAAGAAGGTTAGTCTTCATGTTGTGGTGGGTTCAGTTATTGGAGATTTAATATTACTAAAATATATAAAAAAAAACGGTTCTCGTTATTTACTGATATATTTACTCAACATTTAATAATTATACTTATTTAGTTTATATTCAACCCGTTCTACAAAATCCTTCTTAAAATTAAAAAAAAAAAACTCCAAATTTTCCAAATATTTCATTACCATGTCCATTTCATATCAATTGTCCAGCAATAAAAATATTCTATCTTTCAAACCCTCTTGTAAGCAAACTATTTTCTTAGGGCAAAATCTCTTCTCAACAAATCCTTTCTTCTCTCTCACAAACTCTCTCATCAAATTCCCCTTTCTCTCTCGCGCAAAACAATCAATATGCGTAACCCTCTATTCTTTCTCGCAAGAACTTTCTCTTCTCTATTGCTCGACCTTCTTTCTGAATGAAAAAGAAGAAAACACGAAGGAAGCTTCTGAATCAATTACGGTTTCTGCATGCTCAACCTCTGCATCGATTAGGGTTTTTGAATCTTGCAAGACTTCTACCTCTTTGTGACTTGGTGATTTTGGTATGTATTTTCATATTTGCTCTGTTATCGCTCAACCTCTGCTTTTGCATTACTCTAAAAGTAACTCTATAATCATCTTGAAATGGTTATTTGCATTGATTGTTCATATAACTTGAGATGTTGATTGTTTATTTTAATCTCTCTGCACTATGTTAATTAGTGAGAAGAACTATCATAGTTAGAGCATTAGTATCCTTAATTTACATATGAAGTGTTTGTAAAATGTCCTAAGTTTTAGTGTATAGACTTGAGATTCATGAGAAATTATTACTAGTAGTGTTTAGACTTCCACACTCTCTGTTACGGTCTCTTTGTTATTTTACTTCTATTTTATGTTTCTTATTAAAGTCTGTATTTGAACAAGGTACCAAATTTTAGGTGAAGAGATGATAGTCAAAAAAAGATACAGAGATTGGATATAAAGGAAAAATTGGTTTAAAAAATACTAACCAATTTGAAACAACTTGGGAGAGAAATAGAAAAGAGAAAAAAGAGTAGATAAAACAATTTAAATCATATCTAAATTTGGTAATTCATATTTTAATCATGTGCTTATATTTTCCATAAACCAATCATTGACTTTCTCATCAATTGTTGAGCTTCCTCACTTTTCCCTCTAAAATGAACTTACTTCTAAGGAACCAAATTCTAAATTGTTCTTTGTTTAAACCTTTCTAGTCTATTGTGTATTAGAACAATAGGGTGTGGAATAGCATTTTGGTTTTAACTATGTAGTTGTATTTCGTTTTTTTTCTCTCATTATAGTGTGATAAATGGTAATGTTTATTCATGTGCTTTAAAGAAATTTTGATTTGGTTCCTTATTAATTTTGATTTGGTTCCTTATTGTGCTGCTTATCTTTCTTGCTTTTGTGTATTCATTTTTCTCCATGTAGTTTTGCCTCTCTAGATCCTTACCTTTATCAACTTATTCATGAGATATTCTTCTTTATTATTGTTGGAACAGGTTAAGAACTTTATCTCTTTAGCTGGACCTCATGTTGGTACTGCTTCAGTTCCCCTATGTGGTGTGAGTATCGCTGTTACTTTCCAGTATGGTGCTTTTATTATTTGTGTTACGGTATTGATTAGAAATACCGCAGTCAATGTTATCAATTTACTTGGTGTTGGACCATGCCATTCTTTAATTGAATCGGTCACCACTTTGATTATTTAATAAGATATTTAGAACAGATATATAGAACTTAATGTTTATGATACAACTAGACAGATTAGAAGAGTATAATCTGTATCAAAGTTTTGTTTTTCCGAGTTCTGCTATTGTTGAATGATATTTTGTTTCTACAGACAGGTATCTTCTGCATCCTTGCAGAAAATCTCATCAAGGGAGAGGTTTACAGTACGTATATTCAAGTATTAATCTCTATCTTCTATTTATTTTCTCTTTTCTTTGATTTGTAAACTTTTTTGTTTTCTTTTCTTTTATAACATATTTGCCTTGCCCATAATTTATCATCTCATTACAGTCTCTAACATACCTCGATTGAAAAAATTGCAGGAACACTTGGCTCCTAGCGGATATCTTAAATTACCAAATGTGAGTATCATTTTTTGTTAACTAATTCAAAAGAAAATTGATTAATAAGTCATAACTGATGGCTTATTTCTCTAACAAGTATAAATTTATTTATGAAATATCACTTTTTTGTGGTTATCTTTATCTAGTTTTCAATTTTAAATTTCTTTTCCCACAATGGAGTCCACTGCTTAGACTGTTTTGCCAAAAAAAATGCTCAAAACCTTTGCATTCAAACCAATTTTGATTTCAGGCTATACCTAAATACATGGAGAGCTGTAGGTACCTCCCTAAGCTTAATAATGAAAGACTTGATGAGAGGAATTCCACTTACAAGGAAAGATTTAGTAGCTTGCAGAATTTGGTACTTATCATGGTAAGTCCTCTTAATGTTTTCTTTGATATATTAGGAATATTTCAAGCTGACTTAATGAGAGAAACTTGTTTATTTGTCATCTTATGTTATATTGCAACAGTTTGAACAAGACATGGTTTTAATACCGAAAGAAACATCATGGTTTGGTTATTATCCAGATGGCTACTTCACGCCAATTTTACTGCCGTAAGAGGTATAGCTTTTTATTCAACTTCCCTACATACTTCCTGTGATACATGGTGCCATAGTCAACCATTCTTATCCCATCTGTTAAATGATATAGAGTGGTGCAAAATTTCTTATAGTAGTAGATCTAAATTGTATTTTTGCTTACTCCCTTAATCTGCTTTGCAGACAAAACTCTACACTGAAGATTGGATTGGCCTAAGAACTTTAGATGAAGTCGGCCGTGTGCATTTTGTTAGCATTGAAGGAAAACATCTGGGAATTTTTGAGGCTGATATGAAGAAACATGTAGTGCCATATTTGATTGATCAAACATCAAGAAAAGATAGCACCACAAAGGCTGATTTTTGGAGGATGCGTAGGAGTTCATCAGAGATTTATTCAAAGCAACGCAATGGGGTAAAATCTCAAACAGTGGAGGAAGAATCATCAAGCTCCAGCCATGACATTACTAGATTGATCATTGTCATCTAAGTTACATATGTATATACTACTTTGTTGCAAATTATAAGTAAAAATTTGTTAAAAAAATTAATGTATTTGGTCTAAATTTTGAACCTATATTTTTAGTTAAAATTTTTATATAAATAAAAAATCAGACAAATTCGATTAATGTGAAAATTTAAGCTGTTGAAATAAATTACCGGCGGATTTTCATGCGAAACGCATTGGTGGTACAAAATTTTGTGTGGATTTACCTGCAAATTTTCATACGAAATATATTTGTAGGAAATGTACTGCAGATATTTCTGCATGAAAAGTCGCAAGAAAATGCCTAAAGTTTTATTCAACGTTGCTGCGGATTTTATTTCCGTTTCCTGCGGATTTGTCCGCAGGTAATTTACCTGTGGATAGTAAAATCCTCAAGTAACAATTATCCACAAAGGTTTTACGTGGGGATAAGGTTCCACCAGAAAATCCGCAGGTAACATGCTTTCCTGCGGAATTTTTGCTTAAATCCGCAGGAAAAATGCAGATTTCTAGTAGTGATTGAACATTGAAAAACTGGTGAGCAATCTGAATACTCCTCAGACTTTTAACATTTACATGTTACCTAGAAACATTACCTTAAAAAAAGTGAGTATAAAAATCAGTAACATAGATTTAATAAAAAAATAAGGCTTAATTGCACTTTTGATCCCCCTATTATAGGTGAAAATTGAAAGTAGTCCCCCTATTTTGTTTGTCCCCAGTTTTAGTCCCCCAAACAGAATTTGAGGCCAAATCATGATGAGTTGTCATTTTTTTAATGATGTGTCAATAAATAGGTGACGTGACAGACGCTTACGTGGAATAAACTTATTCTTATATTATTTCTGATTAAAAAATATAATTTTTATTTTCAAAAATCATTTTAATAATTGTAAAATATTTTTAAAAATATAATTAAATTGTTAAAATTAAATTAAATTAAAATTAAATTGAAGAACCCTAAGCAGAATCCTCCTCCCCAAGTTCATCCCTCCCTTTCACCCTTCACTTCAATCACAAAACCCATCATCATTCCTCTTAATCAACAACAACAACCCTTTTCAAAAAACCCAATGAATAATCCCAAATTACATCCCTGAAGGAGAAAGTTCAGCACCCATTACTAATCCCAAAAGCATAAATCTCAAACTTGCTTTAGTTTTTGGATTTTGGTACTTTCAAAACATTGTTTTCAACATTTACAACAAGAAAGTTTTGAACTTTTTCCCTTTCCCATGGCTTCTTGCATCTTTTTAGCTCTTTGTTGGTTCCATTTGGATGCTTGCTCTTTGGTCTTTAAAGCTTCAACCTTTTCCAAAAATCTCAAAATCTTTCATTCTTGCTCTACTTGGACCTGCTTTGTTTCACACAATAGGTCACATTTTAGCTTGTGTTTCATTCTCAAAAGTTGTTGTTTCATTCACACATGTTATCAAATCTGCAGAACCAGTTTTTTCTGTCATATTCTCTTCTTTCCTTGGCGATAAATATCCTATAAAGGTTTGGCTTTCAATTTTACCTATTGTTCATTGGGATTATTCATTGGGTTTTTTGAAAAGGGTTGTTGTTGTTGATTAAGAGGAATGGTGATGGGGTTTTGTGATTGAAGTGAAGGGTGAAAGGGAGGGATGAACTTGGGGAGGAGGGTTCTCTTTTGGGTTCTTCAATTTAATTTTAATTTAATTTAATTTTAACAATTTAATTATATTTTAAAAATATTTTACAATTATTAAAATGATTTTTGAAAATAAAAATTATATTTTTTAATCAGAAATAATATAAGAATAAGTTTATTCCACGTAAGCGTCTGCCCACGTCACCTATTTATTGACACGTCATTAAAAAAATAACTCATCATGATTTGGCCTCAAATTCTGTTTGGGGACTAAAACTAGGGATAAACAAAATAGGGGGACTACTTTCAATTTTCACCTATAATAGGGGGACCAAAAGTGCAATTAAGCCAAAAAATAATTATAGATATTTCCTAGCCATGTCGATATGCTAAACATAGAAATCATCTCGACAAACAATACCTCAATTTAATCAAATTTTATTTTTTTGTAAGCTATACTCAAATATTTCTTCTACCTCGAGCCTCAAATATTTCAAATAATTAAAATCACTAGACATGAGTAATCTAACGATCCATGTTGATCCTCTGACTAAAGATATATGATCCTCTGACTAAAGATATCTGATCCTCTGACTCAAAGATCAAAAGAATGAAGCTATAAATGAATGATCTAATAAAGTCAATGTTCTGGTACAAGTTAAATCATTTGATGAACAAAGAAAGAGAATCTACTATAAACAAGTTCACAATACGACTTTGAAGAATCTATTGAAGTTAAGTTTGACTTTGTTTAACGCACTCTCAACACGGTTCAACTAAATCTTATTACAAGCTCACTCTAATGACTATGTACTTGGTAATTCTGGCAAATTAGTTAACTTTCTGGTCAATGTTTCAAGTCAACACTATGACACGGTAAATGTTTAAAGCTCACTATAACAACATTATTTTGTGAGAACAATTGAAAACACTAATGTTTTATTTTAATGTGCAGTCTTCAAGATTAATTATTCCTTATGAGTTCATTTAGACCGAAAATCCAAAACATATCAACAAATATGAATTCTTGCTCAAAACTTTGACTATAAAATATGAAAGAAATCATCGAATAAAAGTCTATTCTCTCAAATTTTTCCATCAAATTAAAAAAAAAATATCCTTGCTCCTAATTTTGGCTATAAATTAGGAAGGAGTAGGTGTCCTTGCTCCCAAATGTGGCTAGCCAATCAGTTAGAAATCAAAGAATATAATTATTTCCTTCAAAATTTAGGTAGATAATAGAAGATAAATCAATGAATAAGAGTCTCTGCTCTAAAATTTGGCCAAAAAATCTAAAAGAAATCAAGGAGTAGGATTCGTTGCTACAATATTTTGCCAAAAAATTCAAAAGATAGAATATGAGTTTTTGCTAAAAAATTCTGCTAGAAAATATACGAAACTTACAAATATAGCAGTCATTTCTCTCAAATTTGGCCAATATATTCGAAAGTGTAACTTCTCATATTTTTAATAAACTATCTTATAAATTAAATAGTATTTTAAAAAATTAAGTTGATGTAAAATTATTTTAGAATGAATGTTGATAAATTTTGTGATTAAATTTTGTTATTATGTGGTGATAATTTTATACATATTTAATTTAATAAGTAAAATAAATTATGAACATTTTATTTAATTATTTTACATACATTTCTAAAAATAACAGTTTTTATAGTGTGAAGTGAACTATTGTAGTGTGTATGTAGTAGCAGAGTGTTGTGAAATATGTGTTGGACCGGTCATTAGAGGGATGTTGTCAAACCAGTATCGGAGAAGAAATGGGGTTGTTGGAGGACAGAGCAGGAAAATGAGGGACAAGAAATAGTATGAATGTGGATAGTAGTAAGAGGAGAAAACTCCGTGTTGATGAAAATTTGAATGATGATGACGCAATATGGCGTTGTGAGATGGAGAGATACATTTTAGGGTTACGGCTATGTTTGGGCTTCAATTATACTTTTGGCGGATTGCTTATCCCCACTTTTAGCTTAGCGTTCTCCAAACTTCTCAAATTATCCCCTTATCGAATTCCATATTACTAGATTTACGCATCCCTAGATACCAAATACATAACTTATTCTTCAACACTCAACCTCAATTCTTTCACCTATTTTTTACGTTTTTGGAGTTCAAAAACACTATTAATCCATCAATTGGCTCAACTAACTCTATTTTTCTTCATTGCAAAGATAATTTAACTCTAAAACTCTCATTGTCAATTTGGTCGTTAAATTTTTTGAAAAATTGTACTGCAGTACTGGATGTTGAGATCCGGTCATTAGTTTTTAAAATATTTACTACTATCAAATCCACACGTCCAGTAGTTAGTTTTTTAAAAATTGAACAATATAGGATTCATGCATCGAGTAATGGTTTATGTATACCAAAATGGTATGTTTTCTTCATAATTAAGTTTTAATTTGTGTTAAATGTTTGTAGTTAGTTTTGGTTAAGCCTCTAGCTGAATCCAAACCATAGCATGCACTTGATTTGAAATCTGAGCCTGCAACTAAATCAAAACCATAGTTTGCAACTAAATTGAAACTTGATCTCGTACTTGACTTGAAACTCAAAGAAATAGCTTATTTGAAACCAGATATTGCAAGTCATTGTAAGATTTATGGGTCACGTATGTAATTAATTAATAAAGTGTGTTAGGGTCATTATATAATTAGCCAATAAACTAGGGGTCAAATAATATATAATAGTTTATGGCTAAAGAGCATAATAGTTATGAAAAATTAATAGTGTAGATACCAGAGAGTTTCTAATTTAATGAGACGCTGAATTGGAAATACTGCAATTTGAGATATAACTAATAATAGTTATATATAGGGGTAATGGTCCCCAAGGCAAACACAACAAGACTATTCAGTTTCACAAAACCCTAAAAGAGAAAACTCTCTGGTTCTCTCTATCCCCATCAAGAGAGCAAGGTCTTCAGAGTGTTTTGCTGAGGAAGATCACCCAACCCATTGGCTCTATCATCATCATCCCAGGATTTCATCAATGGCAATTCCCACAGGTACGCTTCCGCCTTTAGTTATTCATCATGTAATTGGCATGGATCGTTGAGCATAATGCTATTTAGGGTTTACCAACAATTGGTATCATAGCCTACCATATTTAATTCATGATGAAATTCGGTTATTGTCTTTATTTTAGGATTCAATTTGGGAATTTTGACATGATTGAAAAATTAGGGTTTGTAATTTGGGAATTTTGACATGATTGAAAAATTAGGGTTTGTAATTTGGGAATTTGGATATATATATTATGGAATCCATATTTTTTTTGTTTTCGGATATAATTTTTTTTTTTTGTGTTGAAATGCCATGAGATTTGTTTAGAAAGTGATTTATTGGGAACAAAGTCTACATTACATTCGTGACATGTAAAACCACATTTTCAGTTTCACTGTTTCGGTAGTAAAACATGCATAATTCAGATATTGTCATTTACTAAATAGCAACTCCAGCACAATATGTTTGTTATATTTAAATAATAAATAGAATTTGAAAGACTTTCAAATATTCTTAGTTAGACGATGCACTTATCAACGTGCGTTTAATGCTTGTGCTTAATAGCTTAGTAAAATAATATTTTTTGTTTTGCAATAGTCAGTAAGCCAACCCAGGGAAACTTGACGTCGTTGATTTTAGTGAACAATGTTTTTTTTTTTTTTTTTTTTTTTTTTA
>JBBPBR010000004.1:46805676-46815895 GCA_037974775.1 Cicer pinnatifidum
TTTTTTTTAAATATTGTTTTATTTGGATATAATAAATATATGTTCATGTCAAGTTTGACATTTTGAATGAGTTAATTGAAACTTGACGTCGCCAAAGTGACCTCTCTTGTCTAAATTGCTCGTGAAGAGTGTCAAATGGCTGTGTATATGTTTATTCATGCGGGTATTGACCGGCCCAAAGGAAGGTTAATATTTGGTAGAATTACATGTACACCTGCAATGATAAATGTGTGACAATTATTTGGTATACATGTGAGCAGTAAATCAGCCCAAAGGAAGGTTTATTGTTTGACATGTCTTATTGTCAATAGTTGATCGTTGCAACAAGAGTACCACTAGTAGTTGGTGTTACTGTCCAAAGACTTGACACCAATGGTGCACTGGGTATCTTGAGATGGGTTAAATTCCATGATTTGAACATATGTATTTATTTATTGATTTATTTTCCTATAATGTGAGTTTCTAAGTTGCGTCCTTTATTTAATTCACAGCATCTATTGCTTCCATATCTGCAAATTTGAGTTCTATTCCTGTCCTTAATGGAACAAATTTTAAGGAATGGGAAGAGAACACTCTGATTGTTCTTGGCTGCATGGATCTAGACCTTGCATTAAGAATTGATCGACCCCCTACTCCTAAGGACTCTAGTTCTTCTGAGGAAAAATCAGAGTATGAGAAATAGGATCGCTCAAATCGCATAAGTCTTATGATCATAAAGCGTGGCATTCCTGAGGTCTTTAGAGGTGCTGTCTCGGATGAGGTAGTTACAGCTAAAAATTTCCTTGCTGAGATGGAAAAACGCTTTGAAAAAAGTGATAAGGCTAAAACAAGTTCTTTGCTTCAGAATTTAATTTCCATAAAGTATCAAGGCAAGGGAAATATAAGAGAGTACATTATGATGATGTCCAACATTGCTTCTAAGCTTAAAGGACTAAAGCTTGAGTTGTCAAATGACTTATTCATTTAGTATTGTTGTCTCTTCCTGCGCAATTTAGTCAGTTTAAGGTGACTTATAATTGTCAAAAGGAGAAATGGACTCTTAATGAGCTCATTTCATTATGTGTGCAAGAAGAGGACAGGCTGAAGCAAGATAGGACTGAAAGTGCTCACTTTACTAGCATCTCTAAAGACAAGGGCAAAAGGAAAATAATTGAGGAGCCCAAGAACAAAGTTGCTGCTAAGGGTCCAGAACAAAAGAAGCAGACTAAGGATAACAACTGCTTCTTCTGTAGAAGTCCTGGACACGTGAAGAAGGATTGTGCCAAATATCACGCTTGGCATGTTAAGAAAGGTATAATTCTGTCTTTGGTCTGTTCTGAGGTTAATTTAGCTTCAGTACCTGGAAACACTTGTTGGTTAGACTCTGGTGCAACTACTAACATCAGTGTTTCAATGCAGGGTTGCTTGAACTTCCGAAAGCCTAGTGATACTGAAAGATGCATCTATGTAGGAGATGGGAAGAAGGTAGAAGTTGAAGCCATAGGAAAATTTAGATTATTATTAAGTTCTGGTCATTATTTGGATTTAGCAGACACTTTTGTTGTACCGTCATTTAGACGGAATTTGGTCTCTATTTCTTATTTGGACAAATCAGGATATTATTGTTCATTCGGGAATAAAGAATTTACTTTGTCTTTAAATTCGAATGTTGTTGGAACCGGTTTACATTCTAGTTATGATAATCTTTATTTGTTGGAAACTGTGGCTAACTATAATGAAACCTTGAGTGTGGAATCACGTGGTACTAAGCGAAAAATTGACATTTTCAATTCAGGAGTGCTTTGGCACAAGCGTCTAGGTCACATCTCTAGAAATAGAGTTGAACGACTTGTGTCAGAAGGAATTTTAGATTCCATTGACTTCACAGACTTTAACGTTTGTGTAGCATGAATTAAAGGAAAACAAACTAAAGATAAGAAATTAGGCGCATATAGAGCTACAAACGTCTTAGAATTGATACACACGGACATCTGTGGGCCATTTCCAACTCCTTCTTGGAAAGGTCAACAATATTTTATATCATTCATAGACGATTATTCTAGATATGCCTACCTTTACCTAATTCACGAAAAGTCCCAATCAATAGACGTGTTCAAATCCTTTAAGGCAGAAGTTGAGAATCAACTTAATAAAAGAATTAAAAAGGTCAAATCTGATCGTGGTGGTGAATACTACGACAGATATGATGGTTCAGGTGAACAACGTCCGGGACCATTTGCCAAATACCTAGAGGAATGTGGAATCGTCCCACAATACACTATGTCGGGGTCACCCAACATGAATGGTGTAGCTGAAAGACGAAACAGGACTCTTAAGGATATGGTAAGGAGTATGATTTGTCATTCCACCTTGCCAGAGTCACTCTGGGGAGAGGCATTAAAAACAACAGCATACATTCTTAATAGAGTACCAACTAAGGCAGCGGCTAAAACACCTTATGAGCTTTGGATTGGGCGTAAGCCTATTCTGAAGCACCTTCATGTTTGGGGATGCCCATCTGAGGCAAGGCCTTATAGGCCGAATGAAAAGAAATTTGAACCCCGAACAATTGGCAGCTATTTTATAGGGTACTCAGAAAAATCAAGGGGCTATAAATTTTATGATCCTAATTTCAGAACAATTTTTGAGACGAGAACGGCGACGTTCTTTGAGGATATTGAGTTTGGGGGAAAGATTAAGGTTAAAAGATTTTGTCTTTGAGGAAGAATCGGTAACAATTCCAGAACTGATTCTTTCACCAGTTGACTTTCCCATTATTGCACAAACTCAAGATGATCTGGTTGTTCAGGAAGAACAAAATCCAGATAAAATTCAAGATCCTCAAGAACAAGTGCCTCAAGAGCCAGCTCCATTGCGGAGATCCACTAGAGAAAGGAAAAATGCTATTTCGGATGATTATGTAGTATTTATCAATGAGGTAGAGGAAAATGTTGGCATGACGGAAGACGACCCGATCAACTTTCGTCAAGCCATGCAAGATTCCCATTCAAATAAGTGGATTGAAGCAATGAATGAGGAGTATAAGTCTATGCAAGACAATTCAGTTTGGGAACTTATCCCATTACCTGAAGGAGTGAAACCCATTGGTTGCAAATGGATTTTTAAAACCAAGAAGGATTCCATTTAATGGGTCTATGTCATTTAGTTGTGTCAGTACGGGTGATTATTGATGGGTTTAGTTATGCTTGTTATGACGAAAGCCTCTTTGGTTCCATGTGCTGATATGATTAATGGACGGGACAATTTGGATTTTACTCAAGGTAATTATAATGACATTTTTGACGTCATAAAGTCTAACACACTCCTAAGGATACATGTGTGACCAGTGGGAGATTGTAAGATTTATGGGTCACATATGTAATTAATTAATAAAGTGTGTTTGGGTCATTATATAATTAGCCAATAAACTAGGGGTCAAATAATATATAATAGTTTATGGCTAAAGAGCATAATAGTTATGAAAAAATTAATAGTGTAGATACTAGGCAGTTTCTAATTTAATGAGGGGCTGAATTGGAAATACTTCAATTTGGGATATAACTAATAATAGTTATATATAGGGGTAATGGTCCCCAAGGCAAACACAACAAGACTATTCAGTTTCACAAAACCCTAAAAGAGAAAACTCTGGTTCTCTCTATCCCCATTAAGAGAGAAAGGTCTTCAGGGTGTTTTGCTGAGGAAGATCACCCAACCCATTGGCTCTATCATCAGCATCCCAGGATTTCATCAATGGCAATTCCCACAGGTACGCTTCCGCCTTTGGTTATTTATCATGTAATTGGCATGGATCGTTGAGCATAATGCTATTTAGGGTTTACCAACATATACCACTCAGGTTCGACGTGATATTTGTCAATGTCTCAAAGGAGCTTCTACAAAATTTGGCGTTAACCCTAACAAAACAAAACAACTCCCACAACATTGTAACATTAGTCTTTCTTTTACGTTTGATCCTAGCATTGACTGCAACAAGTAAGTTTGTCTTTCTCTTTTCTTGCTAAATCACACCAAATCGTATACAGTTTTTGTAACACCCCAAATTTTATTATAAACTATTTTATTAATTAAATAGGATTTTAGATTATTAATTCGGTGCTAACATTGATTTAGAATATATGTTGATTATTTTTATAATTAATTTTCTTTACATGTGTATTTCCTATGATGTGTTAATCTGTACATATTTGTTTAAATGAGTGATATATATAATCTGTACATATTTGTTAATATGTGCATATGTGTATTTCCTATGATGTGTTAATCTGTACATATTTGTTTAAATGAGTGATGTATATAACAAATATTTTAAAGAATAAGATTTAGGTGATTTTACGTGTATATGTAAGTTGATAATTAATATCTTATTTTCTTGCGTGTTTTGTAACACCCCGACCATTCGGCGTTACTGGCTGTGTTACCTCACGAACTTCTCGCCCCCCCCCCCTTTCCCTCATGGAAATCTGGCTAGTTTTTGCCTTCCGTGGGATTTGAGCCCGATACCTAGGGATTGTGATGAGGCGGTACTTAACTCCTAGGTACCGGGCTCAAATCCCACGGAAGGAAAAAACTCGCCAGATTTCCATGAGGGAAAGGGGGGGAATTGTGATTATATATATATATTACGATTTAGTAGTTAACATAAAATATTGTTGTTATATTTATTTATTTTATAATTTTAACTATTCTCTAATGATATATTATTATGACATGAGTATTTTAAAAAAATGAGTATAATTATACTGATTAATTTGAATATTCAGTTTGGGTTGTTAATAATATTTTTTTTAAGATTAATTATTTTAATTACTCTAATTTATCATATATTATTTATGAAATGTTAGTAATGTTTTATTAATGAGATTGTGTTTAAAACTAAAATAATGTTGAAAATAATTAGTATTGGTAATTGTTGGTTTCATTAAAACAAAAAAGATCAAAATGTGTTTCATGGGTCAAGGCCATGTAAAACCTAATTAAAGAATAAAACAAAACAAAAAATAGAGGAAGAGAAAGGCATTCGCACACCAACTGCTGCTCCCAAGAGGAATTGGAATAAAATTAAAAGAAAATTGATACCGATGATCATAATTGTCTTAGAAAAGTTTCTCTGTTTTCGTCCAAATTTCAGTATGTTATTTTATACATTTAGTTAGTCAATTAAACATAATTTTCTAGATTTTTAACAACTCCAATTTCTCTCTAAAATACACGACTTCTCCGTTTGTAGAATTTGTTATTTTACACCATTCTCCTTCACCGTAAGTCTGATTTGAGAGAAACCAACGCCGTAGCGATCGTGTGAAAAGTGGCTATATTATCCACGGATTAGTTTTCTGATTTATGGTAAGTTACCTTAACTGAATTTCGAAATTTAGTTCTTGGAGTCTCTTCTCATAATTTATTTTTAATGTTTACCCATAAACTATCCAATTATATCGATTTAAGGGAAAAAAATCAAAGAACAAAGGTTGTTTGCTCGTGGAATCGTATTCGTGTATGAAAGCATCAAAATAAGGTAAGGGGTGAGAGAGCATTTGAATTCATGAGTATAATATAATGTGAGATGAACGAGAAAACCGTATTTCCCAACGATTCATTCAGGGCTCGCTATGTACAGCAATAGCCCTTTGAGTGATAAATTGATTAATGTAAAAATATGGGAATTGTAAGATTAAATTATAGAATAGAAATATTTATAAGTTTTTGTTTGATTTAACTTCGTTAAATGTGTGGTATTTGATATTATTGTGATGTTTGATTTATTTTTATTAAATGTGCGTAATTGATATTATTGTGATATTAGATGTTTAATGAATTTTATGTATATGATTGATTAGACGTGTTTATGTGATGTTATAAGAAAAAGTGAATTTTTTTTGATATAGATTTATGTGATATTGGATGTCGAATGAATTTTATGTATATGTTTTATTAGACGAGTTTATGTGATGTAATAATACAAAGTGATTTCATTTTAATAAGTTATGTGATTTTGATGATGTATAATTAATAATAATGATGTTATAAATTTGTGACGAGCCTATTTTATGATGTATGATTGAGGATAGTGATGCTATAAATTTGTGATGGGTTTATGTGACGAGATATGATTAATGATAGTGATGTTGTGAATTTGTGAAGAGAATACTGAAGTAACCCCATAGTTGGTGAAATAATTGTGATTCCAATTTTTATTTGAGATGATGGTCTTAATGGGTTATCCTAGGCCAACGAGGAGAGAAAATTGAGAATTTGTGAAGTGAAGATTATTTTGTCATGATATAGGTAGGGCCTAACAAGCCTAGTGATTCCGGGGATGTACAACTGAATGAGCCTGATATGGTCAATCTGCTGTCGAGCCTTAAGGCAAGATTGTTAGACAGTGGTGGTATTCGGGTGGGGAATTCTTAGGTGACTTGGAGGTAGCACTCCAAATGTCGAGAGCTACCACGCTGTAACACCCTAAATTTGATAATAAACTATTTTATTAATTAAATAGGATTTTAAATTATTAATTTGATGTTAAAATAATTTTAGAATATATGTTGATAAATTTTGTGAGTAATTTTTATTATAAGGATGCTTTCTATGATGTGCTGGTTTGATAGATACTATATTTAATGAGCAATATAAATAATAAATATTTTATTTTATTATTTTATATATTTTGATAAAAATAATAATATATTAGTGTAATATTTTAAAGAAATTTTTATATGATTTTAAGTGTATATGTGAGTTGGTAATTAATATGATAGTTTCTTATATGTTTGACTATTGTTAAGTGTGTGCATATATATATTTTAATCATTTTTAAGTATCTCTTATTTTAATTATTTCTAAATATATTTTATTTTAATTATTTATTCTATAAATAATTATCTTGAGATCGTAGTAATATTGAGTTTGATTTTTTTTTTTTATATACTTATTTTGGAATTGTGATTATATATATATTATGATTTTGTAATTAACATAAAATACTATTGTTATATTTATTTATTTTATAATTTTGACTATTTTCTAATATGATGGTATCATTATAACATGAATATTTTGACAAAGTTATCGTTTGACACCGGTAATCGATAACTGTTCCGTTAAAGTTTCTCCGTTTTCATCTATATTTGAGTATGTTATTTCATTCATTTAACTCGTCAATTAAACATAATTTTCCAGATTTTTAACAACCTCAATTTCTCTCTAAAATACCCGACTTCTTCATTTGTAGAATTCGTTATTTTGCACCGTTCTCCTTCACCGTAAGTCCGATTTGAGTGAAACCAATGCCAAAACGACCGTGTGAAAAGTGGCTATATTATCCACTGATTGGGTTTCTAATTTATGGTAATTTTCCTTGAAAAAATTTCGAAAATAGTTTTTAGAGTATCTTCTCATAATTTATTTTTAACGTTTATCCATAAACTGTCGAGTTAGATCGATTGAAGGACAAAGAGTCAATGAACAAAGGTTGTTTTCTCGTGGAATCACATTCGTTTGTGAATGCATCAAAGTAAGGTAAGGGGGTGAGAGAGCGTTTGAATTCATGAGTATAATATTTTTTGAGATGAATGGGAAAACCGTATTTCTCAACAATTCATTCGGGGCTCGCTACGTACAGCAGTAGCCCTCTGCGTGATAAATTGATTAATATAAAAATATGGGAATTGTGAGATTAAAATATGCAATAGAATTATTTATAAGGTTTTGATTAATTTAACTTCGTTAAATGTGTGGTATTTTATATTATTGTGATGTTTGATTTATTTTTATTAAATGTGACATATTTGATATTATTGTGATATTGGATGTCGAATGAATTTTATGTATATGTTTGATTAGACATGTTTATGTGATGTGATAATAAAAAGTGAATTCATTTTGATAAGTTTATGTGATTATGGTGATGTATAATTAATAATAATGATGTTATAAATTTGTGATAAGCCTATTTGATGATGTATGGTTAATGATTGTGATGCTATAATTTTGTGATGAGTTTATTTGATGAGATATGATTAGTGATAGTGATGTTGTGAATTTGTGGTTAGAATATTGAAGTAACTCCATAGTTGGTGAAATAATTGTGATTCAAATTTGTGTTTTACGGTCTTAATGGAGTATCATATGCCAACGAGGGGAGAAAATAAATATTGAGAATTTACGAAGTGAAGATTATTTTTTCATCATATGGGTAGGGCCTGACAAGCCTAGTGATTCCGGGGAAGTACAACTAAATGAGTCTAATCATGGCGGTTTGCTGTCGACCCTTAAGGCAAGATTGTTAGACCTTGGAGGTATTCAGGTGGGGAATTTCTAATTGACTTGGATATAACACTCCAAATTTTGGGAGCTACCACGCAACACACGTTTACCTCGACTGTCATGTATATGTTTCTCAGGTTGAGTTGAGGGGATCTATGAGGACAGGGCCAATTTGAATTGTCCGTCCTCTGGGCTGGTGACATAGTATCAAGCCTCCTAACCAAGTACTTCAGAGTTAGAATGGTACCACATTGTGAAGTTGAGTCTAAGCTCATGCACAGCATTGCATTTTATTGTAATTGTTTTGTTGTTATTAATATGTATCGTGTGTGGTGATAATTTCTCTTAAACAATTTGATGTTACAGTGAAATTTATTGATTTTTCTTGAGTGATTTTGACCTTTTAATGTGATATTTTCTTGATGGAATATTTGTGTAATGATACGATCATTTTATGATTGTTTGCGTGTTCTTCTGACTTGTATTATACTATCATCATGATTTCGAAACTCACCTCCTTCGTTGTTTGTGTTTGACTGGCTGGACCATGCATTTGCGAAATCGCAGTTATTACAGGTTAATGAGTCTTGAAGTTCAAGTTTGGGAGGAAATCCGCTCTAATAGGTGATATCGGGAATAAGGGTTTTAATTTGTATTTTACTTATTTAATTTGAATTGAATTTTTGTATGAAAACCTTAGAAGTACTAGTAAGTTTTTAGAATTAAATCAAGTAATTATACTTAAGTCAAGCTTATCGAGATTGCACTATATTAATGGATAAAATAAGTTTAAAGTGTTTTTATTTTAATTTTTGAGAAACGTGATTTTCTAAATTAAATATAAAGTTTTTTTTTCTTGGAAATATATTTTTCTAAATTATATATATTATTTTGGGATTTAGGCTGTCACACACGCAAATCACCTTTACGTCGATTGTCACGTATATGTGTCACGGGTTGAGTTGAGGGGATCTATGAGGACAGGACCAATTTGAATTGTCCATCCACCGGGATAGTGGCATAGTATCAAGCATCTTAATCAAGTACTTCAGAGTTTGAATGGTACCACATTGTGAAGCTAGAGTCTAAGCTCATGCATAGCAATGCATTTTATTGTGATTGTTTTGCTGTGATTAATATGTATCACGTGTGGTGATAATTTCTCTTATAATATTTAATGTTATGGTGAAATTTATTGATTTTCCTTGAGTGATTTTGACTTTTTAATGTGATATTCTTTTGATGGAATGTTTGTGTAATGATACGATTCTATTATGATTGTTTGTGTGCTCTTCTTACTTGTATTATACTGTCATCATGATTTCGAAACTCACCTCATTCGTTGTTTGTGTTTGACTGACTTTGTCGTGCGTTTGGGAAATCGTAGTTGTTACAGGTTAATGAAGCTTAAATCAAGTAATAATACTTAAATCAAGCTTATTGAGATTCCTCTATTTTAATGGAGAAAATAAATTTAAAGTGTTCTTTTTGAATACAATTACTCTATTATAATATAAATTATTATATATATTTTTGGGGTGTAGGGTGTAACAATTTTTAAAAACAATTGTTAATATGTAATAATTATTTTTTAATATAGAAAGACTTAAATGGTGACTTTTTTTTATCACAAAATTATCTTATTGTTATTTTTATTTATCTACAGGATTCCGTAATTCTACAATATGGAGCAAACATATCATGAAGTAAGCTAGATGTACAATAACAAAAACTTTATAGCAATAAGGAAAGTGAAAAATTGTAACAACTCTTAAAAGTTGGATAATTTTTAGCAGTCTGTTTTCGAAAATTTGAATCATATTAATTTGTTATCTATTCTCTATTTTTTATATTTCTGAAGTGTAATATTATTATTTTTGAAATTCTATTATACAAAGAAATTACTAAATAAAATATAATTTTTATTTATAAAATATTGAAAAGTTTTACT
>JBBPBR010000004.1:46832623-46863706 GCA_037974775.1 Cicer pinnatifidum
TATTAATTCTTGAATATTAGAGGTTGGTAGAATTTATAATTTTTTTTAAAAAAAAATGAAATTTGAAGGAGTTAAATTTTATTTATTTTGTATGATAAAACTAACTTTTGTTTGAATTACTCTTGATTATTTTAAAGAAAAAGAAATTAAATTGAGTTGAGTTTTTGTTGATTTATAAAATAACAATAATTATATGCTACTAATTTTATTTAATGTTTAAAACACCTTAAAACTTACATTATGTTTTACTTTGTCTTGTTTTTAAGAAAATTGAAAAGAGTTGTTGTTTAGGGGGCTAATGTGAATATTGAATCGTGAGGGTGTTGGAATATTTATTTGAAATGATTGATTTTTCTGATTATGATATTATGAACCCATTAGAGTTTGATTGGATGATAGAGTTTTAGAGTTTAAGAATTCTTCAGTGATTTACAATAGTACTAATGATAAAATTTCTACTAATTGAGAAAGAGAAGAAAAAAAAAAGAAAAAAAAGAACAAAGATTTTAAAAATCTTCTCAATTGTGAAAATTTTTTTGAAAAATTATCTAAATTTTGGATTCTATAATTGATGTATTTTACAAGTAGATTTTTTTTTGTTATATGAATTAACATAACAAAATGGTATGCATTAGATTGGTATGTGTAGAGTGCATCATGTAGATTGATATGTGTAGAGTGCATCATGTAAATTGGTATGCGTATAGAAACTAAAATTTATTTTATCAAATTTTTTTATTAATTATAAAATTGCAATTTTTATTTGAAACTCAATTTTTAAGATTAGGACAAAACTCCAAAATCCTTAAAATTGATGATGTGTTATGTTTTTGACCAATTTGGTGGCTTGATAGAAACTGAGGGATGTATCTATAAGCATGTTGAGTAGTTAGTATGAGAGGAGGCTACTATTTTGTAGATTTATGAATTAGTGTAATTCATTATCATTATCATATGTCTTATGTTTTGTGTCGTGCACTACTTTAATGTATATAAATATACACATTTTTTAAGTTTGATAAAATAAGAAAATAAATTGGAACTATTTTAGAAGTGTTAATTAATTGTAAAATTTCCTATCTATCAATATATATAGTTTAAGTTTTATTTCAAAATATGAGTTGAAAATAATAATTTTTACAGTGATTAACTATTTAGAAATGTGTTTTTGATGATTAAAGTACGAATGAATTTTTAAAAATCTAATAGATTTTAAAAATATCTGTGATTTATTTTATTTGTATTGTATTTAGAAACGTGATTTATTTTAGTTGTTTTATTTAGACTTGAATTATTGATAAATAATTTAAAGGAAAAATTGGAATTCTCAATGATATTTTTTTTTGGGTGCTAAATGGTTAGTGATATTTTTTTTAATAATAATTTAAGTCAAGAAATCAATTTTTAGAATGATGTGTAACCTTGAAAGTGGTTTGGTAATGTGTTGTATCTTCTAGTAAATAATTATTTATCTTATCTTCTACTTGGAAAATCCACATATGCTTCCATTTGTTGTAACTTTGGTAATGTGCTAATTTTTGGATTAATTATTTGAATGTGTATATGATTATGTAAATATTAAATTGTTTGTGTTTCAAGTGTTCTAATTGTTGGGAATTGGTGTATAGAATTAGAGTAGTCGAGAGCATCTAAATGTTAAATAGTTTTATATTCCTTCAATTGAATTATTGGTTATATATTGATGTTAGTGACTTTTCTTTTGTTGGTGTAACTAGTAGTAAATTACAAATAAATTATTGGGAAGGTGTAATTAATTGAATTTTTAACTTGAAAAAAGGAGTAGGAGTTGTGGCGTCGCCTTCGCACTTCTGAACCACGTTAAAGATACTTTTAATTATTCATATTTGAATTTGAATGACTGCAGTTATAGTTCCTAAAGTAGTTGACTAAATGAGTACAAGGGACTAGCTACCCCAATGACTCATCGTCAATAAAAGAGACAAGGATAACTCATTATTTTGTTAGAAGTACCTTTTAATTTTATTTTTTTAAGTAGTTAAAAAATACATTCATTGCTTATACCAATTGAATTAATTTAATTATTAAATATATGTTATTAGGAAATAGTATCTCTATCATTAGTGTTTTTTTTTTCTCCTTTATTATATACAAAGTATGTTTTTATAGAGTAAGTGATTATAAATTATTATAATATTATTAAGTTGTTAGATGTATCTAGTATTTTAAAAATTGTTCTCTTTGCTAGACCTAAATTAAATTTGTTGAATGTTTGGTGATAGGATTTAGATTTTATTTTAAGGAGTAAAACTAGTAATATTTGGTTTGAAAGAACTAGTTGAAATTAAAAACGTACTTGAGATGTGTTTCATTTAACCAAACTAAATGAACTACATTATTATTGACAAAATATATATGTTATGTTTTATATGTAAATTACAGTAAGTAACTCTATGATATTCTATTTCATAATTGAATGATAAATGTTATAGACATTTTATTTCAGAAATTGAATGATAAATGTTGCGTTTAATTGATTTATTTTGTCATGTTAGTCTATCATGCTATGTTGATTTTCTACATGTTGTGCTTAATTGGAGATTGAATATCTTAAATATATTTATAGACTAAGTTTGAATCTTGAGAGTGGTAAGTTAGATATTAGTTCACTCACCGCAAATTTCGAGGACGAAATTCTTTAACAAGGGGAGAATTGCAACACCCTAAATTTGATAATTAATTAAATAGGATTTTAAATAATTAATTTGATTTTAAAATTATTTCGAATATATATTGATAAATTTTGTGAGTAATTTTCGTTATAGGGATGTTTTCTATGATGTGTTGGTTTGATAGATATTATATTTAATGAGCAATATAAATAATAAATATTTTACTTTATTATTTTATACATTTTTATAAAAATAAAAGTATTTTAGTGTAATATTTTAAAGAACAAGATTTTATATGATTTTAAGTGTATATGTGAGTTGGTAATTAATATGATATTTTCTTATATGTTTGACTAATGTTAAGTGTGTACATTTTATATTTTAATCATTTTTAAGTATCTCTTATTTTAATTATTTCTAAATATATCTTATTTTAATTATTTATTCTATAAATAATTATATTGAGATCATAGTAATATTGTGTTTGATTTTCTTTGTTTTTATATATTCATTTTGAAATTGTGATTATATATATATATATTATGATTTAGTAATTAACATAAAATATTATTGTTATATTTATTTATTTTATACTTTTAACTATTTTCTAATATGATGGTATTATTATAATATGAATATTCTGAGAAATAAATATAACAAAATTGCTACCAACACCCCCTATATTGCTACTCACACCCCTCAACTTTAAAAAAATAATTAAAATGACCAAACTGCCCTTTCCTTATATTTCATCTTCCTCAATACTATTTCTTCTTCTTCTTCTTCAAAACTAACACCCCCTTATCTTCTTCTTCATAACTAACACCCCCTATCTTTTTCTTCATCACTATTATTTCATCTTCTTCAATACAATTAATCATCAACCATCTTCTTCAATATTGTTTTGCACACCTTATGTGTTCCTTCCATTAATCATCAACCATCTCCATTAATCATCAACCATCATCAACCAATTTTTCACACACTTCATCATTGTTGTGAATCAAGTAAGTAATCTTCATTTTTGTTTTGTTTTATGTATTTAAGAATGCTGCAATGCCTGAAACCCATAAATATGGCTTCCATTGTTGTTGCAGAGCACCACCTGCGTTGCCCTAAACCCAGAAACGTACGTGAACTGAGTTCACGTACGTAAAAAAATTTTGAAAACCCAGAAACTTACGTGAATTGAATTCACGTACGTAAAAAAATTTCAAATTTTCCAAACCTTACGTGAACTCAGTTCACGTATATGTACGTGATTTCAATTCACGTACACCTACGTGAACTGAGTTCACGTAAGGTTTGGAAAATTTGAAATTTTTTTACGTACGTGAATTCAATTCACGTAAGGTTTGCAAAATCAGTTCACGTACACGTACGTGAACTCAGTTCACGTAAGGTATGGAATTAGTTCACGTACGTGAATTGAATTCACGTAAACTGATTTCTGGATTTTCGAAAACTGGTTTACTTAATTCAGAAATGATTTACCGTTTACATTTTTTTAAATGATTTTCGTTTTGCAGATATGGTGCGCACTATGTATACTGACAGAGAGGGTCGGGTTAGACTTAATGAGGGAAGTTATAATGCAGAGTCTAATGCGGACGGTCATCGTATTAGGCCAACTGCTTCTGCAAGGGAACAACGGCGGCGAGTGCAGCGACAACAGGAAGAGTCCCAAACCGAACCCCAAACAGTTGATGCCCATCCTGAACCCCAAACAGCTAATATAGATGAACCTCCACAGGATGTTGGCTATCCCGGTGGTCCGGTTGATAGTTCTGTCCTTAGGACATTTGGCGATCATGTTGCGACTTGACTCTGGGATGGCGAGGTAATTTTCTCAATCAAATTAAGTTAAATTAATTAATTTATTTTAAATTTATGTTTAACATTTATTTTTCACTTAAATAATGTCAGGATCGGGGAGAATTAAGGGTGTTCAGCAATGGGAAAAAATTAAAAGAAGCTGTTATTGAAGACGAAGAGATTGAGCAACTAGTTAAAAGCTCGGGATTGTATTCTTTAATAAAATGCAGCTATGAAATGATCGACAAAGGAATTATTTCTGCATTTGTAGAGAGATGGCATCGTGACACAAGTAGTTTTCATCTTCCTATTGGTGAAATGACGATTACATTGGACGACGTGTCATCTCTGTTGCATATTCCTATTACTGGTGCATTCTTCAGTGTTAATGTATTTAACAAGGATGAAGGTGCAGATATATTGGCAGAGCTTCTTGGAGTTAGTCACGGTGTTGCTTATGCTGAATTTAATGTGACGCGGACAGCCACGGTTAGGTATAGTTGGTTACTTGATGTATACCATCAGCGTTGTCAGGAGCGGCATTGGCAGATGGCTGCGAGAGCATATCTATTGTTTTTGGTTGGTTGCACACTCTTCAGCGATAAGAGTGCCTACGCAGTTAGTGTTGCATATCTTGAGTGCTTCCGAGACCTTAATTCTTGCGGGGGATATGCATGGGGTGCAGCTGCTCTTGCTTTTCTTTATGACAATCTTCGAGAAGCCAGCATGCATCAAACCAGAACTGTTTCAGGGTATCTGACACTTTTACAGGTAAACTGTATGATTGTTTATTGTGTTTATAATTTTTATTAATAATGATCATAAACTAATGATATGTTATTATATATGTGCAGGCATGGGTCTATGAGCATTTTCCTACATTATGTAGAGATTGTTGTAGACTTTCTCCTACTTATGTTGAAGACTATCCTAGAGCACTTAAATGGAAGCCCAAAAGGGATAAGGGGTTGGTTCTTCCACCAAATATTATCTCGTAATGAGACATGAATTCTTGAAGCTCTACCACACACTCTTGGCGAATGAATGCCCAAAAGTTCTCACCCATTCCAAGTAAAGCTGCAACTGCACGATATCCACAATTACCATCATCGCCCACATCAATAATGTCATCTATGAATTTGTGAATTTCAACTGGCAACCAATCCTTGAAGATAAGAACTCTCGGTTGTTGAACTTTGCTGATTGATGGTCGAGGTGTGAGCTTTGTTACTGATGGTCGAGGTTGCTGTACTTTATTAGAAGTTACAGTACTACATGCATTTGTGCCACTGCATCGAACAGTTGCATCCACATATTCCCACCAAGATGGATCACGCTTGGTTGATTTATCTCTTTTTGATATCTTACTTTTGCCTTTTTTAGGTGCACCCTTTGTTTTAACCTTGTCAACAGGTGGACACATCGACGTAGTCGATGGATACGCAATCTCACGTAATTTACCTTTCATTGCAATTTTTCCAGGTACATCAAGTTCATCAAACTTTTTCACTATCACATCTATTTCATGTTTCACAGATAATTCTGAAGGTTTACCCGATCCATCATCATGAAAAGTTAATTTAGTCCACCAAACATGAATAACATCTAAAGGAATAGAACGTGGGATCATACTATATCTGGCTATCTCACATGCACAAGGTAGACCATGTGTTCTCCTTATTTTGCAGCGACATTCATTCTTATCTATACCGACATACTTCACGCGATCAAACTCTGCCGCAATGTGATCTATTGCATTTTTTGACACAACACCACGCAAATTAGCATATAACCTGTTACTATGTCGATGGACCTTCTGAATTATGCTCTTTTCAAATGATGCTATTATCTCACTGTGTTGTAATACAATCATGCTATTAATGCTTTTCCAAACACTGCATATATCACCAATGCTATCTTGTAATATCCGTTTCAAACTCCAGTGCGCCGACTCAACCCTTTGTGTTGTAGTGTTCCCAAAATGCATAACTCTATTTGTCCACGCCTCTACAAATCTTTCCTTGTGAGGAATTAACCACTGATCATGTACATAATCATTAAAGATAGAAGAGCTACTACAAATTCCTTCAAAGTTAGCCAAATTCATGTAGTATTGTGTCTCATCATAACTGTAAACAAGAGCCTCCCATACCTCCATTATTTGCACCTGCTTCTTTTTTGGAAAAACAGTCATCTTGCACTTCGCTTTGACATTTTTGCATATATGAAACAAACATAATAAATTGGTCGCCTTTGGAAAAACACATTCAACTGCGTTCATCAAAGCAAGATCTCTATCAGTAACAATTACTTCAACTTCACCAGCTGTAATTTGTTCTTTCAACATTTGTAGTGCCCATGTAAAATTATCAACACGTTCAGACTGTAGATACGCAAATCCCACACAAAATGTCATTTCTGTAGATGTAACACCAATAATTTCAAGTAATGGCATCCGATACCTACATGTCTTATATGTGCTATCCAAAATCAATATTATGTGAAAATTATTTACAAGACTGATAGCATCTGGATGAGCCCAAAATATATCCCTCAACTCATTTGAATCATCTACCTTCCTATATCGATAGACATATTTGTCGCGTTCCATCAATGTCAAAAGATGTTGCATTTCTGTTTTATTACCTCTAAGTGATGAACGATATGCTTGACGTGCATTGTAAACTTGTTTTATTGTCGTAAAACTTTGAACATTATGATCTTTTATTGTCATCAATATGTTTCTTGGTTTGATCATATTTTTCGTCATATCACCAAGTACAACTTTCTCTTCCTGAGACAATCGACCTAAGAAAGCATGACCAGTCAGTTTTTTGGCCAATTCGTGGTTATGGACACCACATATTACATGCAGATACCATCCATCACCAACATTTGATGGTGTACCTCTCAATCTAAATGGACATTCGCATTTTCTACTCCAAGTACTCCTCATCGGTTTAGAATTCTTCCAAGGTCTATATTTACCACTTCTTTCACAACCAAGAATTAATTTTGTCTTTGTTCTTGGTCGTGCTGTCGCATTTTCAGATCTAAAAATAACAACGACAACTCCATTTTCCCTTCCAACATTTCTAGCCCATTTTAATAAATCATCTCGCGTATCAAACATCATGCCGGTGCTAAATATATCAGTCAAATCAACCATAACATCTTCACCTCCCTTGTTCATAGCGTCATTCATTGCTTCAAAATCATCAAACCTTTCATCGAAATCACGTTCCAAACAGTCATTCATATCCTCAAAATCAGGTTCCAAACCTTCATACATTTCATCACTGTTGTATTCCCTTTCGTCCATTTATCTGTATTCAAAACAAACAAATAAGTAAAATTTCAAATTCTGCATTTCATACGTGAACTGCAATTCACGTAAGTGTACGTGAACTCAGTTCACGTACGTTTACGTAAACTGAAATTTAGTAAGCGTACGTGAACTCAGTTCACGTAAACTTACGTGAATTGCAGTTCACGTACACTTACGTGATTTCAGAATGCGTACCCTTCATTGGCCTTTTTGATTTCAAACTCCATTAATTACGTAATCTGAGTTCACGTACGTTTACGTGAATTCAGTTTGCGTAGAGTCCAAATTTTTTGATTTTTTTTAACATACGTGAACTGAGTTCACGTAACAACATAACGTACGTGAACTGAGTTCACGTAAAATCCCCAGATTTGCAAAAAAAAAACGAACCACAAATCAGAGCAAAAAACATACCTTTAACCACAATGTGAGGATCAAACTGATGTGTGATGTGTTGAAGGTAACTTTTTAATGATTTTGAGTATGGGTTAGTGAGGTATGATGATTTTTGTATGAGTTAGTGAAGTGTGATGAATTTTGATAAAAGTGAGTAAAAGTGAGTTGTAGGATAATAAATGGGATAATAATGATGGCAGGGGCATTTTGGGTATTCTTATTTTTTTGGTAGTTTGGAGGGGTGTGGGTAGCATTATGGGGGGTGTAGGTAGCAAGAGTGTAAATATAATTGTAGGGATTATTTTGAATGTGAAAGTTTCAGTCATTAGTAATATGTTTTTATATACTGATTATTTTAATTACTCTAATTTATAAAATATTAGTAATGTTTGGAAAACTAAATGGTGTTTGGAGGAATATTAAAAAAGAGATTAAATAGTTATTAGTTTATTTTGACAAAATAAAAATAATAATAGTAAAATATAAATAAAGAGACCAATGGGTTTGACTCTATGAATCCTAATTGTTAATAAAATAAAACAAACCAAAGAAGGGAAGGGAGTTGGAAGGGCAGCCGTAAAACCAAAGAGCAAACACAACAATAACCCTATCGTTTGACACCGGTGATGTTCCAGAAAACTTTCTCCATTTTCGTTCATTTAACTCGTCAATTAAACATGATTTTCCAGATTTTTAACAACCCCAATTTCTCTCTAAAATACCCGACTTCTTCGTTTACTGAATTCGTTATTTTGCATCGTTCTCCTTCACCGTAAGCCCGATTTGAGTGAAACCAACGCCAAAACGACCGTGTGAAAAGTGGGTGTATTATCCACTGATTGGTTTTCTGATTTAAGGTAATTTTCTTTGGCAGATTTTCAAATTTAGTTTTTAGAATATCCCCTCATAATTTATTTTTGACGTTTACCCATAAACTGTCGAGTTAGATCAGTTGAAGGACAAGGAGTCAAAGAGCAAAGACTGTTTGGGCATCGAATCATATTCATAGGTTAAAGCGTCAAAATAAGGTAAGGGATGAGATAGCGTTTGAATTCATGAGTATAATATATTGTGAGATGAACGGGAAAACCGTATTTCCCAACGATTCATTCGGGGCTCGCTACATATGGCAGTAGCCCTTTGAGGGATAAATTAATTAATGTGCAAATATGAAAATTGTGAGATTAAAATATAGAATAGAAATATTTGTAGGGTGTTGATTGATTTAATTTATTTGAATGTGTGATATTGATATTATTGTGATATTGGGTGTCGAATTAAATTTTTATATATATATGTGATTAGATGAGTTATGTGATGTGATAACAAAATATGGAAGTGTTGTGATAATTTTATGTTATGATGATGATGTACGATTAATAATTGTGATGTTATAAATTTGTGATAAGTTTATGTGATAATGTTTGATTGATGATAGTGATGCTATAAATTTGTGATGAGTTTATGTGATGAGGATGATAGTGATGTGCTAAACCGTGATGAGAATATTGAATTAACCCCATAGTTGAGGAAATAATGGTGATTTCAATTTGTGTTTGAGATGACGGTTTTAATGGGGTATCGTATACCAACGAGGGGAGAAAATAAATATTATGAATTTGTGAAGTGGAGATTATTTTGTCATCATATAGGTAGGGCCTGACAAGCCTAGTGATTCTGGGGAAGTACAACTGAATGAGCCTAATCGTGGCGGTCTGCTGTCGAGCCTTAAGGCAAGATTGTTAGACCTTGAAGGTATTCCGATGGGGAATTCCTAGGTGACTTGGAGGTAGCACTCCAAATGTCGGGAGCTACCATGCAACACACGTTTACCTCGACTGTCGCGTATATATGTCTCTGGTTGAGTTGAGGGGATCTATGAGGAGAGAGCCAATTTGAATTGTCCGTCCACCGGGATGGTGGCATAGTATCATGGCCTCCTAACCAAGTACTTCAGAGTTAGAATGGTACCACATTGTGAAGTAGAGTCTAAGCTCATGCATAGCATTGCATTTCCTTGTGATTGTTTTGTTGTGATTGATGTGTTTCAAAGGTAATAATAATTAGATGATTTGATGCACATTATAATGAGATAATTATTTTACTTAAGTGACTTTGATGTTATAGTATGATACTATTTAATTAAATATTTTGATATATCGTAAAGTGATTATGATACGGTTCTATTATGATTGTTTGCATGTTCTTCTTACTCATATTATACTATTAACATGATTTCAAAACTCACCTTCTTCGTTGTTTGTGTTTGACTGGCTGGGCCCTGCGTTTGCGAAATCGCAGTTATTACAGGTTAATGAGTCTTGAAGTTCAAGTTTGGGAGGAACCCCGCTCTGATAGGTGATACCAGGAATAAGGGTTTTAATTTGTATTTTACTTATTTAATTTGAATCAAATTTTTGTATGAAAACCTTAGAAGTACTAGTAAGTTTTTATAATTAAATCAAGTAATTATACTTAAATCAAGTTTATTGCGATTAAATTGTTTTATTTGGTAAAAAAATTTTGAATTGTTGCATGTGTACTTTGAGAAACGTGATATCTTAAATTAGTTACAAAAGTTTTTATTTTCTTAAAAATATAATTTTATTTATCCGCTGCAAATTTTATAGGAATATGATATAAATTATTATATATATCATTTTGGGATTTAGGGTGTCACAAATGGTGCAGTGTGACTTTTAAAAATGTGACTTCATCAAATTTTGGACTAAAATTCTGTTTAGGGACCAAAACTGAGGAGAAATAAAATGGAGGGACTACTTTCGTGATTCAGCTAAAATAGGGGGACTAAAACTACAATTAAGCCTAATTATTATTATAAATATGAGTTTTCTAATATTTCAAAATTACTGTTAACTTTCTAAATTGACTTCATTAGCAAACTCAAAATTTTAATAACCATGTAATGACCCTAAAGACAAGGTCTATCAATCAATAACTAGTATCACATCAATTAAATTCATAATATCAACATTTCAAATTAACTAAAATTTTAGGAAATAATTTCCTATTATATTTAATCACTTAAATAGGAACTAAGAATCCACAACGCAACACAATTTGAGTAAGAAGATAGTACATAGTTAATTAGTAACTTCAAAAAAATGTACATAATATAAAAGCATACATCACATAACACAATAATATAACAGACAAAAACATGATAGTGAAAATAATTCCTAATCATAATCAATCAATAATTAGTATCAGCTCAATTAAATTAATAATTTTAAATATATAACTAGTCAATAAAAAAAATATTTCTACCTATCCACTATAACAACAGAGAAAATAAATCAAAGTTAGAAATGCAAACCACAAGTCTAATAAAAAGGTAGTTAACTTGGTTATGTCAACAATTTAACTTCACTCAAATTTTATCAAATAATTTCATGGTTTATTTAGTCACTTAAGTAGAAACTTATAATCACAACACAATTAGAGTAAGCAAACAATAAATAGTTCATTAGTAACTTCAAATATATGTATAATTATACAAAAGCATATAGCACATGACAAATAACACAATAATATAAAGCAGAAAAACATGATAGTAAATATAACTAATACACAAGAAAACACAATTGATACGACTGGCATTTGACTCCCATTGAACCGACACTCAACCCACCCCGCCTGATTGGACAGACATGCTCTGATACCACTAATGTTACACTCGAAACCCCAAAATAATATATATAATAATTTATATCATACTCCTATAAAATTTGCAGCAGATAAATAAAAATATATTTTCAAGAAAATAAAAACTTTATATTTAATTTAGGATATCACGTTTCTCAAAAATAAAAATAAAAACACTTTAAACTTATTTTATCCATTAAAATTGTGCAATCTCGATAAACTTGATTTAAGTATAATTACTTGATTTAATTCTAAAAATTTACTAGTACTTCTAAGGTTTTCATACAAAAATTCGATCCAAATTAAATAAGTAAAATACAAATTAAAACCCTTATTCCTGGTATCACCTATCAGAGCGGGGTTCCTCCCAAACTTGAACTTCAAGACTCATTAACATGTAATAACTGCGATTTCACAAATGCAGGGCCCAACCAGTCAAACACAAACAACGAATAAGGTGAGTTTCGAAATCATGATGACAGTATAATACAAGTAAGAAGAACACACAAACAATCATAATGGGACCATATCATTACACAAATATTCCATCAAGAAAATATCATATTCAAAGGTCAAAATCACTCAAGGAAAATCAATAGATTTCACTATAACATCAAATTGTCTACGACAAATTATCACCACACACGATACATATTAATAACAACAAAACAATTACAATAAAATGCAATGTTATGCATGAACTTAGACTCTACTTCACAATGTGGTACCATTCTAACTCGGAAGTACTTGGTTAGGAGGCTTGATACTATGCCACCATTCTGGTGGACAGACAATTCAAATTGGCCCTATCCCCATAGATCCCCTCAACAAAACCCGAGACACATATACATGACAGTCGAGGTAAACGTGTGTTGCGTGGTAGCTCCCGACATTTGGAGTGGTACCTCCAAGTCACCTAGGAATTCCCCACCCGAATACCTCCAAGGTCTAACAATCTTGCCTTAATGCTCGACAGCAAACCGCCACGATCAGGCTCATTCAGTTGTACTTCCCCGGAATCACTAGGCTTGTCAAGCCCTACCTATATGATGACAAAATAATCTACACTTCACAATTTCTCAATATTTATTTTCTACCCTCGTTGACCTATGATACTCCATTAAGACCGTCATCTCAAAAACAAATTGAAATCACAAATATTTCTACAACTATGGAGTTACCTCAATATTCTCATCACAAATTCACAACATCACTATCATTAATCATATCTCATCCCATAAACTCATCACAAATTTATAGCATCACCATCATCAAGCATACATCATCACATATGATTGTCACAAATTTATATCATCGTTATTATTAATTATAGATCATCATAATCACATAAATCTATCAAAGTAAATTCACTTTTTCTTATCACATCACAATAATATCCAATACCACAAATTTACCAAAATTAAATCAATCAACACCTTATAAATATTTATATTCCATATTTTAATCTCACAATTCCCATATTTTAACATTAATTAGTTTCTCACTCAAAGGGCTACTGTCGTACGTAGCGAGCCCAAAATGAATCGGGAAATATGGTTTTCTCGTTCATCTCAAATCATATTATACTTATGAATTCAAACGCTCTCTCACCCCTTACCTTATTTTGACGCTTTAACACATGAATACGATTCCACGAAAAAACAACCTTTGTTCATTGACTCTTTGTCCTTCAATCGATATAACTCGACAGTTTATGGGTAAACATTAAAAATAAATTATGAGATGATACTCTAAAAACTAAATTCGAAATTCGGACAAGGAAAATTACCATAAATCAGAAACCCAATCAGTGGATAATATAGCCACTTTTCATGTAACACCTTGGCCCTTCAGCGTTACGATCTTCTCGCCCCCCCTTTCCCTCCTTAATTGGAAATCTGGCGAGTTTTTGCCTTCCATGGGATTCGAGCCCGACACCTAGGGGATAAGTACCGCCTCCTCAAAGATCCCACTACCAATTGAGCCACTAAATCCCACTAGCTCAATTGGTAGTGGGATCTTTGAGGAGGCGGTACTTAACCCCTAGGTACCGGGCTCGAATCCCACAGAAGGCAAAAACTCGCCAGATTTCCATGAGGGAAAGGGGGCGAGAAGCTCCTGAGGTAACACAGTCGGTAACGCTGGAGGGCTAGGGTGTTATATTTCACACCGTCGTTTTGGCATTGGTTTCACTCAAATCGGACTTACGGTGAAGGAGAACGAATTCTACAAACGATGAAGTCGGATATTTTAGAGAGAAATTGGGGTTGTTAAAAATCTAGAAAATTATGTTTAATTGACGAGTTAAATGAATGAAATAACATACTCAAATTTGGGCGAAAATGGAGAATGTTTTCTGGAACAGTTATCGATGACTTTATTGTTGTCTTTCCTCTTTGGTTTTATGGCTGCTCTTCCAACTCCCTTTGTGACACCCTAAACCCAAATTCAAATAAAAAGTAAAATGTAGTAGTTTTGAAAGACATTCGCAGCGGTTCCAAAATTGAGTATAAAAATTTTCATTTAAACTATAAAGTTCAGGACGTCATATTCACACTTATACTAAATGCTTGCAATCTTAATTTTCAATTAAAAATCCTTTATTGTCGAATATAGTTGAGACTTATTAAATAAATTTTTTTTTAACATAAAACACGTTATAACTTAAAGACAATTAATGCCTACATTCGAATAAAAGACGAAAATAACACAATTGATCGATCGAATTTACAAAAATCTAAATTAATTCACAACTTAACAGAATACGATAGATTACTCCCACCCAGTATCACCTATCAGAGCGTGGATCATCAACCAATAACCTGAAATGACTGCGCTCTCGCAAGCGCCAAACACAAGCAACGAGGGGTGAGCTTCGAAAACATGTAATAGTATAAAATAATTGAAAAGAACTCGTAATATATGTTAAACACCATTTCATTTCAAATCACAATCAACAAGAATAATCAAGGTAAAATATTGATACAATCCATAACATCAAGTAAGTAAACACACAAATTAAGTAATGTTATGCATGCTCTTATACTCTAGACTCCTCCTCTTTCTTTGGTACCATTCTAACTCTGAAGTACTTGGTTAAGAGGCTTGATATTATGCCCCCACACAAGTGGACGGACAATTCAATTTGGTCGTGTCCTCATAGATCCCCTCAACTCAACCCGAGACACATATACGCGACAGTCGAGGTAAAAGTGTGTTGCATGGTAGCTCCCGACATTTGGAGTGCTACCTCCAAGTCACCTAGGAGTTGCCCACCCGAATACCTCCAAGGTCTAACAATCTTGCCCTAAGGCTCAACAGCAAACCGCCACGATCAGGCTCATTCAGTTGTACTTCCCCAGAATCACTAGGCTTGTCAGGCCCTACCTATATGATGACCAAATAATCTCCACTTCAAAAATTATCAACATCTATGTTCTCCCCTCGTTGGCCTAGGTTACTCACTCCATTAAGAGAACCATCATTGGCACGGGTCGAATTCATCACAATTCAATATGCATTTCGTGATATTCATCAAAGTGGTAACATCATAATTCAACAAGTAATCATCAATGCATATTTTCATAGTCATATATCACAGTCAAAATTTATCATCATAATACACAAATTCCTACAATAGATAATTTTCACTCACATATAATAATACTAAATCATTCACACACACTACTTCAATTGAAATTGAATTAATAACAATTCATCGCATTTTATATCATATAACAATATCCAGGTAGATATAAACAAAACATAGAATATATCAAATACACAATTCTACAATAATTCAACTACCACACAATCTTCAAAATTTAAATCAAGCAACACCCTATAAAAGTTTCTAACTTGTATTTTAATCTCACCAGATTCAAGTTTTCTTATTAGTCAATTATTACTCAAAGGACTTCAACCTTACGCAGCGAGTTCCGAATGAATTATGGGAAATCTGATTTTCCCGTTCATCTCACTTAATTTACACTCATGAATTCAAACTCTCTCTCACCCCGTACCTGAATTTGACGCTTTCATAAGATATAAGGACCATAATGATTTTCATCAACCAGAGATGTCGATAACACGCAACAAACAACTCCAAAAGCATCGCCGAATTTACAGAGTCAATGAAACATGACTGATAATTTACGCGGACTATAAAAATCAATGTTACATAATTAATAAAAATATTAAGAGAATAAACATATTCAAATCGAAGTGAAACAAGTTACCGGAAAAGGCCTCACCGACGTGTTGGAGCACCGACAAGGTCCGACTTCAACTTCCCCGAAACAGACAAACGAGTAGTGCTTCTTGAAGGTTTTGACGAGAGGAATTCAAAAACGATATCAGTTTTTCAAGATGATGAAAGCGTTGTCCGGAATTCAAGTAAACATCCGCGACAATGGTGGAAACCCATTTTTTAAAAATGTAACTGTTGGCGGTTTCGAGCATAGGTAACGAAAGAGGGTGTTTCGTGGAGTCCAAATATGGTCTTAGTTTTCGTTGGTGATAGTCATGGTGCCCAGAATCTTGATCAAAAGGTGAAGGTTTGATTTTTGACAAAGAGAAATAAGACGTTTCAAGTTGCGATTCAAGTTGAGAATGAAAGAGGAGGTCACAACGATCACGAATGTGGTCTCAGTTTTGTGAGGCGTCCACCGTAATGATTGTGGTTGACGAAAAAGAGAAAGAGGAGAAAGGTTGCGGCGGTGCTTACACGAAGAAGAAGGAGGAACGCGTTCTGTGCATTTGTTCTCATTTTTTTTCTTTAATATTATTATTATTATTATTAATTAATTAATTAATTAATTTATTAAAATTTACTCTTGCATAGAAGCCCAATCCATAAAACAAATCTTTCTCATTTATTTATTTATTTATTTATTTTTAAATACAATTAATTTCTAAAATATTACTAATATTTCAAACCTAATATTTTATAAAATAAAGTAATTAATCTTTTTTTAAAAAAAACATTAATAATTAAGATTCTCATATTCAAAATAATCACTATAATTATACTTTTATTTTTCAAATACTCACATTAAAATACTATCATTATTAGAGTATATTTGAAATTATAAAATAAATAAATATAACATCAAATTATTTATCTACAATAATATTTAATTAAAAAATAATAATTTATTATAAAATTTGGGGTGTTACAATTCTCCCCTCGTTAAATAAATTTCGTCCTCGTTAAATAAATTTCGTCCTCGAAATTTGTGGTGAACAATAGACAACTAATACCTAATTAAGCACCCTCAAAGAATTCACTCGTTACCTAAGCACTATATGTCAAGAATCAAATGGATTCGTCTGATAGGCTAACATAACAAGGAATCATTTAAACACATATAACATCTAACATTTCAGTCGTAAAAAAAAAATTACCATAATTTCTCACTATAATTTATGAAGGAAATAGAACATGTAGAATTTATCAATAACAATTTACTACCTTAAGTTGAATTAACGAAGAAAAATAATTAAATAAAAAAAATAAAAAAAATTATAAAGTTCAATTGACTTTTCAAATAATGCTCTATTAGTCTTACTCTTCTAAAAAAAAACGTTTAAATCCTAACAACAATTACTCAACATATTTAATACAAGTTAGACTTATAGAGAAACATTTAAAAAAATTCACACTTTTAAGAATTACAAAGTGAAATGCATAACAACTCAATAACACGCAGTCACTTTAAAACAAGAACAAATGTACAAAACCATATTGGGAGACATAAATTATTTTTCACGTATTCCTAACACATTTTTTTTTCTTTTCTTTTTAACCAATCAACATTTATAGTGTATGCTATTTTTAATTTATAATTAAAATAATTTAGAACAACATACATTATAACCAAATAAGCATAGGCAATAAAAAGTCAACGATAAGCATATTGCCTCATGAGAACATACACATAAACATTGAAATAACTCTAATAACATAACGGTGGACACTTTGTCTAATTAATCAAAATAAAATCAACAAATATTCATAATAATAATAATGAGTTATTATTGCCTATTAGTACTGACAATGGGTCGTCGGGTTGATCAATCCCTTCTACTCATGTAGTCAAGTACTCAAGGTAAGAATAACTAAAAATATTGGGTCCAAACATAGATGATTAAATGACTTTTAACATGGTCGTAGTGTGGGAAGACGTCGTCACATCTCCCACCTCTCAACACAGTTAAACTTCTTTTAACTTCACAAGTTTTTTTTTCTAAAAAAAAAAATTAGTAACTACTACATGGACAAAAATACTTATAATAAACATACAATTCAACAATTAAAACTTATTGTTGTTTAATCATATTCATCAGACAATGAAAATAATACGTTGCGCTCAACTCAACAGCAAAAATATAAAGCAATAATTTAAAAATAGCATCAATAAGAACTCAATCGCAGTTTATGTGAATTATAATTATTCCTCTGCCAAAATAGCTAATAGTCATGTTTATTTCACTTAGAAAACCAATTAAGTATAATCCATAATTCAATTTTTTTTTTTCAATTCAATTAAATAGTCAAAATAATATTTCAAGTAAGTAAAGGATAGTCAAATCAACTAGTGATGATGAACTTAATTGCCTAATACATGACTGTAACAACAATAGAAATGACACTTAAATTAAACTTAATCAACAATCAGACAAAAGAAATATTAAACTATCTCACTTTTAAACACTCCTAACAAGTCTAAACTCTATACACACATTCCCTTCAAAACCATTTAGAACACCTAAACCACAAGCAATTTTATATTCACAAAATCAAAACACAAGTTAGAGCTCCACCAATAGAGAGCAATATAACAAGAAACAAAAACAAGCTTTTCCTATATCAAAAGCCAAATATAAATATGCAATACATCCCTTTCAGAACCAGTAAAATAAATTTTAAAAACAACAAAATACTCTAGTTTTGTAAGAATCTTATTTCAATGAATTAGGTCCCCAGAGAGAAAGATATGCTTGCTTAATATAAGTCACACATACACACTTTATATGCAGGCCTTTGTCTGGTTTGTAAAATTTTCAAGAATAACTCTATATAAATTTATTCAAAATACTCCTATTTGCTAAGAAGTCTCCAAGTAAAAAAAAACTCACTTACCCTGAAGGTTACCAACATCACTTATTCTTACCAACATCACATATTATGTTTGATGTGGTGCTACCACATGAGTTCTACAACAGTGCTACGTTAACTATTTCTGTAAACGCTAATCAATAAATATCCCTTCAGCATTAAATATACAAGTTATAATGTTAAATTAGATTAGTTGATCTGAGTAGTACAAGTGTTTGTTGGCTAACTCATTAAGTTAGTGGTATAAAGGAAAAGGCAAGTATAATTTCTTCTCTGGTAAAAAGTCATGAAGTCAACAATCACCTAGACAAAGATTAGCTTTTGACATCGCATGCAAATTTAATTTTCCACACTATAACAAAAGATCATATTGGTTTATGCTGGACAAAAAAAATATTTATTATAAAATATATGAAAAGTATAAATCTTGATGTATAACATTCATAATATATAATAGTCATAGCCCACACAAACATATTTAACTGTAATGTAATGAGTAATGACTACCACTATACAATGCATAATAGCTAACACTCATTGGTATGAAAAACAATTCATAACTTTTTCACAAACATTTAGTTACTAAAGAATTTCCAACCTTGCGAGTCTCTCTTCCACTTTTTCTTTCACCTTAATTTCAGTTTTTCTCTCTTCTCACACATTTATGATTCATGTATACTAAATAACAAAAATTACGAAACTAAGAAATATGATAAATTGTTGCTGTCATATTTTAATATTAAAATAAATAATAACATAAAATTTTATTTAAATTATAGAATTGAAAAACATTTGCAAACAAACAAGAAAGTCTGAAATATTCTGTTAACCAAAGCATTTATCAATTATTCATTCAAACAGGAAAACACAAAAAAAAATTAATTCTTTAATGTGACAGAAGTTTTAGCTAATATCCTATATTTGTGTGTCTGGGAGATGTTTTAATGAATACATGTATATCCAAACTCCTCAAAGAGTTAAATCAGGGAATGAGAAGTGGTGATGTTGGAATATAGTAATGTTTTTATATGAGTTAAACCCCAAGACATTTTGTCCCCATTCTATAATTACAAATAATACTTTTGCATGTGGTGGAAATAGGAATAAAAATATAAAAATGCAAGTCAAAATAACAGTAACAACACAGATCATTCATGAGTGCAAGTTCAAAATATTTGTTTGATACAGGGGAACAAGACAGCAAGGTCACAAATCTTGGCGGACAAGTGCATGACAGACTCAATAACATTGGAAAAGGCACACGAATTCGATGACATACAATTTAAACAAAAACTAAAATACACAGCAAAGTCAAGAACGAAAAGGCATAAACAAGAAAGCAAAAGAAACCACAAGGAGTAAGGGATCTTTACAGTTCGTAAAATTTGAAATATATAAAGTAAAACACACAATCTTTAAACTCAAACATAAAACTTCCATATAATATTACATAAACATACTCATCTTTATCTCAATATACTACAAACAAGTTATTCAATTTTCTCTTTGATATATGCACGTTACAACATCATTTCAAGTCAAAAGTTATTGAAAATTTCAAAAATAATTTAGTGTCCAAATACTTCACATGGCAAATGCTATGGTGGGCCACCTCTGTGGACAGGTGTTTAAAATTCACTTGAACCACTAATGATGATGGCAAGTATAATTATAAATTTCTTTCCAAATTTTACTGCCTAGGCAATTCTTAGATCAATGTCAATTCAAATAAATAAGGAAAAATGAGTATGTCCTTCAAAACTTAACAAACATCAATCAAGTCAACATCTTAGCCGTTAAATCATACTTCCAAAGAGCGTAATTCATCATCATTAGAGTTTCAAATGACTTTTAAGCAGTGGTTCACGGTAGTAGAATTTCCCTACTTGACATATATATCTAACAAACTTTACAAAACAAAATAATAATAACAAAAGAAAACATAACTAAGAATAAGAATCAATTGTGGATTATCAAAATAATATAATGATAATAATAGTACAAAAGAATAACAAGAATCATCCAGGTAACACAATGAAAATGTAAATAATGAGTAACTATCCACACATAATCAAATAGCAGAGTTACCAGAAACAAATTTAAACTACATTGCAAGTTTTAAACTAACTATTTTTATACTTGCAATATTTAAACTAACTATTTTTAACTACAAATGCACATAATTAATTTGAAACACAACACGGCAATTTTTACATAAAGATTTCACTTTAACATGACAAAACTCGGTGCTTGTACAACAGAAAAAATGTATGACAATATACAAAGGGAGCTCGATCCATAAGGAGGAAAAATATGCTCTTCTAATAGACACACATTATGGCATTACTTAATTAAAACTCCGGATGATAAAACTATACAATGAATCCCACAAGGCTCAAAAAAACAAAATATAGATGGTTGAATATATAATAATTTAAGCATAAACTATTAAAATAAAATAAGATAGATTAACAGTCACAATAACAAGGGAAAAGCCACATTCAAGTATCATCGTCAATTTAACCTTCAACAGAACAGTGTCATATTATTTGCCCAATGCAAAATAGCCAAAACAATAGACATATGAGATTCTTTCACAACCAATATGAGGCTACTAAAAGGAAAAGAAACGGGATTGTATAAAAATTAACAGCCCATAAATTGCTAAAACATTGGTTGAGTTTTACTGCCTTCATCTTTCTATGCGAATAACAGATCTTTAAAGGCTTGTCAATTGTGATTGGTATTTTATTATCAGACATATGATAGAAATCTTTCTATCTAATTATGCCTAAGCTTCACTTATGATACTACATGGCATTTAATGTAAACTAGCAGAAGTATAAGCCATAAGCTATTCATGATTTCAAATAAATGAAATTCTCACAAAATAACAGAACAATGTTAGTAACATACATAACAACTATTTTTATACAAATGCAAAACAAATTAGAATTTTTATGTCAATGGTTTGTATAGTTATCTTAACCCTTTTAAGTTTGATTAAGTTTCACTAACGCAAATTGGAAACATGTCAAGATGATATAATGTACAATCCAATGAAAGTCACACCACTTAGCATGTATTCAAGTTAATTTCAAAATATTATCACATAACATACAACAAAAGCTCAATAAACACCTAATGAACAACAGTATAAAAAATTAAAACAATAGACAAGGACACAAAAACTCAATAGACACATCACCCACACGGTCTGATTGGATAAACCTGGTTCTGATACCACTAATGTGACACCCTAAACCCAAATTGAAATAAAAATTAAAATGTACTAGTTTTGAAAGACATTCGCAGCGGTTCCAAAATTGAGTATAAAAATTTTCATTTAAACTATAAAGTTCAGGACGTCATATTCACACTTATACTAAATGCTTGCAATCTTAATTTTCAATTAAAAATCCTTTATTGTCGAATATAGTTGAGACTTATTAAATAAATTTTTTTTAACATAAAACACGTTCTAACTTAAAGACAATTAATTCCAACATTCGAATAAAAGATGAAAATAACACAATTGATCGATCGAATTTACAAAAATCTAAATTAATTCACAACTTAACAAAATACGATAAATTACTCCCACCCAGTATCATCTATCAGAGCGTGGATCATCAACCAATAACCTGAAATGACTGCGCTCTCGCAAGCGCCAAACACAAGCAACGAGGGGTGAGCTTCGAAAACATGTAATAGTATAAAATAATTGAAAAGAACTCGTAAAATATGTTAAACACCAGTTCATTTCAAATCACAATCAACAAGAATAATCAAGGTAAAATATTGATACAATCCATAACATCAAGTAAGTAAACACACAAATCAAGTAATGTTATCCATGCTCTTATACCCTAGAATCCTCCTCTTTCTTTGGTACCATTCTAACTCTGAAGTACATGGTTAGGAGGCTTGATACTATGCCACCACACAAGTGGACGGAAAATTCAATTTGGCCGTGTCCTCATAGATCCCCTCAACTCCACCCGAGACACATATACGCGACAATCTAGGTAAAAGTGTGTTGCATGGTAGCTCCCGACATTTGGAGTGCTACCTCCAAGTCACCTAGGAGTTCCCCACCCGAATACCTCCAAGGTCTAACAATCTTGCCCTAAGGCTCAACAGCAAACCGCCATGATCAGGCTCATTCAGTTGTACGCTCATTCAGTTGTACTTCCCCAGAATCACTAGGCTTGTCAAGCCCTACCTATATGATGACCAAATAATCTCCACTTCAAAAATTATCAACATATATGTTCTCCCCTCGTTGGCCTAGGTTACTCACTCCATTAAGAGAACCATCATTGGCACGGGTCGAATTCATCACAATTCAATATGCATTTCGTGATATTCATCAAAGTGGTAACATCATAATTCAACAAGTAATCAACAATGCATATTTTCATAGTCATATATCACAGTCAAAATTTATCATCATAATACACAAACTCCAACGATAGATAACTTTCACTCACATATAATAATACTAAATCATTCACACACGCTACTTCAATTGAAATTGAATTAATAACAATTCATCGCATTTTATATCATATAACAATATCCAGGTAAATATAAACAAAGCATAGAATACATCAAATACACAATTCTACAATAATTCAACTACCACACAATCTTCAAAATTTAAATCAAACAACACCCTATAAAAGTTTCTAACTCATATTTTAGTCTCACCAAATTCAAGTTTTCTTATTAGTCAATTATTACTCAAAGGACTTCAACCTTACGCAACAAGTTCCGAATGAATTATGGGAAATCTGATTTTCCCGTTCATCTCACTTAATTTACACTCATGAATTCGAACTCTCTCTCACCCTGTACCTGAATTTGACGATTTCATAAGATATAAGGACCATAATGATTTTCAGCAACCAGAGATGTCGATAACACGCAACGAACAACTCCAAAAGCATCGACGAATTTACAGAGTCAATGAAACATGGCTGATATTTTACGCGGACTATAAAAATCAATGTTACATAATTAATAAAAATATTAAGAGAATAAACATATTCAAATCGAAGTGAAACAAGTTATCAGAAAAGGCCTCACCGACGTGTTGGAGCACCGACAGGGTCCGACTTCAACTTCCCCGAAACAGACAAACGAGTAGTGCTTGTTGAAGGTTTTGACGAGAGGAATTCAAAAACGATATCAGTTTTTCAAGATGATGAACGCGTTGTCCGGAATTCAAGTAAACAGCCGCGACAATGGTGGAAACCCATTTTTTTAAAATGTAACTGTTGGCGATTTCGAGCATAGGTAACGAAAGAGGGTGTTTCGTGGAGTACAAATATGGTCTTAGTTTTCGTTGGTGATAGCCATGGTGCCCAGAATCTTGATCAAAAGGTGAAGGTTTGATTTTTGACAAAGAGAAATAAGACGTTTCAAGTTGCGATTCAAGTTGAGAATGAAAGAGGAGGTCACAACGATCATGAATGTGGTCTCAGTTTTGTGAGGCATCCACCGTAATGATTGTGGTTGACGAAAAAGAGAAAGAGGAGAAAGGTTGCGGCGGTGCTTACACGAAGAAGAAGGAGGAACGCGTTCTGTGCATTTGTTCTCATTTTTTTTCTTTAATATTATTATTATTATTATTATTATTATTATTAATTAATTGATTAAAATTTACTCTTGCATAGAAGCCCAATCCATAAAACAAATCTTTCTCATTTTTTTATTTATTTTTAAATACAATTAATTTCTAAAATATTACTAATATTTCAAACCTAATATTTTATAAAATAAAGTAATTAATCTTTTTTTAAAAAAAACATTAATAATTAAGATTCTCATATTCAAAATAATCACTATAATTATACTTTTATTTTTCAAATACTCACATTAAAATACTATCATTATTAGAGTATATTTGAAAGAGTTAAAGTTTACTTATTTTGGAATAGTAATTCTGGAATATTAGAGGTTGGTAGAACTTAGAATTTTTTAGAAAAAATATTTTGAAAGAGTTAAAGTTTACTTATTTTGTATGATGAAAATAACTTTTGTTTGAATTACTCTTGATTATTTTAAAGAAATTAAATTGAGTTGAATTTTTGTTGATTTATAAAATAACAATAATTATATGCTACTGATTTTATTTAATGTTTAAAACAGTTTAAAATTTACAGCATGTTTTACTAATTCTTGTTTTAAAGAAAATTGAAAAGAGTTATTGCTTTGTTGTTTTAGGGGGCTGATGTAAATATTGAATCGTGAGGGTGTTTGGATATTTATTTGAAACGATTGATTTTCTGATTCTGATATTATGAACTCATTAGAGTTTGACTCGATGATAGAGTTTTAGAGTTTAAAAACTCTTCAATGATTTACAATAGTACTATGATAAAATGTCTACTAATTGAGAAAGAGAAGGAAAAAGAAGGAAAAGAAAAAACAAAGTTTTTAAAAATCTTCTCGATAGTGAAATTCTTTTTGAAAAGTTATCTAAATTTTGGATTCTATAATTGATGTATTTTACAAGTAGATTTTTTTTTGTTATATGAATTAACCTAACAAAATGGTATGCATTAGATTGGTATGTGTACAGTGCATCATGTAGATTGATATGTGTAGAGTGCATCATGTAGATTGATATGTGTAGAGTGCATCATGTAGATTGATATGTGTAGAGTGCATCGTGTAGATTGATATGTGTAGAGTGCATCATGTAGATTGGTATGAGTATAGAAACTAATTTTTTTTATTATCATTTATAGAATTGCAATTTTTATTTGAGACTCAATTTTTAAGATTAGAACAGAACTCCAAAATCTTTAAAATTGATGGTCTGTTATGTATTGGACCCATTTTGTGGCTTGATAGAAACTGAGGGATGTATCTTTAAGCATGTTGAGTAGCTAGTGTGCGAGGAGGCTACTATTTTGTAGATTTATGAATTAGGGTTGTAAAATACATGTTTTTGATGAAGACAAAGACCAAGGAAAGTGATCAAGTTGCAAGCTCAAAAAGAAGTCAAACATCAAAGAATAACTATGGTCAAATATGCTAGAAGTCTTATAATGTAAAGGTACATGATGCAATCTAATATTCGTATATTTCAAATGCACATGAGAACTTTTCAAAAGTCAAAACAACATTACCAAAGTCTTAAAAATCATGTTTTTGACAAAATGCATAAGTGTATTCGAATACAACATCTTGTATTCGAATACAAAGCAAGTCAGAAGCAAAAGTCTCAAAGTTGTATTCCACTACGACTATGTGTAGTCGACTACACTGCAAGTCAGTGGCCAAAATCCTTATATTTGTATTCGACTACAACCATCTGTAGTCGAATACAAAGTAAGTCAGTGGCAAATTTTCACTAATTTGTATTCGACTACACACATGTGTATTCGAATACAATGTGTAATTTTTGAATATTTTTGAATGTTACAAAGAGGTGTATTCGAATACACACATCCTGTATTCGAATACAACTAGAAGCAATACAATTTTTCAGATCTGGAATGGCTCCAAATCATTGTATTCTTTCATCAAACCTCTTGGATCAATGGCTACGAATCTGAAGAGATGTTTATGGAGTATAAATACCCCATAACTTCAGATCAAGGAAACAATCTGATCCTACAACCAAACCTTGAACAAACTTTCTAAAAAATGTTTTGATTTATTCAAAGTTTCACTTTTATATTTCAAGTACAAATTTTACATTTTCATATCATTGAGAAAAGTTCTCTAGTGTACTTGAAATTATATTGGGTTGTTATCATTGTACATCAATTGTTATATCATATTGATCTAAGTCAAAATCAATATTGCTAAACCATTCAAGTGTTGTAAATTGAGGAAAGTGGTGTTCTTTCTTCAAGTTTTGTAACTAAGATAGTGGTGTGCTATCTTAGGGTGATTGTTAGGAGTTTGTAACAAAGGTCCTAGGGTGGGACTTGTACCTATTCTAACAATAGTGGAAAATCTCTTGTGGTGTGCAAGAGGACTGGATGTACCCTTGGTCATAAGGGAAACCAGGATAATATCTTTGTGTTCTTTATTTTTCTGCCATTTATCTTTTCCATACACTATCTTAAATCAGAAAAATCAAACACTAAATCTCTAAAAACAAGAAAATTTCTAAACACCTAATTCACCCCCACTCTTAGGCGTACTTCAATACTTACATTTGACATCAGAGCTGGTTAAGGTAGCTTACTCCTCGATCAAATACTCGTGGCTTCCGCACAACCTGTTTTTAGAGATGGTGGTAGCAGTACCAAGCCACCATGTTTTGTTGGAGAGCACTACGATTTTTGGAAAATACGTATGCAAGCATATCTTGAAGCACAAGGGGATGACATATGGAATGCAGTTGAAAATGGGCCTCACATTCCGAAAACTGTCATCAATAACAAAGAAGAAATTAAGATAAAAGATTCTTGGACTGATGATGATAAAAGAAAAGTGTTGTTCGATAAGAAGGCTAAGAATATATTGCAATCTGCACTAGGAATGGATGAATTTTTCCGGATATCTCACTGCAAAACAGCAAAAGAAATATGGGATACGTTGGAAATAACTCATGAAGGCACCATTGAGGTAAAAAGATCTAAACTCAACACACTATCACAAGAATATGAGTTATTTAGAATGCAGCCCGGAGAATCTATTCTAGACTTGCAGAAAAGGTTCTCCCACTTAACTAATCACTTGACAACACTTGGAAAAGTCTTCACCAATGATGAATTAAATCTAAAAGTACTAAGATCATTGACAAGGGCCTGGCAACCAAAAGTTACAGCAATATCCGAAAAGAAAAGCCTATCCAAAATGTCTCTTTCTGCACTATTTGGAAAACTTCAAGAGCACGAAATTGAACTTGGAAGGTTAGAACAAAATGAAAGTCTAGAAAAGAAGACCAAAAATATTGCTCTAAAGACCGAATCAAGAGAACAAATCAAGGATGACGATTCAGATGAAGATGAAAACATTACTTCTCTTGTTAAGAAATTTGGTAAGTTTCTTAAAAATGACAGAACCTTCAAAAAGAAAAGTTTCAAAAAGAACGATAGTTCTACTTCAAATCAAAACTTCACTTGCTTTGAATGCAGAAAACAAGGACATATCAAAGCAGATTGTCCAAACCTTGCTAAGAAGAACGCCATCAAAAAGAAAGACTTCAAGAAGGCATACATAGCTTGGGAAGACAACGAAGTAAGTTCATCTTCAGAAATAGAAAGTGAAGAATGCGCAAATGTTGCATTAATGGCATCACATCAATCAGATGATGAAGAAGAGGTTAGTAATATAGACTCTCCTCATTATAATAAAACGAATAGTGAATTAATTATAGAATATAATGAGGCTCAAAACGCCATCAAGGAACTACTTATTGAATGCAAAACTCTGTTCAAACTATTGTCAACACAAAAGAGACAAATCTCAAGTCTTCAAGAAAAAGTTGACACTATGGAAAAGAATTCTGAAAAACTAAATCAAAATTTTGCATGCAATAAATGTGACTCCCTCTCTTTCAAAATTGTTCAATTAAATACGGTAATTGAACGATACGAGAAAGGACAACTAGGATTGGAAAATGTTTTAAATATGCAAAGATACTCAAATGACAAAAGTGGTCTTGGATATTCAAAATTTGATAAACCAAACAAGAATAAGACTATTTTTGTTAAAGCGAGTAATCAATGCAATCAAGAAAAGATTATAATTATGCAAAAAGATCATCATTATTATAAGAAGAATTTTATTCAAAAGAAACCTCATATACATACATATACAAGTAAATCTACTCCTACATGCTTTTATTGTGGTCAAAATGGCCACACACATAATGCTTGTCATTTTAATAAATTTGGTGTTCCAAATGGGCATTATGTGTGGGTCAAGAAAGGTACTAATACAAGATATTGATTCCTTGTAAGTCACTTATCCTCAACATCTAAAATCTTCACTTAATATGTTGATAAAATTGATTTTTTTTTTAAATGTTTATGTATTCTATAAATATGAATATGTGCTTTACATGCCATCTTTCTAGTGAAAATTTCATTTAAAAACAAAAATAAAAAATTTTAATATCATAACCGAATACACATTGTATGTATTCGAATACATGTCTCCAGAAAATCTTGTATTTGAATACAACAAGTGTGTAGTCTAAAACAGATTCGCAATTTTCCCTATATATGGTTGGTATTTTGTTTGTTGTTTTTCCTTCTTTTTGATCATGTCAAAAGGGGGAGAAATTGGTATGTTGTTGTTGTTAAAAACTTTTGTAGATCTTCAAGAATGTTTAAAACATGATGGCATGAACTCAAGCTCAAAGGGGGAGTAAACATGTATTACGGGGGAGAAAGATTAAAACGATCAAACACTTTGAAGTCTCAACAACAACAAGGTTTTGTCATTATCAAAAAGGGGGAGAATGTAAAATACATGTTTTTGATGAAGACAAAGACCAAGGAAAGTGATCAAGTTGCAAGCTCAAAAAGAAGTCAAACATCAAAGAATAACTATGGTCAAATATGCTAGAAGTCTTATAATGTAAAGGTACATGATGCAATCTAATATTCGTATATTTCAAATGCACATGAGAACTTTTCAAAAGTCAAAACAACATTAACAAAGTCTTAAAAATCATGTTTTTGACAAAATGCATAAGTGTATTCGAATACAACATCTTGTATTCGAATACAAAGCAAGTCAGATGCAAAAGTCTCAAAGTTGTATTCCACTACGACTATGTGTAGTCGACTACACTGCAAGTCAGTGGCCAAAATCCTTATATCTGTATTCGACTACAACCATCTGTAGTCGAATACAAAGTAAGTCAGTGGCAAATTTTCACTAATCTGTATTCAACTACACATATGTGTATTCGAATACAAGGTGTAATTTTTGAATATTTTTGAATGTTACAAAGAGGTGTATTCGAATACACACATCCTGTATTCAAATACAACTGGAAGCAATACAATTTTTCAGATCTGGAATGGCTCTAAATCATTGTATTCTTTCATCAAACCTCTTGGATCAATGGCCACGAATCTGAAGATATGTTTATGGAGTATAAATACCCCATAACATCAGATCAAGGAAACAATCTGATCCTACAACCAAACCTTGAACAAACTTTGAACAAACTTTCTAAAAAATGTTTTGATTTATTCAAAGTTTCACTTTTATATTTCAAGTACAGATTTTACATTTTCATATCATTGAGAAAAGTTCTCTAGTGTACTTGAAATTATATTGGATTGTTATCATTGTACATCAATTGTTATATCATATTGATCTAAGTCAAAATCAATATTGCTAAGCCATTCAAGTGTTGTAAATTGAGGAAAGTGGTGTTCTTTCTTCAAGTTTTGTAACTAAGATAGTGGTGTGCTATCTTAGGGTGATTGTTAGAAGTTTGTAACAAAGGTCCTAGGGTGGGACTTGTACCTATTCTAACAATAGTGGAAAATCTCTTGTGGTGTGCAAGAGGACTGGATGTACCCTTGGTCATAAGGGGAACCAGGATAATATCTTTGTGTTCTTTATTTTTCTGCCATTTATCTTTTCCATACACTATCCTAAATCAGAAAAATCAAACACTAAATCTCTAAAAACAAGAAAATTTCTAAACACCTAATTCACCCCCACTCTTAGGCGTACTTCAATACTTACAAGGGTAATTCATTATCATTATCATATGTCTTATGTTTTGTGTCATGTGCAATACTTTAATGTATATAGATATACAATTTTTTTTTGTAAGTTTGATAAAATAAGAAAATAAATTGGAACTATTTTGAAAGTGTTAATTAATTGTAAAATTTCCTATCTATCTATATACATAGTTTAAATTTTATTTCAAAATATAAGTTGAAAATAATAATTTTTACAGCGATTAACTATTTAGAAATGTGCTTTTGATGATTAAAGTACGAATGATTTTTTCGAAATCTTATAGATTTTAAAAATATATGTGATTTATTTTATTTGTATTGTATTTAGAAACCTGATTTATCTTAGTTGTTTTTATTTAGACTTGAATCATTGAAAAATAATTTAAAGAAATATTTGGAATTCTCAATGATTTTTTTTTT
>JBBPBR010000004.1:46875760-46891987 GCA_037974775.1 Cicer pinnatifidum
AAATTAATTGATGTTTGGAAGAGTATTAAAAATGAGATTAAGTAACTAATAATTTTGTTTAAGCAAAATAACAATACTAATAGTAAAATTAAAAATAATTAAGGAGACCAATGGACTTTGTAACACCCCAAATTTAATAATAAATTATTTCATTTATCTAATGAGATTTTAAAGAATTAATTTAGTATTGCATGTGTTTACAATACGTATTGACAAATAATTATGATTGATTTCCCTACTTGTGTATTTGCTATAGTGTGATAATTTCTCATGTGTTTGACTTAATAATTTATTTAAATTATTGATATGGATATTACGTATATTTATACCCTTTTATTAATTTTATATTGTTATTATTTTTAAGTGAAATATGTCATCCTTATTACTAACTAGATGTTTAATAATTAAACTTATTTATTTTTATTTTAATAAAAGTAAAGTTAATAAAAAAAAAGTTTTGAATAATAATAATAATAATAAGGAAGAAAGAGAATATGAATAAGAAAAAGACCGGAACAGTTTTTCCTCTTCCTTCATCTTCTTCGTATATGTCGCCGCCATAATCATTCCCTCTCGTTTCTTCTCTCCTCGACCACGATCGTTACAATGGTTGTCTTAGAAAACTGAGACCACATTCGTGATCATTGTGATCTCCTCTTCCATTCTCAACTTGAATCGCAAATTGAAACGTCATATTCCTCTTTGTCAAAAATCACGCCTCCAACTTTTGACCAAGATTACGGCCATCACGATTATCACCAAGCAAAACCGAGACAATATATGGACTCCACAAAACACCATCTTTTATTACCTATGCTCAAAATCGCCAACCATTATATTTTAAAAAATGGGTTTCCACCATTATCGCGGCTGTTTTCTTGAATTACGGACAACGCGTTCATCATCTTGAAAAACTGATGTCGTTTTTGAATTCCTCTCGTCGAAACCTTCAAGAAGCACTACTCGTTTGTCTGTTTCTGGGAAGTTGAAGTCGGACCCTGTCGGTGCTCCAACACGTCGGTGAGGCCTTTTCTGATAACTTGTTTCACTTCGTTTCGAATATGTTTATTCTCTTAATATTTTTATTAATTATGTAACATTAATTTTTATAGTCCGCGTAAATTATCAGCCATGTTTCATTGACTCTGTAAATTCGTCGATGCTTTTGGAGTTGTTCGTTGCGTGTTGTCGACATCTCTGGTTGCTGAAAATCATTATGGACCTTATATCTTATGAAAGCGTCAAATTCAGGCACGGGGTGAGAGAGAGTTCGAATTCATGAGTGTAAATTAAGTGAGATGAACGGGAAAATCAGATTTCCCATAATTCATTCGGGACTCGCTATGTAACACCCTAAATTTGATAATAAATTATTTTATTAAATAAATAGAATTTTAATAATTAATTTGATGTTAAAATTATTTTAGAATATATATTGATAAATTTTGTTAGTAATTTTTGTTATACGAATGTTTCCTATGATGTGCTAGTTTGATACACATTATATTAAACAAACGATATAAATAATAAATATTTTATATTATTATGCTATATATATTTTTTTAAAGTAATAGTATTTTAGTGTAATATTTTGAAGAATAAGATTTTATGTCATTTTACGTGTATAAACATGCACTCAATTAAAATAACATTCTTTTTGCGTTTTACTAATATTAAATGTGTACTTAATTATATTTATTTAATTTTAAATATATTTAATTTTAATTATTCATTTTAAAAATAATTATCTTGAGATAGTGGTACTATTGTGTTTTATTCTCTTTATTTTTATATACTTGTTATGGCATCATGATTTTATATTTGTTTATTTTGAAATAGTAATTAATATAAAGTGCTGATTTTATATATTTATTTATTTTGTAATTTTAAATATTTTATAACGTAGTAAGTTAACGTAATTATTTGGAAAAATAAGTGTAATTATAGTGATTAATTATAATATGAGAGTTTTGGTTATTAATTTATTTTAAAGGTATTTTATAAATTATTAGTTTTGAAATATTAATAATGTTTTATTAATGAAATTGTGTTTTTTTATTTTTAATAAAATAAAATAGTAATAGTAAAACCTAAAAGGAGTCTAATGGGCTTGACACATGTGTGTAACTGATTTAAATTGCTAATAAAACAAAATAAAAGAACAAACAAGGAAGCTTACGGCGAGCACCACTAAAATAAAGAGGAAACCAACAATAATCATATCGTTTGACACCGGCGATCCATAACTGTCCCAGAACAGTTTCTCTGTTTTCGTCCAAATTTCAGTATGTTGTTTTACTCATTTATCTATTCAATTAAATACAATTTTTCAGATTTTTAACAACCCAAATTTCTCCCTAAAAGACCCGATTTCTCCGTTTACAGAAATCCTTATTTTGCACCGTTCTCCTTCACCGTAAGTCCGATTTTAGTGAAACCAACGCCAAAACGACCGTGTGAAAAGTGGCTATATTATACACTGATTGGTTTTCTGATTTATGGTAATTTTATTTGACCGAATTTCGAAATCAGTTTTTAGACTATTTTCGCATAATTTATTTTTGACGTTTACCCATAAATTGTCGAGTTAGATTGATTGAAGGACAAAAAGTCAAAGAAAAAATATTGTTTGCTCATGGAATTGTACTTGTGTCTGAAAGTGTCGAAATAAGGTAAGGGGTGAGAGAGAGTTTGAATTCATGAGTATAATATACTGTGAGATGAACGGGAAAACCGTATTTCCCAACGATTCATCCGGGGCTTACTACGTACAGCAGTAGCACTTTGAGAGATAAATTGATTAATTTGAAATATGAGAATTGTGAGATTAAAATGTGAAATAGAAATTTTTATAAGGTGTTGATTGATCGATACTTGTGTGGTAGTTGATATTTGCTATTATTGTGATGTTGGATGTTGAATGAAATTATTTGTACATGTTTGCTTAGATGAAATTATGTGATGTGATAATAAAATATGGATGCATGGTTTGATATATGCTTACGTGATGATAATGATGAATTTTGATTGATGATAGTGATGTTATAAAATTGTGATGAGTTTATACGATGATCATGATTATTTATAATTAATGATATTATAAAATTGTGATGAAAATATTGAAGTACCCCATACTTGATGAGATAGTGATGATTCTTAAATATGGTGCTCTTAATGGAGTAGTCTAAGCTAACGGGGGGAGAAAACAAATATTGCGAATTTGTGAAGTGGAGATTATTTTGTCATCATATAGGTAGGGCCTGACAAGCCTAGTGATTATGGGGAAGTACAACTGAATGAGCCTGATCGTGGCGGTCTGCTGTCGAGCCTTAAGGCAAGATTGTTAGACCTTGGAGGTATTCTGGTGGGGAATTCCTAGGTGACTTGGAGGTAGCACTCCAAATGTCGGGAGCTACCATGCAACACACGTTTACCTCGACTGTCACGTATATGTGTCTCGGGTTGAGTTGAGGGGATCTATGAGGACAGAGACAAATTGAATTGTCCGTCCACCGGGATGGTGGGATAGTATCATGGTCTCCTAACCAAGTACTTCAGAGTTAGAATGGTACCACATTGTGAAGTAGAGTTTAAGCTCATGCATAGCATTACATTTCCTTGTGATTGTTTTGTTGTGATTGATGTGTTTTAAAGGTAATATTAATTAGATGATTTGATGCATATTATAATGAGATGATTATTTTACTTGAGTGACTTTGATGTTATAGTATGATACTATATAATTAAATATTTTGATATATCGTAAAGTGATTATGATACGGTTGTATTATGATTGTTTGCGTGTTCTTCTTACTCATATTATACTATTAACATGATTTCAAAACTCACCACCTTCGTTGTTTGTGTTTGACTGGCTGGGCCCTGCGTTTGCAAAATCGCAGTTATTACAGGTTAATGAGTCTTGAAGTTCAAGTTTGGGAGGAACCCCGCTCTTATAGGTGATACCGGGAATAAGGGTTTTAATTTGTATTTTACTTATTTAATTTGAATCAAATTTTTGTATGAAAACCTTAAAAGTACTAGTAAGTTTTTAGAATTAAATCAAGTTCATTGAGATTAAATTGTTTTATTTGAGTAATAAAATTTGAATTGTTGCATGTGTACTTTGAGAAACGTGATATCCTAAATTAGTTACAAAAGTTTTTATTTTCTTGAAAATATAATTTTATTTATCCGCTGCAAATTTTATAGGAATATGATATAAATTATTATATATATTATTTTGGGATTTAGGGTGTCACACGCTGCGTAAGGCTGAAGTCCTTTGAGTAATAATTGACTAATGAGAAAACTTGAATTTGGTGATATTAAAATACGAGTTAGAAACTTTTATAGGGTGTTGTTTGATTTAAATTTTGAAGATTGTGTGTTAGTTGAATTATTGTAGAATCGTGTATTTGATGTATTCTATGTTTTGTTTATATCTACCTGGATATTGTTATATGATATAAAATGCGATGAATTGTTATTAATTCAATTTCAATTGAAGTAGCGTGTGTGAATGATTTAGTATTATTATATGTGAGTGAAAATTATCTATTGTTGGAGTTTGTGTATTATGATGATAAATTGGGAATGTGATATATGACTATGAAAATATGCATTGATGATTACTTGTTGAATTATGATGTTACCACTTTGATGAATATCACGAAATGCATATTGAATTGTGATGAATTCGACCCGTGCCAATGATGGTTCTCTTAATGGAGTGAGTAACCTAGGCCAACGAGGGGAGAACATAGATGTTGATTATTTTTGAAGTGGAGATTATATGGTCATCATATAGGTAGGGCCTAACAAGCCTAGTGATTATGGGGAAGTACAACTGAATGAGCCTGATCGTGGCGGTCAGCTGTTGAGCCTTAGGACAAGATTGTTAGACCTTGGAGGTATTCGGATGGGGAACTCCTAGGTGACTTGGAGGTAGCACTCCAAATGTCGGGAGCTACCATGCATCACACTTTTACCTCGACTGTCGCGTATATGTGTCTCGGGTTGAGTTGAGGGGATCTATGAGGATACGACCAAATTGAATTGTTCGTCCACTTGTGTGGTGGCATAGCATCGAGCCTCCTAACCAAGTACTTCAGAGTTAGAATGGTACCAAAGAAAGAGGAGGAGTCTAGAGTATAAGAGCATGCATAACATTACTTGATTTTTGTATTTACTTACTTGATGTTATGGATTGTATCAATATTTTACTTTGATTATTCTCGTTGATTGTGATTTGAAATGAAATGGTGTTTAATATATTTTACGAGTTCTTTTCAATTATTTTATACTATTACATGTTTTCGAAGTTCACCCCTCGTTGCTTGTGTTTGGCGTTTGCGAGAGCGCAGTCATTTCAGGTTATTAGTTGATGATCCACGCTCTAATAGGTGATACTGGGTGGGAGTAATCTATCGTATTCTGTCGAGTTGTGAATTAATTTAGATTTTTGTAAATTTGATCGATCAATTGTCTTATTTTCATCTTTTATTCGAATGTGGAAATTAATTGTCTTTAACTTTAGAACGTGTTTTTATGTTAAAAAAATTTATTTAATAAGCCTCAACTATATTCGACAATAAAGGATTTTTAATTGAAAATTTTGATGCAAGCATTTAGTATAAGTGTGAATGTGACGTCCTGAACTTTATAGTTTAAATGAAAATTTTTATACTCAATTTTAGAACCGCTGCGAATGTCTTTTAAAACTAGTACATTTTACTTTTATTTCAATTTGGGTTTAGGGTGTCACAGACTTGACCTAGGTTTACCTAATTATGTTAATAAAATAAAAATATTATAATAAAGAAGGGAACTCCTCCCAGCCGCTGGGAAAGAAATAGGATTAGAAAGAAATGTTACAAAGCTATCGATTGTCACCGGTGCTCCATACCTGTTCCAAAAAACTTTTTCTATTTTCTCCCAAATTCAGTATGTTGTTTTACTCGTTTAACTAGTCAATTAAAAACTCATTCTTATATTTTTAACCATCCCAATTTCCCTCTAAAATACCCGACTTCTCCGTTTATAAAGTTTCTTATTTTGCACCGTTCTTCTTCGTCGTAAGTCCGATTTGAGTGAAACCAACGCCAAAACGATCGTATGAAAAGTGGCTATATAATCCACTAATTATGTTTTGATTTATGGTAATTTTCCTTGACCGAATTTCGAAATTTAGTTTTTAAAGTGTCTTGTCATAATTTAATTTAACGTTCACCCATAAATTGTCGAGTTAGATCGATTGAAGGACCAAATTCCAAAGGACAAAGGCTGTTTTCTCGTGGAATCATATTCTTGTGTGAAAGCGTCAAAATAAGGTAAGGGGTGAGAGAGAATTTGAATCATGAGTATAATATATTGTGAGATGAACGGGAAAACCGTATTTACCAACGATTCATTCGGGGATCGCTACTTACGGCAGTAGCTCTTTGAGTGATAAATTAATTAATATGCAAAATAGAAATTGTGAGATTAAAATATGGAATAGAAATACTTATAAGGTGTTGATTGATTCGTTAAATATGTGGTATTTAATATTATTGTGATATTTAATTTAATTTCGTTAAATATTGTGCATTTGATATTATTTTGATATTTGATTTAATTTTGTTAAATGTGTGGAAATTGATATTATTATGATATTTGATTTATTATTGTTAAATGTGTGATATTTAATATTATTGTGATATTTGATTTAATTTCGTTAAATATTGGGCATTTGATATTATTCTGATATTTGATTTAATTTCATTAAATGTGTGGCAGTTGATAATATTATTATATTTGATTTATTATTGTTAAATGTGTGATGTTTGATATTATTGTGATACTGGATTTCGAATGAATTTTATGTATATATTTGATTAGACATGTTTAGGCGACGTGATAATAAAAGGTGGATGAATTTTGATAAGTTTTATGTGATTATGAGAATCTAAAATTAATAATAATGATGTTATATATTTGTGATAAGTCTAAGTGATTGTGTATGATTGATGATATTGATGTTATAAGATTGTGATGGGTATATGTGATGACGTGTGGTTAATGATAGCGATGTTATAAATTGTGATGAGAATATTGTGATTCCAATTTGAGTTTGAGATGAAGATCTTAATGGAGTACCATAGGCTAACGAGGGGAGAAAATAAAAATTGAGAATTTGTGAAGTGGAGATTATTTTGTCATCATATAGGTAGGGCCTGACAAGCCTAGTGATTCCGGGGAAGTACAACTGAATGAGCCTGATTGTGGCGGTCTGCTGTCGAGCCTTAAGGCACGATTATTAAACCTTGGAGGTATTCGGATGCGGAATTCCTATGTGACTTGGAGGTCGCACTCCAAATGTCGGGAGCTACCATGCAACACACGTTTACCTCGATTGTCACGTATATGTGTCTTGGGTTGAGCTGAGGGGATCTATGAGGACAGGGCCAATTTGAATTGTCCGTCCACCGGGATGGTGGCATAGTATCAAGCCTCCTAACCAAGTATTTCAGAGTTAGAATGGTACCACATTGTGAAGTAGAGTTTAAGCTCATGCATAGCATTGCATTTTATTGTAATTGTTTTGTTGTTATTAATATGTATTGTGTGTGGTGATAATTTCTCTTAGACAATTTGATGATACAGTGAAATCTATTGATTTTCCTTGAGTGATTTTGACCTTTGAATGTGATATTTTCTTGATGGAATATTTGTGTAATGATACGGTCCTATTGTAATTATTTGCGTGTTCTTCTTACTTGTATTATACTGTCATCATGATTTCGAAACTCACCTCCTTCGTTGTTTGTGTTTGACTGGTTGGTCCCTGCATTTGCGAAATTGCAGTTATTACAGGTTAATGAATTTTGAAGTTAAAGTTTGGGAGGAACCCAGCTCTGATAGGTGATACCGGAAATAAGGGCTTTAATTTGGATTTTACTTATTTAATTTGAATCGAATTTTTGTATGAAAACCTTAGAAGTATTAGTAAGTTTTTAGAATTATATCAAGTAATTATACTTAAATCAAGCTTATCGAGATTGCACTATTTTAATTGATAAAATAAGTTTAAAGTGTTTTTATTTTTATTTTTGAGAAACGTGATATCCTAAATTAGATATTAAATTTTTATTCTCTTTAACAAATTTCTTTATTCGCTGCAAGTTTTCTTCAAATAATGTAGTATATATTATTACAAATGTTATTTTGGGGTTTAGGGTGTCACAGAGGGGATCTATGAGGACAAGGCCAATTATAGTTAAATCAAGCTTAATGAGATTGCACTATTTTATAGGAAAAAAAAAAGTTTAAAGTGTTCCTTCTAATTTTTGAGAAACGTGATATTCTAAATCAAAAAAACAAAAAGTTTTTATTTTCTTGAAAACAAATTTTTATTTATCCATTGTAAATTTTATAGAAATACAATATAAATTATTATATATATTATTTTGGGCTTTATGGTGTCACATTAGTGATATCAGAGCAGGTCTGTCCAATCAGGCTGAGTGGGTTATGTCGTAGCCGTTTGTTATTCCGTTGTGAGCCAATGTATTTACGGATGTTCCCTACTAAGTGTTGAAACGTTTACCTATTATTTTTGTGTTAGATGCTCTATATTTTTCCATTGCAATACATGATTTCTGAAATATGATTGTTAATTACTAACTATTTGCTCGTTCTCGTTGTGTTGTGTAGTTGTCGAGATTTAAGTTAATTTATAATTAAGTTATTTACCTTTTGATGGAACTTGTGTTTCTAACTCTGATTATTTGCTCTTTTGTTATAGTGGATAGTTATAAATAAATTCTTATTGTTGGATTAACGAGCTATATATTTGAAATATTAATTTAGTTGATCTAATACTAACTACCGATTGATAGATCTAACCTTTTGAGGTCGTAACATGATAATAAAAGTTTTGATTTTGATTAGGCCAAATTCATATTATTAATAATAATAATAATAATAATTTTTGAATATTAGAGGTTGGTAGAACTTAGAGTTTAAAAAAATGACATTTTAAAGTAGTTAAAGTTGATTTATTTTGTAAAATGAAAATAACTTATGTTTGAATTACTCTTTTATTATCATAAAGAAATTAAATTGAGTTGAATTTTTGTTGATTTATAAAATAACGATAATTCTATACTACTAGTGATTTTGTATAATATTTAAAATAGATGAAAATTAACACCATATTTTACTACCTGTTATTTTTAAGAAAACAAAAAAGGATTTGTTGTTATGTTGGTTTAGAGAGGCCGGTCTGAATATTGATTTGTGAGCGTGTTGAAATATTTGATTGAAATGATTGATTTACTTATTATAATATTATGAACTCATTAGAGTTTAACTTCATGTTAGAGTTTTAGACTTTAAGAATTCATTAGTGATTTATTACAGTACAAATAAAAAAGGTCAAATAATAAAATGTCTACTAATTGAGAAAGGGAAGAAGAAAAAGAATTAAAAAAATGATTTTAAAGTGTGGATTTTAATTTTAAATCACTTAAAAGTGTTGATAATTGTATCTAAATGATTAATTTTTTATATTGCTTTTGAAATTAATTTAAGACGTTCGTCATGATTTTGAAATATTACAATTCATATTATTAACAATAGTAATTCTTGAATATTCAAGGTGGATTGATTCCACATCATGGTCTTTTTTTTTTTTTTGGGACAATTTTGTCAATGAAATTTTGTATTCTCAGGAATAAAATTACAAAATAATTGTAATTATGTATTGATTAATTATGGACAAATTAGTCCATGAAAGATTTAAATTTCATTGGAAAATTAGTTCACGATGTGATGACATTGCTATGAGATCAATGTAGATGAGTCAAATACTAACAAACAATATACTGAATCTAGCCTTTTTATTAAACTAGTCAAGTCAGACTATAAGTAAATCATACCATAAGCCCTCCCGGACAGTCTAACCTATTCTCACCCCTAAATATGATAACATCTATGGAGCTAACTTTAATTTGCCAAGAACACATTTAAGGCATCCATTTCACTCGCTACACTATACTGATCTTGTTCCTTTATCCATTGGATGCACCATTTCAGCCCCAGTGTTTCTGCCAGAGTTGGGGAGGAGCGCAAATTGTCTCTTCATTATTCCTAGCTATCAGACCCAACAAGTGTGTCGGTCATCAAAACAACCATCATCAATATTTACCTTTGTGTACTATAAAAGTTTTTTATGGTATTTAAGATAATAGTCAAACTTTTTGAACGATTGTTTGAGAAAATTAATGAAACTTTATGTAATGTTGAACTGATAGTTTGAATAACATAATTTAATTGTTTGATTTCTTTGAATAAATTAATTTTATTATTTTATTTGGTACATATTTTTGTTTTTAGTAAATTCATCGTATGTATTCAATTATTACTACGATTTTAATAATACTACTCTTATAATTATTATTATAATATTTAGTGCACATTTTTTATTATTTACTTTCATATTTAGATGATGTTAAATTAGTTCTAATAAGTATTATTTCATTTAAGATAATTTTTTAATTTTTAATAATTTTTACCATAAAAATAATCATTCTTAAAGAGTATTGATTGATAGAATCTAATGCCTTAGTTATTAATAGTTATAATTCATGCATATTTAAGATAATAATTAATATTCAAAAGAAAATGAAAAATGAAAACTCTAATGAGATTTAATTTTTTAATAAGAAAAATAAAATAGACATTTATGCGTTACCATAAAATGGTAACCTATCTTGTCTATAAATTAAAGGATGCTTGTGGTGGTTGATCATCTTAAAACTTTATAAAAACCTAAAGTGTATAGTGTATACAAATAATTAAATTAAGATGATGGGGAAGAAGATTATTGTTTTTTTAATGTTTTTTAAATTGATGACATCAGTTGCTCTGAGGTTATTGTGTCATTGGTGCCATGTGTACCTTTTTTGACAGGATTAGGCCAACCAACGCCATCTACTTCCTGTGGTGAAAAGGGATTGATCATCCTAGTGACTTATCGTCGATGAAAGAACAATAACAACTCATTTTTATGAACGGTTTTTAATTTTAATTTGATTAGTCTAAAGCATATTTCTCACTCAAAGATACAATTAAGTGATCTAATTGTTTGATAAACAAAAAAAATATATATAGTTTCTACTATAAAAGAAAATAGCAAATTTTTATTTCATGTGTAAGACGCACATCATGATACGTACACCTGTAAGGGCATAAGTATTTTATTAATAGTGGTAAATTTGTAAGTTATTTGATTAAACTAAATAAATGTATTATATAGATGTATTGGGCCGAATTATTTTAATAAGACTTTAAGTTGTTGTATAAAGTTCCAAGGAACCAATCAGGTGGGTAGAACTATAGAGTGTGTTAGATTTAAATACTGATTAGATATGATATATCATACTGGTATTTCGTACTTGTAGAATTGGTATTATGTTTTATTTTACAAACCAACATATCTGCTGATTGCTTTCATTTTAATATAAGAATTGGATATGATACTTCTGTGTTAACGTGTTGTTTATGATATTGCATTAGTTTTCGTGCATAGGTCATTGTTGTGTATGCTATGTTTTGCAAAGCATGAATTATATTTATTTTGACGTGGAAGTGTTAAAATACTTCTTGTTTTACAAGAATAATAAATGTTGAATTTTAATTTTAAATGAGTAAGCGTAATTTGAATTCTTATATTTGTTTTCTATGAGTCGTTCTTAGAATATGAACAATTTATGTGATTTCTTTTATTTTTGGGAAACATGGTAAATTCTTTGAAAATGATTTAATTAAAGATGACACGCCAATGCTTATTTATATATTTATCTACTTTATTAGACAACATTAGCTACTATTTTGGGTCATTAAGTTTCATACACTATTTTTAAGTGATTTTAAATACTAATTCAATTATGAGACTATTTATTTCTATTACGTGCCATGAAGATTCTTATGTGTGATTTTGATCTTTTTTTTTATTTTTATTTTTTTTCATAATAAAGGGCAATCTTGAGTCTCTTTTAGCTCTAGTGAAATTTGTGAGGTGTCCTGTGTTGAGATTGGAATTGAATGGTTGTGAAATGCCGGAGATGATAAATTATATAATAAGTTAAGACTCGTGAGAAATAGTGAGATCGTAACTTTTGTTAAAAATTTTAGAAATATGGGTATTATATATAACCCGACTTGATATATAATGATTAGTAGCCATGAAATTTCATAATTTTTGTAATAAAAAAAAATTAGATTGTTTTAATTTAAATAAACTAATTTTTCCTTTACAAGCATACAATATGAGTTGAAGTAAGTTGTAAAGGAATCAACTAAATTTAGATATCTAAGTGATAGTTTTGTTTGTACTTGATGTGAGGAATAGGTCAAATTTTTTTAGTTTAATTATATGACTTACATATTTGAACTTTAGAAATGACACTACAAGTGTTTTAAATTTTAATGTGTAGAAAAAAAAATTAGTGATTATGATAAATTAAGGATATTGGAGTAGAATAAAGGTATAGAATCCGATAACTAAAAAAAAAAAAAAACCCCGAATAAAATGATCCTAGTAAGAGTTCTTAAGCAATTCTACTAGAAGTTCAATGAGATTCGGATCTTATGAAAATTTAAGAAGATTAATTGTAAATAAATCCACACTATTTCGTGTCATGAATTTCGAGGACGAAATTCTTTTTAGTGGGATGGAATTGTAACGCCCCAGAATTTGTATTAAAATAATTTAATAATATTATAACGTCTTAGATTTCTTATTAAAATATTTTATTAATATTATGATAAATTATTACTATTAGTGTGGTGTAAAAATTTATATGTGGTTGTCTTATGTGTTTGCCTTAGTGATTATTTAAATTATTAATATTGATAATATTGAATTTGTTTTAAATATATATATATATATATATATATATATATATATATATATATATATATATATATATTTATATAGAACAAAACAATAAGTAAATGGGTGTTGCTGCTAACTTTAGCACTAATTTAGTTGGTTTGGGAATGTTAATAATAATAATAATAATAATAATAATAATAATAATAATAATAATAATAATAATAATAATAATAATAATAATAATAATAATAATAATAATAAAACCTATGCTGATTTTGCACACGGTGAGACTAATAGATACCTAAAGCTTTCTAGTATAAAAACAGGATTGCCGTATGCCATATCAAAATAATATAGCCGCCTAGTACAATAAAATACACCAGTTCTAGTATTATAGAGTGCAAGAGCTTTAGTCTTAAGGGGAAGAAAAATAAGACGACCCACGACTATTGTTATCATATTAAAGTATCTCTCTACAAGACTTTTCATTGTTCCGGTAAGTTGCTTCTCATTCCTAAATTAATTGCGAACACCTACTATCTATGCCATTGTTATTCGGTTTTGTTTTCTGGTATACAATTTATTCCATTATCATGTTTTAGCTGATTTTTCACAATCATTATTAAAATTAAAATAATAACTTTTTAATACATTTTGTTTGAATATCAATTGGTTATAAGTCGAGATTCTGACCATAAGAGTAATGTGTTCTGAACGAAATCTATAAACCTTGTCTCTAAAATAGCATAATTGTTTCTTGTGATTATACAAGCAGCAGAATGTAACATTATAATAAAATTAATTTGATAAATTCAATTGAATATATAAATCTATTGATATTAAAATCTTATATAATATAATTTTTGTTAGGCAATTTTAAGTGTTTAAATTCGTCTTTATATAAAAATTGCAAATATATTTTCTATCTTATAAGCGAAAAGCATAATCGAGGTACATTTTTCTTATTTGAAGTTAAAGATAGTATATACTATATTTATGGTATATATACATACACCTACAATTTACAATTTTACATGTTAACAATAAAGAGTATATTTTTATTCTACATCTAATAGCTTTATTATTTGATTTTAAATACGTATGATATATTGTGATCTACTGTAATATCAAAATTATAAATACACCATATCTATTTAACAATACATAATTATCATTTTTAATATATTGTTTATATTGATATAACCATAAGTATATATGGTAATAAATATATATTTGGATGGTATTGTAAATAGTAAACAATTTATTTACCTATTGTATCAAGTAATTAATATGTATTTGGTTGTCGTATTGTTTTATTTCTTTAGCGGATTATTAGAGACGACAGATGACGAAGACACGACACGTTAACATATCATATTTTTCTTTTAAGCGAGATCTTCAATCGAGGTAAGGGGTGAGATGAGGTTTGACTTTATGAGTATAAAATAACGTGGGATGAATGGGAATACCAAAATTCCCAAATTTTCATCTGGGGCTTACTACGTACGGTCGAGCCCTATTGAGTGATAATAATCAATCAATAATATATGAATGGTAATAGTGAGGACTGAAATATAATTTAGCAACCATATAATTGTCGTGAATCTATTTATATCAAGGTTGCATGCTATCTGATTTTATGAAATTGTATACTGATTATTATCATATGAATGATATGTACTTGAGTGTTCTTGTTACTTGATTGAAATTGTGATATTACTTGAATGTGCCACCTATTTGATTCCTTATTTTGTGATTGACGAGACTAGACTATGTATTATGAGTAGTGTAAACCAAATATTGAGATTTAATTGTGATTGAATGATATGTATATATAATGATGAATATTGTGAAGTCAAACTGAAACTTATTAAGTTATGATGATTGAGTAAGTATGAGATATGTGTTGTAGATTTTGGAGTTAGGATTATTTTGTCAACATATAGGGAGGGTCTGACAAACTTAATGATTCAGGGAAGTACAACTAAATGAGCCTGATCGTGGACGGCTACAGTCGAATTGCAAGGTAAGACTGGTAGACCTTGGGGGTACATCTAGTGGGGAATTCCTAAGTGGATTAGTGGGTTATTCCCTAAGGCCGGGAGCTACCGTGCAACACAACAGTACCCCGACCGTCGCGTATATATGTCTCGGGTTGAGTTGAGGGGATCAATGAGGACTTGGCCATTCATGAATTGTCTGTCCACTCTTGTAGTGGCATAGTATCAGGTCTCCTAACCAAGTACTTCAGAGTAAAATGGTACCAAATGATGAAGAAGTATAGAGTATAGGACATATATAATATTTCATCCTTGTAACTGTTTGATTGTGATCGAATTAGATTAACCTTTGATATTATGTTTTCGAATGTTTCTCTTTACTTGTGTTGTTTGACTACTTGCATGTTCTCCTTGTTTATCTTATACTGTTACATAATTTTGAAACTCACCCCTCGTTGCTTGTGTTTGGCGCTTGCGAGAGCACAGTTATTTCAGGTTATCGATTGGTGACCCACGCATTGAATATGTGATACTAGGTGGGAGTAATTTTTGTACTTTGTTGAGTTTTGAACTAATTTCGAATTTTGTAAATATGATCGATTAAATGTGTTATTTTTATCTTTTATTCGAAGGTAGAAATTAATTTTCTCTGAGTTTAGAACTTGTTTCTATAAGAGAAATATTTATTTAATAAACCTCAACTATATTCAATATTAAAGGATTTTTTTTATTGAAAATTTTGATGCAAGCATTTTGTGTAAGTGTGAATGTGACATCTTGAACCTTAACTATAGTTTAAAAAAAAATACTCTATTACCGTTGTAAATCTCTTTAAAAACTAATGCATTTTACTTTTTATTTGAATTTGGGTTTAGAGTGTCATAACTGCAACATGTAAGTTTGTCTTTCTCGTTTCTTGCTAAATCACACAAAATCGTATACAGTTTTTGAAAACAATTGTTAATATTTAATAATTATTTTTTAATATAGAAAAGACTTAAAATGATGACTTTTTTTTATCACAAAATCATCTTATTGTTATTTTTATTTATCCACATGATTCCATAATTCTACAATATGGGCCAAGCATATCATGAAGTAAACTAGAAGTACAACAACAAAATCTTTATAGTAATAAGCAAGGTGAAAAATTGTACCAACTCTTTAATGTTGGATACTTCTTAGCAGTATATTTACCAAAATTTGAATCATATTTATTTGTTATTTTTTCTATATTTTTAAATTTCTGAAGTATAATAATTTTTTTAGAATTCTATTATACAAAGAAATCACTAAGTAAAATATAATTTTAATTTATAAAATATTGAAGAGCTTTACTCAACC
>JBBPBR010000004.1:46915927-46937000 GCA_037974775.1 Cicer pinnatifidum
TTATTATTATTATTATTATTATTATTATTATTATTATTATTATTATTATTATTATTATTATTATTATCATCATCTGAGATTAATTTTTACTTATAATCGTGTTTTTTGAAGTAGACATTATTAAGAATGTTTTTAATAACTTAACAATTTTGATGGATTGATCGTAAAAAGAAAATCTTTATTTGTATATTAATATTAATTAAAACTTTATTCAAATAACATTATATTTTGATTCTATTGTTATAATGTTTTTATTTATAAAAAATATCTAGTCCAAGTCAATAACTTGTGTGACACGTGCATGCTTTGGTTGCTTAGATTTAATGGTCGGCACGAATTGTGCATCACATTTAGACATGGGTTTCAACATTTCGGAAAATAAGCTACTGAAACTCTCTTTTCAACATTTTTGTCTATATAATAAGTGTCAAAAAAAAAACATTGCCTATTAATTAAAATTCATTTGGGTTTCACAAATTTAGGTGGGACCAATATCTAACATGGTAGTAAATTTGCAGAAATTTAGGTATTATTGGTGCATGAGAGTGAAACTCATATATCAATAGTAATTTATCTTTAAACAGCTAACAGAAATGTGAAAAATTTAAGAAACGTTTAAATTATTTAATAGTTAACGTGTAAATTCTAATATTTTTTTAATTTATGTAAATCTAATAGAATGACGGCTCCCTTTTCGAACTTAGGATAGGAATAATGATGAAAAGCTTGCTCTTAGTCAAAAAAGTGTATTCAAATTATAGTATTTTATTTTCAATAGTAATAGGTTTTATAAAATCATAGTTGGAAGTTTGATCAGAAGTTGCTCAAAATGGATTCTCTACCTTTGGTGATATGTGACTTTAGTGTATTTTAGAGTAAAATTGGTGATTAAAATTAAGTAATAAAAATTATTTAGATGAAAGAGAATAATTGATTAAGAGAGAGATAGATACAAAGTCACAAAAGATAAGAGACTCAAAGGTAGATAATTCTCTCCCGAAGTTAGTCTAATGATTGGCAAAAAAGTGGAGATAAAGATGATGTCTTTTATCCAACAAAAAAACAGATGTCTTTTGTTTTCGTCAAGGGTCATCTAATGACCACTCTGAATGGTTTCGATTGGACATTTCTCCAATAACTTTATGCTTATTATGCTGTCTGAGAAATTAGAGTGTATGATTTGAAAATGAGATTGATTAATCATTGGGTATTTTCCTATAGCTCTTTGCTATGGCAATGTTAGCAGTGAGCAGGAGAGGTCACCGTCTGTTATTGTCATTGGTGGGGGCATGGCTGGGATTGCTGCTGCACGAGCACTTCAAGATGCTTCCTTTCAGGTATTTGAGCTGAATATTTTCATTTATGAATTCAAACAATCCTTGTTGAACTAGTATGTATACAAAACAACAATTTATATTGCCTGTGGCTGCTTACATAGTTTACATGACTGCAATTATCCGTAATTTTAATTGGCTGAATGATTTTTTTACTCATATCAAGTATCAACTAATTGAGGTCTTCCATGAAAAAAATTTAATTATATTCGTAGAATGGTGAAAAATTTGTTCACTGTTCCTAAAAAAATTGATTTGAATTGCGTTCTAGTCACGTGGGTTTCTTTTTGGATTAAATCAATGATTATGATTTTTTTTCTTCCTCTTTTCGCTCATTTATTGGTTATCTGTAAGTAAGCTTGTCTGCTTTGAAGCTTGTAATGTTTCTGGGGAAGTTACCCTCAGTGATACTTGCTAGTTAAGATTTGGGGTTGCTTTTCACTTTAGTCAAAGCATTCAAGAATACATGCAATAAGTGAAGTTAGGTAACATCTTTCCCTTTTTTATTTTTGTTTTCTGTTGCTTTTCCTTTATTTTATTTTTATGAATCCGACAGTAATTCATGTTTGTTTTCTCCAATATGCAAGCCATAAAGTTGCAATGTAATTAAACAGAATCATTTAGCCCAAGTTTGAACCTACATATTTTTGTAGGTGAAGTAAATTAATGCGCATTTTCTGTTAACATACAAGTTAATTAGTTTTAAGTTAATTAACTTTTAACAAATGAATTGAAGCAATTATTTGTTGCTTTTCTGCTTCATCCCCCCTCCACCCTTTTTAGGAAACTGACAGTAATTCGTTATGTTTGCTCCAGTATTGTAAATAATGAAATGGCTATATGGTATTTTAAAAAATAATTTATGCACAAGATTGTCTTACTGAATCGCTTCTTATTTAAAAACTAGACAGACATATTTTTGTAGTGCATGGTTAATAGTTTTGAAACTTGGTGCTTTGTTTTTAAACTTTTGTTCAGGTTGTTCTCTTAGAGTCTAGAGAAAGACTTGGTGGCCGAATTCACACTGATTACTCGTTTGGCTTTCCTGTTGACATGGGAGCATCATGGTAAAGATTATTCTCTTTATGTTCTGATTATTTGAAAGTTGATGAGACTGTGAAGGTGTTTCAATTTGTTTTGTAATTAAAAGGCACACTCTTTCTCTCTCTGTTTCAGGTTGCATGGAGTTTCCAAGGAGAATCCACTTGCTTCAGTGATTGGGAGGCTGGGGCTACCTCTTTACCGTACTAGTGGGGATAACTCTGTGCTCTATGACCATGACTTGGAAAGGTAGGTACATAGATTTTGATGCTATACTAGTTTGATGGTTCTGCTTCAGTTGCATAGTAGATAATCATTTCCATTGTTTTTAGCAGCCAAACATTTCAATTTTTTCTAGCTGTTATGCATGGTATAAGTTATTATATGCTAGTTCTTTTTGTAACTTAAATTCATTAACCTTTTGTAGCTATGCACTTTTTGATATGGATGGGACTCAAGTTCCCCAAGAATTGGTAACAAAAGTTGGTCAAGTATTTGAGAACATTTTACTGGAGGTAAGTTATTTTCTGATTCACTTATTCTTCAAGTTATTTAGTTTACTGCAATTGATTGTTAGGTTTTGGGGTGGCAACATTGGAGAGACTTCTCTACCTTAGATGGATCCTTTTGCACTCCATTTCTATTTTGATAAAAAAAAATTATTCTGGTTACCTACTGAAATGCATTTTCACAGTGAAATCAATTTTTCCAAATCATCACATCTAATGCTTGATTCTGCTTATTGTCATTGTGATAACCCTCTTAATTATTGTCTTGGGCTCAATGCAGACTAATAAAGTAAGAAATGAATTCAGTGAAGATATGTCCATACAGCGTGGTCTTTCAATTGTTTTTGAAAGGAAGCCAGAATTAAGGTTAATATTGGCATTGATTTAATTTACTTGACACCATGTTTGTTTTTGTTTTAAGCTTTAGTAACATAATATGATTTCCATTCTTGAATGCAGGCTGGAGGGGCTTGCCCATAAGGTACTTCAGTGGTATTTATGTAGAATGGAGGGCTGGTTTGCTGCTGATTCTGATACAATTTCACTGAATGGATGGGACCAGGTAATTTGAAGATGTTAATCTTATATTAGCTGTTAAGTTCCCCCCTGCGCCACCTTCTCGACCTTAATTTTCACACTAAATGATGTATTCTCTTTGGTGTTAACATACAGGTAGGGCCTGTCATGAAAGAAATAATTTGTAAAGTTGTCTCATAGCCAGGTGCATGAGTCTTCAACATGCAGCCTTTCTATGACCAATAATAATGTAAATGTGTTTCCTGATCTATGTATGATTGAAGTATAGAGAGACCAGTTCTGGAGATAAAAATGGGCCTTTGTGTTATTATGCATGTAAAAACCCTGGATAAATGAATAAGTCTATCATGTGTAAAATTCATCTTTTAGAGCCAAACAAATCCAGCTGGTAGGGGGGTGTAAAGGAATCCTGTTATGACAGGCCATCTTGTTGCATGATCGTCAAGTGCTGAACACAGCTTTATGGCTGTAGAATTTTCTGTTCAATGAAAATGGTTCTGCCCCTTGCATAGGCCTACCATAAATAATATTAGAAGAGATTGCATATTAAACTAAATTGACATAGTTTGACCCTTTTTTTTAAATAGGAGAAAGGGGAAATTATTATTGATTAAAGTGGCCTTGATGGCCATTTTACAACTATCCCCGAGGGGAATTGAACTCCGTTTCTTGAAGTTACAATATCAAATTCTTACCACTGAGCTGAAACCTTATGAACAAAAATGATAGTTTGACCTAGTTTATTTTACGTCAAACTAAATTGATATAGTTTGACCATAATTACAGCATATATAGCAAGACATTTCTTAATTAACACAAGCATTTTTCTTTTGAATGTATCTTGCTTTCATATCTTATACCTCTTTGAATATATTCTGACAGGAAATACTTCTCCCTGGTGGTCATGGTCTTATGGTCAGGGGCTACTTGCCTGTTATACATACCCTAGCCAAGGGTCTTGATATTCGTCTGGGGCACAGGTAGATACTAATTTGAATTGTTGTTTTGATGAAATTTTATGTCCTGTTATGTTGCTTAATTACATTAACTGGCATTAAAAATGCCCCCTTTCAGGGTCACGAAAGTTGTTCGGAGATATAACGGAGTAAAAGTGACAGTGGAAAATGGGAAATCATTTACTGCTGATGCTGCTGTTATTGCTGTCCCTCTTGGTGTCCTTAAATCAAAGAGGATATTGTTTGAGCCAAAGCTCCCAGACTGGAAGGAAGCTGCCATTGCTGAACTTGGGGTTGGACTTGAGAACAAAATAATTCTACACTTCGAGAATGTATTTTGGCCTAATGTGGAGTTCTTGGGAGTAGTTGCAGACACATCTTATGGATGTAGCTACTTCCTCAATCTCCACAAGGCTGCACGTCATCCTGTCCTTGTTTACATGCCTTCTGGGCGGCTTGCCAAAGACATTGAAAAAATGTCTGATGAAGCAACTGCTAACTTTGCTTTTGAACAGCTCAAGAAGATCCTTCCTGATGCTTCTTCACCGGTAACCATAATATTTTTACTTATTTCAATTTTTAACCGCACTAGAAAAATTAATGCCTTGATACTCAATTCATTGTATCGGACCAAACATAAGGTCATACAAGTCCTTGCTTTAGGCCATCAGATCACTCCACTCAGTCCACCACATACCCACAAATTTTATGGCATCACACTCATTGCAATATTGCAAAAATTTGCAGATATGAAGTTCTTTTCTATGATTTATTCAATCTAAAGACCTCACTTAGCCTCACATTGCTTTTAGTTGACCCTTCATGGTGTATGCTACATAGTCCTTAACATGGTATATTTATGTCTCTATTTTAATGCAGATTCAGTATCTTGTGTCTCGGTGGGGCTCAGATATAGATTCACTGGGTTCATATAGCTATGATCAAGTTGGGAAACCGCACGAACTGTATGAGATGCTACGGGTCCCAGTAGATAACTTGTTTTTCGCAGGGGAAGCAACAAGTGTGAACTATCCAGGGTCTGTCCATGGTGCATTCTCCACTGGAATGATGGCAGCTGAAGATTGCAGGATGCGTGTGCTTGAGCGATATGGAGAGCTCGATTTGTTTCAGCCAGTGATGGGAGAGATGGCTTCCTTTACAATCCCACTTCAGATATCTCGTATGTAATCACCATCTTTAGTCACCACTCCTATAATGGATAGAATCACATGCTTATTCTAAATTAGGATTTGCTGTCACTTCTGTTCCATTGTAGATCTACCAATAGCAACTATTTAGGCATTAGTCGCTGAAGTAAATGTCTCTTATGCAGTCATATTGTGTTTTATGTCAGTAGTTAATTCTGTGAAGAACTGGTATATATGAATATTTAGCAGAGGCTAGGCACCTCTGTAGTTTGGATAAGCTTCTCTGGAAATGGCAGAGATGTGCATCTTGGTTTGAAGATGCCTATGTACATACACCTATAATAAATTCATAATAAATATATGTCTATGTATATTTCATAATAGAGATTCCTCGGACATTTCTCTAGTCTTTTTTTTTTTTTAATGAGCCTAACATCGAAAATCATAACACTAAGTGCAAACAAGTGGGATATTGCAGGTTCGAATATGTGCCGCACCTGCAGCATATCAAATGTTCCGGCAGCATTTACCATATGAGCTGTACTTACGGGACACATTTCTTTAGTCTTTTAATCTACATTTTCAATCTCGCCTATAATTATTGTTAGGATTGGCCACTTTATTTATTGACTCTCATATGTTAATACCTATTTCTAAAAATATTTAGATGTAATAGACTAGTTTATTCAAATAAATAGTAAATAATATACTATTTTTATTTTATTGTAATATCTTCAAAGTTATATTTGTATACTTGCTTAATATTTTAGGAATTTTGGGTTACTATAATAGTTTAAGCCTGTTAACTTATTTATAGTTAAGCATGCTGGTTTATTTACAAATAAAAAATTTCCTACATACGAGAGTTATAGCTCTTCGAGCTACTACCCAACAATTACTCAAGGGCATCTTTTAGAAAGCTTGGAAATCACGTTAATGGCATTCAAAAAATGCAAAACAAAATGAAAAACTTTAAATAACTTTAAATAGTTGAAAAAGTAATTGGAAATTTCTTTCTAAATTCTCTTATCCCTTATTCTCTAAGTCCATGATAGATCTCTGTCCAAGACCGGGTAAAATTGCAATTGTGGAGTAGGGATGTGTTACAGATGTAGAAGATGAGATTGTCCGAAACTTAGTGAGAAAATTGTGTATATGAAGGAAGCTTTTTTTCTATCCGTCGTGTGTTTTGTTAAAATGTTTTATTTGTACAATTTAGCATTTATTCTTTACAGTTTCACTACAAAAATAGATCTTAAAATATGTTTCTAGTTCATGTAAAATTGTTAAAAAGTTATATATGAATTTCAATTAACATTAATACCAGGGAAATAAAACTTGCATGTTTAAAACATATATAAAGTTTGTATATCGTATGAATCATATGTCAAGCAATAGTTTATCCTTAAGACATTCCTGTCACATCGAACTCATGGAAACATAGACTTTCCATAGCTATAAAGTAAATGTGAAAATTGTTCAGTTTGAACCAAAAGATTGTAATGAAATTAAGAAATAAAAAATTGTTACATGATTTGAAGATTTTATGAATAGAGTAAAAATAATTTCACACAACCATTTTTTACAATAAATTTTACTCAATCATCTAAAATATGTTATCACTTTATTTACTGAATCAAAAAATACATGCACACTCTTTAAACGATGTGGCAAAACAACATGAAAAATGTGTATAAAGTATTCCTTAAACACAGCAAAGCAGCATCTCTACAAGTTTGAAGTAAAAAATTTCTACTCACTTGCAAATTGCAATCATGTGATCTAGGGTGTCATTTTCTGCAGATCTTTTAAAGTATGGAAATTATTGTTAGACCATGATGATAACTGATTGACTATAGAAAGAAAGTTATTCTAGCATGTAAATAGTAACATACCAAGTAGAAAGAGTGTCCAGTGAGATTGTGGGATTGGAAAGCAACCTAGATATAAGTACTCGTCCTTGATTGTACCATTTCTCCAAACTACGTACATTACGAAAGCATTTTCAGCATGGTAGAGAATTTATGAGGCAACTCAAGACGTACACTCCTTAAATTGTTATTTGTGTTTTGTGTGCTTGACTGTGTCTGCAAGAGAGTGAAAACTATGAGGACTTTTGGTTTAGATTTGGATTGCTTGCGATCAAGCAATCCAAACCCTCCAATGACCGGACAATTGACAATGTGTAGGGATTGTAGTTTTCTATGAAATCCGATTTCTTGAGATTCAAATCCTTTTTTTGCAACAACCAATATTTGTAATTAGTATTGTTAATATTGATAGTATTTTTCTGAGGGTGTGGATTGAACTGAGGACTTCCTTACCACTTTACTCTCTAACTGCCCCATCCCAACCACCAAACAACCTTATATCCCCTCTTGAGCTTCAAATCTTAGTCGTCCAATCTTAGATTAGTCGGTCTCAATCTACATGACTATATAGATTCCTGACAGCACAATCATGGCCCCTTTTGATTTATACCACAACATTACAGAAGAAGCAACTATGAGCTTGAAATAAGGCCAAACTCCTTTGAAGCCCTTTACAGTGAGGCCAGTCAAAGTTTGTTTGCATCTTTTACCTAGAAATGTGCTTTTGGAGGTTCTGTGTGCTTGGAGGAACCTCTGGATCGAGCAGGATATTGCAATTGCATAGAGTTGAAGAACAAAATTTGACCTTGTTCTGCAATGCTCTTTGACTGCCCTATGGTAGGTAGTGCTGTCAATTTTTCAAACTCCTTATTTATTGGTCTTAGGATGGGACTATAAAATCTCATTACTAAAAAGGTCCAAGGAAAGTCCCCAAAGCAAAAAACCCACAAAATTATGTGGATCTAGAGAACCCATTAGCCCATATTTTTTCAAAATTCTATTTTTTTCAGTTTTTTTTATAGTATCCTCGTCAAAATGTTAATAATGCATGGCATATATGATATGAGAACAACTACTCCATACAAATTTATAAGTTTCCACTTGATAATATAGTAGATTTTTGTGTTTTTTTAGGGGAATGATACAAACACAATCTACAAAACTACATAAAAATTGAATGATTGCAGAGCAATGGACAACGAACAGTTTCAAATATAAACACAAACCAATGAAGTTCATCAAAATTTGATACTTAAGATCCTAATAGTAAGTATTATAATAAGTAGTCATGCAAATGTATGTTACAAAGAGCAAGAGCCAATAGGCTTTGTAGACACAACTAACAAGAAGTAACAAGTAAAATCAATTGAAACATATCAATGTCTTGCTATCCAGAAGCCTCACGAGTCTAGAATAGAAGTATTAGATTCACCCTCACAGATAGAAGTATTGTATCCATCCTCATCTTGAAAACCAAATCAACAAAAAAAAAAATAGATAATCAATCATGAGATAATTATGCAAGATAAAAAATTTAGAATACTAAATATTACTATTCGGATTTTCATAAAATCCATGTAACCAGTTTCGAATACAAATCAACATTTGAATATGATGAGGAAGAACGTGACTTTTGTATTTGGTGAAAACACGTCCACCAATACTAAAAGAAGATTATAATGCCACTATAGTGATAGGAATACTAAGCACATTATGTGCCATTAAGGAGAGTATAAGATGAAGTTTCAATAATATAAGAAATGAGGGGTTTGAATTGTGTTATGGTTTACTAAATTTTCTTTTGAAATTTAATTGTGATTTGATGATCAAAACAATTTAGAAAATAAAAACAAATGGAACAAGAAGCACACACAAATTTTTTGTATTAGTTCACCGCCGACTTGACTGGCTACATCCAATACCTTCACTTGAAAGATTTCTTTCAGTAATTCAACCTGAATTACAAAACACTTAATCTCACCTAGTTAAGTCTACTCAACCTTCTGATTGCATTTCCAACATGCTGAGGCAAAAACAACAACCACCAATGGTCTAATTTACCAGAGTTTGTTTGGTTTGTGTCTAAATCTTAATGAGAGGATATGTATGTGTCTATAAGTGTAGTACTTAAGATGAATTTATATTTGTAAGTGCTTAGTATTCAAACAATAAATATGTTTGAATTTTTGTTCTATGTATTGTTGATCAATCTATTTTGATGTTCAATCTTGGATTTCAAGGTTCTTCAATTTGATTCGATGTTCCAAGTCTAGAATTTATTCATATTTCCAATTCAATTCTTGTGGATTCATCGTATCAAGTTTTTCAATTCTTGTGCAAAGTAGTTTGGTGAAAATTGTTGTATGATTGTTCAATGTAGTTATGTCTATTCCTTGAAATAGAGAGGGTTCCTTTTATAGACTCAATTCGGGAATGTTTGTCTTGCTTCAACATTAAATTGAAACATTGACGTGTAATTTTGTTCATATTTGAATCGATGCCTTGAACTATTGCGATGAGGCGATGTTTCAATTATGACCGTTTATGCATATTAAAAAATTATTACCTTTTTCAATGGTGGAGTCTTTTTACAAACCGTTTATGCCAATGAAACACACTTAGCCAAATAATTATATTTGGTGCAATCAGTAGGTAATCGACTGGGACTTTTATAGAATTTTTCCAAGTCTTTTTCTAAACATAGGCATCTTCTATAGTCATTGACTTTTATCATAGTCATTGATTTTTTTTAAATGAAAGCTAATGCATTGACTTTTGTTAGAGGTATTGACTTTCTTTAGAGTCAAACATATGATAATCAGAGTCAAATGATAATCTGTGAATATCAAAGGCAGAATCAATAATCTGTTTGTGTTGAATTACTTTAGAAGTAGAGGCCACTTATCAGAACATATTTATAATATAGTGAGTTTATTCGACTAAGCGCTTCAGAGTTAACATTAGAGTGAGCGCATCAGAGGCAACAAATTGCCCGCACAACTGGACGCGTTTCCTCTGGTCGTGTTTCTTCCTTTGATCATTGCACATGGTGCATTTCCTTTGATTGTGTTGTTTGGTTAGAGTATAGGTCTGGAATGTACCTATTTATTTTATTTTTCTGTACACTTAATTAGAACATAAGTACATTAAATTTATCTCACATACTTCCTTTTGTTATCAACAAAACTAGTAAGGAATTGTTCGTCAAAAACCATATTGCTCTAAAAAAATACTTTTTCTCATTAATTTTCTAACAAAGAAGTGCCTCAAAATACTCATAGTTTTTTTCATCAACTTCAATAGACTTTCCCTCAAGATATACATCTAATTCACTTTTACCGATAATAGATGTAGGTAGATTTTGAAAAGTTTTAAAACGTTATAATCTATAATAAATCAATATCAATATTGGTAATTTGAAAACAAAAAGTGTTGAAATGAAATAAGTTAATTATTATTTTGACATAAAAAATCTCACACTTATGATTTTACATTTTGTAGCCTTATTTCCCTCTCCATAGATAATGAGATGAAATCTTGGGATGATTAAGAGAGAAGAACATTTTGATTATTGAAAATGCTTAAATATTCTTGATAAAATACTCTAAATTTCTCCTCCACATTCATAAAATTAACTTTTCAAGTTGAAGCATCAAAGGTAGTGTAATAATACTTCAAAAAGGGAACCTTCAAGTGTGGGTCAAGAATAACCTCAAATGCTAGTACTACACTATAATCTTTCCAATATTTGTCAAATTAGTTTTCGTATCCATAGTCACCTTCTTTATAATACCATCAACATTATCTTAGTTTTCTTCTAAGATGCATTGTACTTTTCATACTTGCATGAAATACAAGTTTGTAGTTGAATATGATGAATCTAAGATCAAATTTGTGATTTCATAAAATAGTTTTAAAAACTCATAGATGTTTTCCACTCTCAGATGGACAATGTTTATAATTCCTATATGTCACTTGAAAAAACTCAAAAAAAAAAAAAAAAATCTATATGTTACGGCATTTTAAAGCGTTAAATATGTGTTATGCCACTTGTAGACACATCTAATCTTAAACCACTTCTAATGCTCATTCCCACATTATTGACACAATCTTTAAACTTGATCATCCTTCTATTAGAATTTTTAATGTACTTAACACTATCTAATTTATTTGAGTGCTTCATTGGCCACTTTGAAAACCTCTTGAGCAATTAAGTTTAGTGTATGGGTTGAACATCAAATATGAAAATACTTGATGTCACATGACAAATTGCTATGTACACATAGATGATTTTTCAAATGGTCTTGCATGTTAGACATTATCCAAGGTAGTAGAAAATACTTTCCTATCTATTCCCCATTGCTTTTAAGCACTCAAACAAAATGGCTTCAAATATAATATCATTGTATAGAGGTTTTATTCGACAAAAGTTGAGAACACGACTGGTTAATTTTTAGTGTTCATCAACAAAATGAGCGGTTAAACAAATATAACTCTCACTAGTAGATGTTGTCTAAATAAAGTGGCTTCCAATACAATACCATTGATTGGGGGTTTCATTCGACATAAGTTAAGAACAAGACTGGTTAACTTCCAATATTCATCAACAAAATGAGTGATTAAATAAATATATCACTCACTAGTAGATGATATCCAAACTTCTGAAAATCGACCATGATGGTGGTAAAAAAAAAAACAAACAAAGGAGAATTGAAAATCGTGTTCCGCTAAGGTTCAAATTCGTGTCTGAAATGAAAAGAAATGAAATTGACTGTAAGACCTTTTGACCCTAGTCGACAAAATATTAAAAAATAGTGGGTAGGGGCCAAAAAAGAAAACTCATTAACAAGGGCTTAAATTATGGGGCTTAGTAAAGGATTTAATGAAGGGGGCTTTGGAATTTTGGGCTTTTTGATAGCTCTAATGGTAGGGATAAAAATTGGATCCATATCTATTGGGTATCGACAAAAAATAAACACAACGAATATGGTAAAAATCTGCAATATAGGTATAGGTGTGGGTACATGTAATTACCCACAAAAATAAGCTGGTAAAAGTATCTAACATCCACCACGCCTCACATATACCTAAAATATATAATAATTTGGTTAAAATGCACTTTTCATCATCAAGTTTCACAATTCAACTATTTTGACATCTTTATTTTGAAAATAAAATTTTTGACCACTTAAATTTATTCCCTCAATTTTAACTGATTCTACATTAATGTGGACTCATTTTTTAAAACTTGTACTTACATAAATGAAATTTAATTAAAAAAATAAAAAACAAATATTATCGTGTGACCATTATCCAAGTGTAGCATTTGGTCAACAAAGTATAGGTTAATAGGGGCAAAAAATGTTGGATTGTGAAACTTGGGGTCAAAAAGTACATTTTTTACCTCTTAATTTTATACTATTATATAATTATTTATGTGTGTGTACACACAATACAATACAAAAATGTCAACAAAGATATACATTTTATTATGACTAATAATAATTAAGCTACTAATATAAATATGAAAATAAAATCACAATAAAAATTGGTCATATTCTTCTTCATAAACATTCCAAAACTAAGATATAAAAAAGTTAACAATAAATTTCATAAAAGATGCTATTTATTTTTTAAAATTTTGTTTTATTTTTATTCAAATAACTTTGTGTTTAGTCTAGTTATTAATTTTTTTTTAGTTTTGTTTTTATTCTAAGAAATATATACATGATTCAATATAGTTTTGGATAATTTAAATATTTTAGGTTATTATTTTTATAATTTAATATTAAATAACTTTGAATTTTTTTAATTGGGTTAAAAATGATATTGTATTTTGTGATTTAACAATTTATTTTAGTTCAAACGTGGTAACATGTATAGGTACTTAGGTATTTAAAAGGTACGAGAATTCAAATTGATACGCATGCAGGTATAGGTACATGTACAAGTATTTTTGTTTACATCACATGTACGAGACATTATCCAATACATAGGGGTGGAGTTATAGGTAAGGTCAAGCTAGACTTTGCAAAACTTGCGTCTGGTTTGACAAAAAAATTTAAGACATAAGTCTAGCTTGTAAACTATCATATATTTTTTTTAGGCATGAACCTGAACGTTATGAAAATCTGATACAACTTGTTAGGCTTTTCAAAAGTCTATTTCATATTAACAATTTTAAATAAATAATCAGACAATATTTTTTAATATAATAACAAGCTAATAGTTCAATGAAATTAAGCATTTTTTAAATTTAATATGACATTTTAAAGAACTTGACTTTATATAACATCATATTTTAATTCTATTTTATTATAATAAATTTAAATGAATTAACTGCACTTTTAGTCCACTTATTCTTCCAAAATGAAATTTTAGTTCTTTCATTCTAGAATCAATATTTTGGTCCCATATTATCTAATTATTGGGATGTTTCGGTCTTCAATCTTTGATGATGTGATACTATCATAAATGATATAACACATAGATGACATATGTAAGTTGGATACAATATTTTTCATGTCACTATTAATGCTATTAAATTTAATTATATATTAAAATATTAAAAATTGATTTATTTAATTTTATTTATATATTAAAATGTTGAAAATTTATTTACTTTATTATACTTTTTAAAAAATTTAAAATATTGATATAATTTTTTAAAATTTTATTAATTTATTTTAAATATCTAATATAATTTTTATATTAAAATTTAATATTATTTAATATTTATTTTTCATATTAAAATATTTTAAAAATTATTTATTTTATTTATAAATTAAAATTTAAAATATTTGAATTTATTTATTTTATCTACCAATGATTTACAATTTTTAAATATTTATATAAATTATTTAAAAATTATTTATTTTATTTTTAATATTTAAATATATAATTAAAATTAATTATAAAATTAATTACAATAATAGTGATTTAAAAATTATTTTATTCAAGTCACTTAAGTGTCACGTCATTTAAAACTTTTATTTATTTCAAAATCATCAATCAACTTGTAAAGAGTAATTGCTAAAGTTTCCCAAAACTTCTAGTAACAAAAATATCCTGAAACTTTTTATCACTTGGTGAGAGTCTAATGTCACCGGACCTCAAGTCCATACCCTTGACGTCACATTGAGAAAACGTCAAGAAGATCCATACACCGTAGCACATATGAAAAATATTGTTATGTAAGGTGAGAATTACAATACAAACATATAGAATGAGCATAATAGATGCAAGACAACATACACCCTTATTTTTATCTATGTTTAATCATGTCTTTGGTCCCTATAAATATATCATATTTTGATTTTAGTCTCTGTAAGTTTTTTTGTTTAGATTTAGTCTCTATAAATCAGCATTACAAAAAAAGAGCGTCTTTAGTCCTAACTTTTATGATATATTAAAAATTAAAATATTTTATATTATAAATTAATAAATTTATTAATTATCATTTAATATTTAGTGTTATTTTATAAAAAGAAAATATAAAGGGGTTTTTGGAAAACCCATCTTCTTCTGTGCCACCGTGGTTTGTTAGCTATTTTTTTGTAATTTTTGATTTGACGTTAGGGATCAAAATCAATTGTCTATGATTTTACATGAACTATTCAAACAAAAAAAATTTACAAGTACTAAAATCAAAAAGTGTACTTACAAGGACGAAATATATATTTAAACCTTTTATCTATTATCAATCATTATTAACATTCAACTCGATAAACTAAACATTAGACACATATATCGCACAACATCAACACATAAATAATCATAATAATGCACATATAACACATATCCTAGTGGAGTATGTAGGTACATATAAGATGCAATGTTACCTGATCACCAACTAACTCCGACACATGGATCCAACTACTATGGGTTAGTGCAAGTAGAGAAGCCACCTCTTCCCCAGCGAACTAGAGTGTCTAGTCGATAAGATGTCAATATATAGTTGAAACATCCTAACGATATTTATTCCGCCTTTCATGCAAAACATTTTTACCGACATTCCCCAAGACCTCAATATGGATGTCTGCTCTAATTTTATCACGACACTGACCCTCTGACACGTCCTCTATATACAAACATAAAGGACATCATTAACAACATCAATGTCAAATGACACACATCCCATACTATAACTTGAATTCATTCACAATAGATCAACTTATCAACACCATCAAACGACACTCATATTGCAACTTAAGTTCATTTACAAAGGATCAATTTATCAGCAACTACCATTAGAACACACATAACTCATATTGTGACTGATATCTTATAACAGTTTAATTTAACATCAACAACAATATAATATATAGATATGTCATACATCATCAACAACATAACATTCATGTAATCATTAGATATTATTCTAGTACATTTATTGGTAATATATTATTATTCATTAATAGTTATCATTTTACACCATCTTCATCAACTCACCAACTTCCCATTAATTACTAAATAATTAAATAATTGTTATTAATAGTTAATTACCTTTTATTAATCATCTAATAACTTTTACACTGTTAATATAAGTAATTAATAAACTAACATTACTTAAACTATCACCTAATAATTAATTATAACTATAATATAATTATTTATTCTACTAAACGATCATCAAACATCATTATGTATACCTAATTAATGTTTAAATTCATTATCTATAGTTATTTAAGCTTAATAATTCATCATCTATTAATTACTAGGACCTTTTAATTTCTAATTACCTAAAACTCAATTTCTTATATCCTAAAATTTGATATATGAACTCAAAAACAATTAAAAACTTTGTAAAAACATACAACAATCTTCAAATATTACCTAACAACAATACTGATATCAAATCGCACACAATTCACACGCATTACATGCATTAAACATATAACTTAAGCCATTAACAACGAAAAATACTTCAATCCATAAATCAACACATATAATCATATTCACATAACATGCAATCACATACTTATAATTTAGCATTATTATCCACACATTATATATACTATACGCAAGAATTTCGATCTCTCATGTAGAGTAAACCTCGAACTTGATAAATGGATTTTGATCACGAAAAGTAATTTACAAATTGATGAATCCTACATCGATCATGGGTCTTCAAGTCGATAGAGGTTAGTCACGGTCAACGAAGAGAATGATCACTTCAAATTTGTACCTCAAACAATGAATTAAGATCAAGAACAGTGGCAAATATAAATCTAATTGAAAAAGTTAATGTGTTAAAGAATCAAAATGTTCGATTTAAAACGGAAAATATAACTTTAAAAACTGATATTACTGAAATTAAAACAAAAGATGCAACTCTGAAAACTGATATGACTGAACTTAAGACAAATAATGCAACTTTGAAAACTAATATTACTAAACTTAAAACAGAAAATGCAAATCAGAAAACTGATATTGCTGAACTTAAGGCTGAAAAATCTAACTCTGAAAACTAATTATAGTTCAAGAATAATTGAAAATACCACATGTAACTCTAATAAGCATGAAGAAGTATTTCTAGATTTTCTTGATAATGATATGAAAAGATGCAAGTAGGAATCTATGATTTATGGTGTTAGTAGGAATGGTAAAAGAGGAATAGGATTTCAAGAAAAAGTAATTGAATCTAAATTTGTTCCCTTTGATGATTTATGTAGTACTTGCTATAAGAAATGTCACACTAAAATATATTGCACTATGCTAACCACATGAAAAGACAAGAAACCTTTAAGAACTAACAAACTAGGACCCAACCTAATTTGGGTACCAAAAGATAAAGTTGTTTATATTGCAGATGTTCTAAGCAACCAAATTGAAACACCAGTCATGGTGTTTGGTCAATGGATACTTGCAATACATGAAGGGAAAATATATATATATATATATATATATATATATATATATATATATATATATATATAACAAATATAAATATAAATAGAAATTCTTGTTTTATTCTATATAAAAATAAACATATTTATATATATATTTAAAACAAATTCAATATTATCAATATTAATAATTTAAATAAATCACTAAGGCAAACACATAAGACAACCACATAGAAGTTATTACACCACACTAATAGTAATAATTTATCATAATATTAATACAATATTTTAATAAGAAATCTAAGACGTTATAATATTATTAAATTATTTTAATACGAATTATGGGGCGTTACAATTCCATCCCCCTAAAAAGAATTTCGTCCTCGAAATTTTTAATGAACAAATACCTAATTTAGTAGCCTCAAGGAACTCACCCGTTATCTAAGCACTATATGTTAAAAATCAAGTGACTTAGTATGATAGGCTAACATGACAATGAATCATTAAAACACATGTCACATACAACATTTCAACCTGAAAGAAATACTACAGTTACTCATTATAAGTTACAGAGGAATTAGAGCTCATAGAATTGGTCAATAACAACTTACTATGTAACTAGAATGAACGAAAAAAAAACAATTAAATAAACACATTATTAAGTTTAATATTTAACTTCTCAAATAGTGCTCTACTAGTCTCACTCTCCTAAAAAAAATGGTAAATCCAAATAACAATTACTCTACAAGTTTAACAAAAATTAGACATATAAAGGAACATTCAAAATATTCCACACATTCAATAATTACAAACATAAATGCATATAACAACTCAAAGACACATAATCACTTTGAAATCGAGAACCAATGTACAAAACCACATTGGAAGGGATAAATTACTTTTCATGTATTTCAGGCTCACAAATATATATATATATATATATATATATATATATATATATATATATATATATATTTGTTTTTAAAACAATAAACATTTACAGTGTATGCCATTCACAATTAAATCATTTAAAAAAAATTATAACCAAATAAGCAAAGAAAATAAAAGTCAATGATTACCTCGTGACAAGATATACATATACATTGAAATAACTCAAATAACATAAGGGTGGACATTCCGTTTAATTAACCAAAATAAAGTCAACAAATATTTATAATAATAATGATGATAATTCATTCTCACCTAATTGTACTGACAGTGAGTCATCAGGTTGATCAATCCCTTCTACTCATGTCAATTACTCAAGGTAAGAATAAAATCAGTGGATTCACATGTATATGATTAAAAGACTTTTAACGTGGTCGTAGTGTGGGAAGACATCGTCACATCTCCCTCCTCTCTCACATTGTTAAACTCCTTTTAACTTAAATAATTATTTTTTTTTAAAGAAAAATTTTAGCAACTATGTACATCAATACATAATACGATAATTAAAATTTATTGTTGTTTAATCATAGTCATAAAACAAATGAATAGTACTTTGTGCTTAACTCGGCAAACTAAATTATAAGGCAATAGTTTAAAAATAACGTCAATCGAAACTCAGTCACACCTTTAGATAATTGTAATTATTTCTATGCCAAAAATAGCTAGTGACCTTGTTTATTTCACCTAGAAAACAAATTATGTATAATCTATAATTCAATTTTTTTTCTCAGTTAAATAATCAAAATAATATTTCAAGTAAAAGATAGTCAAATCAACTAGTGATAATGAACTAAACTTACTTAATTGCCTAATACCACGAGTTACAACAACGGGAATTTTACTTACATTAAACTTAATCAACAATAAGAAAGAAGAAATATTGAATTATCCACTTTTAAACACTCATAACAACTCTAGACTCTATACATAAATTCCCTTCAAACCCATTTAGAACAACTAAACCACAAACAATTTTATATTAACAAAATCAAAATATGTTGATATAACTTATCTGATAAAGTGGCACCCTAGTTCTAAGTTTAATTCACAACTCAACGATGATTCTAAACGTGTCGTATATTCTCATAGAAGGTAATCTAATCTAAATTTAGTTGATTCCTTTACAACTTACTTCAACTCATAGTGTCCGTTTGGAAATGAATAATTAGTTTATTTAAATTAAAACCAAATAAATTTTTTTTTTTATTATTACAAAAATTATGAAATTTCATGGTTACTAATCATCATATATCATGTCGGGTTATATATAATACCCATATTTCTAAATATTTTAACAAAATTTATGTCTCACTATTTCTCACAAGTCTTAACTTATTATATAATTTATCCTCTCGGACATTTTACAACCATTCAATTCCAATCTCAACACAGGACACCTCACAAATTTCACTAGAACTAAAAGAGACTGAAGATTGTCCTTTATTATGAATAAAAATAAAAATAAAAATAAAAAGATATCAAAATCACACATAAAAATCTTCATGGCAAGTAATAGAAATAAATAGCGAACATGTATAACCATGGTATAATAAGAAAATATCTTTACGTAGTCTCATAATTAATTTAGTATTTAAAATCACTTAAAATAGTGTATGAAACTTAATGACCCAAAATAGTAGCTAATGTTGTCTAATAAAATAGATAGATAGATATATAAATAAGCATCTGCGCGTCATCTTTAATCAAATCATTTTCAAAAAATTTACCATGTTTCCCAAAAATAAAAGAAATCACATAAATTGTTCATATTCTAAGAACGACTCATAGAAAACAAATACAAAAATTCAAATTACGCTTACTCATTTAAAATTAAAATTCAACATTTATTATTCTTGTAAAACAAGAAGTATTTTAACACCTCCACGTCAAAATAAATATAATTCATGCTTTGCAAAACATAGCATACACAAGAATGACCTATGCATGAAAGCTAATGCAATATCATAAACAACACGTTAACACAGAAGTATCATATCCAATTTTTATATTAAAATGAAAGCAATCAGTAGATATGTTGGTTTATAAAATAAAACATAATACCAATTCTACAAGTACCAAATACCTGTATGATAGATCATATCTAATCAGTATTTAAATCTAACACACTCTGTAGTTCTACCCACATGATTGGTTCCTTGGAACTTTATACAACAACTTTAAGCCTTATTAAAATAATTCGGTCCAATAAATCTATATAATACATTTATTTCGTTTAATCAAATAACTTACAGATTTACCACTATTAATAAAATACTTATGCCATTACAGGTGTACGTATAATGATATACGTCTTACACATGAAACAAAAATTTGCTATTTTCCTTTATAGTAGAAACTATATATATATTTTTTTGTTTATCAAACAATTAGATCACTTAAATGTATCTTTGAGTGAGAAATATGCTTTAGACTAATCAAATTAAAATTAGAAACCGTTCATAAGAACGAGTTGTTATTATTCTTTCATCGACAATAAGTCACTAGGATGATCCATCCCTCTTACTTATGTAGTTGGGTACTAAAAAAAAAATAACAATTGTAATCATTAAATTTTATAGCAATTATTAAAAGCATTTTAACGCAATCAAAAGTATGAAAGCGTCATTACGTCTTCCACTCCATCACACATTATAATTCTTTTAATTATTACTCACGTATCATAAATTAATTGAGAAAGCCAATAATAGAAACCTATAAAATAAAAGACCATTGATAACACATAACACGCCTTTATCGAATAGAAATCATTACCTGCGATTACTTTGATACAAATAAACAAAAATATTTTCTCATTCACGCACCCATATACAAAGTATTATTATTATAATATATATATATATATATATATATATATATATAT
>JBBPBR010000004.1:46937010-46958188 GCA_037974775.1 Cicer pinnatifidum
TTTTTTTTTTTTGTTTATCAAACAATTAGATCACTTAAATGTATCTTTGAGTGAGAAATATGCTTTAGACTAATCAAATTAAAATTAGAAACCGTTCATAAGAACGAGTTGTTATTATTCTTTCATCGACGATAAGTCACTAGGATGATCCATCCCTCTTACTTATGTAGTTGGTCACTCAAAAAAAATAACAATTGTAATCATTAAATTTTATAGCAATTATTAAAAGCATTTTAACGCAATCAAAAGTGTGAAAGCGTCATTACGTCTTCCACTCCATCACACATTATAATTCTTTTAGTTATTACTCACGTATCATAAATTAATTGAGAAAGCCAATAATAGAAACCTATAAAATAAAAGACCATTGATAACACATAACACACCTTTATCGAATAGAAATCATTACCTGCGATTACTTTGATACAAATAAACAAAAATATTTTCTCATTCACGCACCTATATACAAAGTATTATTATTATAATATATATATATTTGCACAAATACAAAGGTACTTGTATATAAAAAAATATCACCAAACAAAAGATGTATCCATACGTGATCAATACAATTGTAGAACATAATTAATTTTAACAAACTAAGATCCATAGTGAAATAAAAACACAATAGCAAATTTAAAGATCAAAAGCAATAAACCATTCTTTCTAACTTTTCAAAACAAAAATGCTACTTAAAGAACTTGGCATGTTGAAAATAGTCTCCAAATTTTTTTTTTATTATTATTATTATTACTTTTTTGTTTCACCTAATTGAAAACCCCAAATGCCTTGAAATGTTGCTTTGACTTAAGACAATGCATCTCTCCAATTCAAAATTCGTCATCTGAAGACTCGTTGTCAACTTTGTCTTGAAACTAGTTATACTTGTTGTTCTCAAGACCTACTCTAATGGTAGTAGTATTATCCTCTTGACACTCTAACCCACAATAAATCATCAAGACTTAAAAAAAAAAATCTGCAACACTCTTTCTTTTTAACCTAACAATCACTAAAGTCTCTTAGCAACAATCAACAAAAACAATTATCTACACAACATTCGTTAAATTACTAGTCTACGAATTTCTTGGTTATGTTCTCTTTTATGACATGTAGACTCAAACTTAGAATCTATACATTAACTTCAATCACCTCCTTAAACTCATGACTATGTTTTACTCCCTGAGAAGTTCTTACAAAATGCCAACTAGAAAGTCTAGCACCTAAAACGTAGAAATTAAGAGTCTGGGAAGATTCTAAAGTAGATAAAAAAAAATTAAGCATCATTAGGCATATAAATTAACAACCATTTTTATGCAATTGTTTTCAACAACTTAGAATTATTTATCACTAAGTTTGTATAATTAACCATTTCAAGCCTGATTAAATCCCTCAAACACAAAATGTGAAAACACATCAAATATTATATACTGTACAATGCAATAAAAGTCACAACACTCAACGTATCTTGACGTTAATTTCACATCATTTTTACATAGCACACAACAAAAGCTCCATAGACATCTAATCAATAATAGTAAAAAAAAAAAAAAAAATCACACCATTAGCAAGGACACAAACCATCTCAATAGACACATCGCCCACACGGTCTGATTGGACAGACCAGCTCTGATACCACTAATGTGACACCCTAAACCCAAATTGAAATAAAAAGTGAAATACACTAGTTTTGAAAGAAATTCGCAACGGTTCCAAAATAGAGTATAAAAATTTTCTTTCAAACTATAACGTTCAGAAAGTCACATTCACAATACACCAATTGGTTGCATAAAAAAAATCAATTAAAAATCCTTTAATATCGAATATAGTTGAGGTTTATTAAATAAAAATTTCTAACATAAAAATATGTTCTAATTTAGAGAAAACTAATTTCTACATCCGAATAAAAGATATAACTAACACAATTGATCAATCGAATTTACAAAAATCTAAATTGATTCATAACTCAACAAAATACGATAAATTACTCCCACCCAGTATCACCTATCAGAGCGTGGATCACCAACTGATAACCTGAAATGACTGCGCTCTCGCAAGCGCCAAACACAAGCAACGAGGGGTGAGTTTCGAAATTATGTAATAGTATAAGATAAACGAGGAGAACACAAAAGTAGTCAAAACAACACAAATAAAGAGAAACATTCAAGAACATCATATCGAAGGTTAATCTAATTCAATCACAATCAAACAGTCACAAGGATGAAATACTATGCATGTCCTATACTCTATACTTCTTCATCATTTGGTACCATTCTACTCTGAAGTACTTGGTTAGGAGGCCTGATACTATGCCACTACAAGAGTGGACGGACAATTCATGAATGACCAAGTCCTCATAGATCCCCTCAACTCAATCCGAGACACATATACGCGACGGTCGGGGTACTTTTGTGTTGCACGGTAGTTCCCGACCTTAGGGAATAACCCACTAATCCACTTAGGAATTCCCCACTAGATGTACCCCCAAGGTCTATCAGTCTTACCTTACAGTTCGACTGTAGCCCTCCACGACCAGGCTCATTCAGTTGTACTTCCCCGAATCACTAGGTTTGTCAAACCCTCCCTATATGATGACAAAATAATCCTAACTCCAAAATCTATAACACATATCTCAGACTTACTCGATCATCACAATTCAATAAGTTTCAGTTTGACTTCACAACATTCATCATTATATATATAGTTATATCAGTCAATCACATAAAATCCCAATGTTTAATTTACACTACGCACAATACACAGTTCAGTCTCACCAATCACATAATAAGGAATCAATTAGGTGCACTTTCAAGTAATATCATAATTTCAATCAAGTAGACAAGAACACTCAAATACATATCATTCATACAATAACAATTAGTATATGTTTCATAAAATCAAATAACACACAATCTTAATATAAATTAACTCACACAATTCTATAGGTTTCTAAATTATATTTTAGTCCTCACTATTACCATTTATATATTATTAATTAATTATTATTACTCAATAAGGCTCAACCGTACGTAGTAATCCCCGAATGAACATCTGGTAGTTTCAGTATTCCCGTTCATCTCACGTTAATTTATACTCATAAAATCGAACCTCATCTCACCCCTTACCTCGATTGAAGATCTCGCCGAAAAGAAAAATATGATATGTTAACGTGTTGTGTCTTCGTCAGCTGTCGTCTCTAATAATCCGCTAAAGAAAGAAAGCAATACGACAACCAAATACATATTAATTACTTGCTACAATAGATAAATAAATTGTTTACTATTTACAAGACCATCCAAATATATATTTAATACCATGTATACTTATGGTTATATCAATATAAACAATATCTTAAAAATGATAATTATGTACTGCTAAGTAGATATGGTGTATTTAAAATTTTGATATTACAGTAGTGCATAATATATCATACGTATTTAAAATCAAATAATAAAGCTATTAGATGTATAATAAAAATATACTTTTATTATTAACATATAAATTGTAAACTCTAGGTATATGTATATATACAATAAATATAGGATATCCTATCTTTTACTTCAAATAAGAAAAATGTACTTCGATTATGCTTTTCACTTATAAGATAGAATATATATTTGCAATTTTTATATAAAGGAGAATTTAAACACTTTGAATTGCCTAACAAAAATTATATTATATAAGATTTTAATATCAATAGATTTAGATATTAAATTGAATTTATCAAATTAATTTTAATATAGCATAACATTTTGCTACTTGTAAAATCCCAAGGAACAATTATGCTATTTTAGAGACAAGGTATACAGATTTCGTTCATAACACATTACTCTTGTGGTCAGAATTTCGACTTATAACCAATTGATATTCAAACAAAATGTATAAAAAAAATTATTATTTTAATTTTAATCATGATTGTAAAAAAATCAACTAAAACATGACAATGCAATAAATTAGATGCCCAGAATACAAAACTGAATAACAATGACATAGATGGTAGGTTTTCACAATTAATTTAGGAATGGCACGCAACTTACCGAAAAATTGAAAAGTCTTGTAGAGAGATCATAGTTGGTTCCTCTTTCTTTTTTTTTTCTTTTCCTTAAGTCTAAAGCTCTTGAAGTCTGCAATACTAGAATTGGTGTATTTCATGGTAAGAGGGCGGCTACATTATTTTTGATATTAGGAGGTATGAGTTCATGAAATCAGGGCAGGTGGCAATCCTATTTTTATACTAGAAAGCTTTTGAGATACCTATTAATCACTAATCGGCCAAGCTTAGGTATCTATTAGTCTCACCGTGTGCGAAATTTAGCTTAGGTTTTATTATTATTATTATTATTATTATTATTATTATTATTATTATTATTATTATTATTATTATTATTATTATTATTATTATTATTATTATTATTATTATTATTATTATTATTATTATTATTATTATTATTATTATTATTATTATTATTATATTATAACATTCTCAAACCAACTCAATTAGTGCTAAAGTTAGCAGCAACACCTATTTAAATTCTTGTTTTATTCTATATAAATATAAATATAAATATATATATATATATATTTAAAAAAAATATAAATATAAATATAAATTCTTGTTTTATTCTATATAAAAATAAACATATTTATATATATATTTAAAACAAATTCAATATTATCAATATTAATAATTTAAATAAATCACTAAGGCAAACACATAAGACAACCACATAGAAGTTATTACACCACACTAATAGTAATAATTTATCATAATATTAATACAATATTTTAATAAGAAATCTAAGACGTTATAATATTATTAAATTATTTTAATACGAATTATGGGGCGTTACAGAGATGAGATCTGAGAATGGATGATGAGATCAAAATATTGGAAGCCTAAGGTTTGATAGGAAGAAGAAAGGATGAAGATGGTATTCTCATTGAGAGGGTGAAAATGGTAACTTTGGATTCGGCGGCTAGGGTTTGTTAGGGTGGATTGTATCATTGGAAACAAATATTTCAGACCAGTATTTTAGTCTCCTCTCATTTGTAATGGATTTGGGCCATATGGGTAGAGTAAGATGGCTTGTATTAATATGACATTGTATCATTATATTTTTGGTTAGGGCGAGTTCGGTTACCGACGGTCCATAATATTTCACCCGCAACCGCCCGCCCATAACCGTATGTGTAACGCCTCAGATTTTTTTATCCAAATCATTACTTAAAAAAAATTTATTTTCTTTTTGAAACAACAAAAATTTTTTAGGTAAAATTTACTAAAATATTATTTATTTATTTATTTATTTATTTATTTATTTGCAAAGTTAATCTTTCAGTTGTTAGATCAATATTTATTTACACTCTAAAATAAAATAAATTCTCTTTAGGTAAAATTCAGAAGAAACAAGGTTGACTGAAATTAATGACGATTCAATTATTTACTAGCGAATGAAAACTCACTTCCGCATTTCTATTTAACGTTAATGATGAAGAGTAAATAACTTTACAATGTACCACAAATTTTTTATTAATACTGTGACCCTAAACCCCAAATAATTTTTTTTTTAGATAAAGAATATCACATAATCATAAACATGTCCCATAAATCCAAAATTCCCATCAAACATAATAACATCGAAATCATAATATCAAACAATAGAATCCTTTTTGAAGTACACATACTTATGTTTTAAATTCAGTGCAATATAGTCCCAACCCGGTGTCACTATCAGAGCGGGAATTCCCTAAATAAAAATACTCAAAATAACATCAACACAATGCATAATAATAAAGGTCTCCAAGACATGATGGTTTCTGCCTCTCCGATGGTACTAGTCATCACCTGCAACTTACAACTCGTCTGCGTCCATCGCAAACGCCAAACACAAACAACGAGGGGTGAGTATCGAAATCATGTAACAGTATAAAATACACGAGGATAACACGCAAGCAATCAAATTATCACAACCTCAAAAATAGTCAAGTGTATAATATCAACGGTTTATCAAATTCATTCACAATAAGATAATCACAAGAATGAAATGCTATGCATGTCCTATACTCTATACTTCATCATTTGGTACCATTATACTCTGAAGTACTTGGTTAGGAGGCCTGATACTATGCCACTACAAGAGTGGACGGACAACTCATGAATGGCCAAGTCCTCATAGATCCCCTCAACTCAACCCGAGACACATATACGCGACGGTCGGGGTACTCTTGTGTTGCACGGTAGCTCCCGGCCTTAGGGAATAACCCACTAATCCACTTAGGAATTCCCCACTAGGTGTACCCCAAGGTCTATCAGTCTTACTTTACAGTTCGACTGTAGCCCTCCACGATCAGGCTCATTCAGTTGTACTTCCCCAAATCATTAGGTTTGTTAGACCCTCCCTATATGATGACAAAATAATCCTAACTCCAAAATCTACAACACATATCTCAGACTTACTCGATCATCACAACTCAATAAGTTTTAATTTGACTTCACAATATTCATCATTATATATCTTCATCAGTAAATCACCATAAATCACAATATTTGATTTACACTACTCACAATACACAATCACCAAAAAAAGATCAAACAGTGGCATATTCAAGTGATATCACAATTTCATTCAAGTAGCAAGAATACTCCAGTACATATCATTCACATAGTAACAATCAACATAATATTCATAAAATCAGACAGCATACAATCTTGATATAAGTAATCTCACGGCAATTCTATTGGTTGCTAAATTATATTTTAATCCTCACTATTACCATTCACATTTTATTAATTAATTATTATTACTCAATAGGGCTCAACTGTATGTAGTAAGCCCCGAATGAACATCTGGGAATTTCAATATTCCCGTTCATCTCACGTTATTTTATACTCATAAAATCGAACCTCATCTCACCCCTTACCTTAGCTGAAGATTTTTCCCAACAAAGCTGATCCGCTGATTTAATGTGTCACGTCTTCGCCAACCACCGTCTCTAACAGTCCACGAGTGAGAATAAATCAACGCAACAACCAATTACAAATTAGTTACTTACTCTGATAGGTAATTAATTAATTTATTAATAATACATTGATACTTCATCTAATAATACATTAATGCATTGTAATATAATTCAAAAATATATTTAATATCGTTAAACACACATATTACTATAATCAAATTTTATTTAACAAAGTATGATAGAAGAACTTAATATTATGTCTATATAATATATATATATATATATATAGTTTTGATTTATAAATATATTTATATATATATATATATATATATATATATATCATATGGACGCAAATAATAATTAATTATTACTTATTATTGACTATACTTAATTTTTATAACATAATCTAATAGATTAACCCATTTAGGTGAAAGAATTAATTTGCATCTAATGGTTTAGTTACTAACTCATTTTCTGGAAGTTTGTATAACAACAATTCTTATATAGCATAATCCGTTTGTTGACAGAAACAAAGACAAGGCTTCTAAAATTCCAAAGTAAGGACTCAAATCATGGCTATACAAAGTTATTTTGGGTTTGTGGTTTTCAATTTCTTAACTTTCATCTATATATATATATATATATATATATATTATTTATCCTATTGTACTAACAAAATATGTATCATTATTAAAGCTAATTGAAGGAATTAGTGAAACATACCTTATATGATTTGATATTGAAATTGGAATTGGGATTTGAAATTAGAATTGTCATTGGAGTTGAAATTGGAAATGGAATTGTGATTTGGGATTGAATTTGCAAAATCCCAATTTAGCGAAATTGGATTACGGCTGGAAGGATGAAATATATATATATATATATATATATATATATATATGTATATACACGCATATAGTACACTAGATTAGGTTTTAGTGTTGTTGTTGTTATTATTATTATTATTATTATTATTATTATTATTATTATTATTATTATTATTATTATTATTATTATTATTATTAGAGGTAACTCCTGGTATTATTTTATTTATATCTATATACATATCTATTTATTTTATTTTAATTATTTTTTGTAATTTAAATATGGTTAATATTAATAATTTAAATCGATTATTAAAGCAAACTCACAGACACACCTAAAGAAGTTAGAGCACATATTAACACTCATATAAAAAAAAAATAGTATCGTATCATTATACTATTTAAAATAAGATAATGGGAAATTGGGGTGTTACAAATACAAAACATTATTTTCAAGTAAAATTCTCATTTTCCCATGCGCATGCACCACACAAACATCATTCATGCAACTCTTTCATCCCACAACAAAAATTAAACCAAATAATAAGTTAACAGCCATAAAATATGAATATAAAATCTTTTTGTAATAAAAGATTTAAAGAAATCGATTCTTTAATAGTTTCCAAAGATGTGTCAAAAGTCATAGAATATATCTAAATAAATCAAGTAGCAACTCACTATAGAGCAAATAATTAGATCAAAATAAAAATAACAATAAAATGTATGCAAGTTATGCAAACTCCTAAATATATATGATCCGAATATAACGAGTCCACACATAAGCCACTCATACCAATGAGAAAAATTAAACCAGCCACACAGGCATCCACAAAGATGCATATGATATGTCATAAAATGTTAATGACCCTCATAAGATGCATGTCACCACCCACTTAGATAATCACAAAGAGAACAATGTCCAACACACAAATCACCAGCCACTTAGGCAACCACAATGATAACAATATTTAAAATACAAATCACTAATCACTTAGGCAACCATAAAGATAACAATATTCAAAACACAAATCACCAGCCACTTAGGCAACCACATGGATAATAATACTTAAAACACAAATCACCAGTAACTTAGACAACCACAAAGATAACAATATTCAAAACACAAAGCACTAGCCACTTAGACAATCACAAAGATAACAATATTCAAAACACAAATCACCAGCCACTTAGACAACCACAAAGATAAAATATTCAAGATTAAATTTTAATCACATATGACATCAAAGTTTTATTCTCATGGGTGCTTAAAATCAAGAATCGATAATTTTGCTATCACATATATATGACACACAAACGTGTGAATAAATATCTTAGAGTCACATACAAAGTGTTATTGATAGACATCAAAATCAATTAACGAATGACACATACAAATATAAACTTTATATATTCTAATATAAAAATGTCTCCCATTATTATTCACTTAGGCATACAAATCGAGGTTTACCACTAAACACATCACAAAAATCAACTTAATCACGTTATCATAATTAAAAATTAAAACTTTTCATCAATTCCCCCAAGACTCATATAGATTTCATAAAAAGCAAAACTTTAAAATGAAATAGCACAAAAATCGAAACTTTAAATTAAAAACATCCTAACAAATACATTACTCATGAGATCATGATTAAAATCATAACTTTATAATTAAGTACACCTAGAGAACAAATACATGACAACAAACATATTATTCATGTTATAATAATAAAAATCAAAATTTTATAATTAAGTTTATCAAGGCAAGTATATTACTCATAAAAATAAAACATTATAGTTAAATTCTTTAAGGCAAACAAAAATCAATATTTTTCTTTTAAGACATCAAGACATATATCAATATCTTACAAACTATTAATTTAATATCTAGCCTAGCCTTGCATGGAGAAAAGTCCTTACCTTAGGCGCTTTCTTTCTTAACACCTCTAAATTCGTACGAGAAATAGCTCATGAGGCAATAATGAATTCAACACGAATAGATATTGAGATTTGCAATTTAGAAAAATATTTTGGAAGTGTACGAATGATAAATAGATGTGACAACAAGAGGGCCTAATGAAAATGTATAAGCAGAAGACGCAATCGTGAGAATGTTAAAGTAATGGGGTTTCAATAGCTATTTACGTTGCAATATTACCATTGATTTCTTGTCTAAAATTGAAGTACACTTAATTCCAAAATTGTGTTATCAATGATTACTATTTTTTTTTAATTTTATTAGGTTGTTACAAAGCCAATTGAAATCATGTGTATTTATGTGTATGAGTTAATTATGATTAACTAGTAGAGTTCATCATATATTGCAGGGTGTCACACCATCCCTTTTAATTAAATAAATAAATTAGAGGGTGTCATATCACCCTTTTAATTAAATAAATAAATTAGAGGGTATCATATCACCCTTTTAATTTTTTATCTAATAGTTACGAACCACTTATACATGAATCTAGTCACTATTTATTTTTTTACACTAAAGATGGATGAACCAAAAATATTTTCAAAACACTTATACATGAGGGTTCAGTTTCACTAACTCTACTATCTCCTAAAATGAATATTTATTTGGTCGAAAATAAAACTAACAAACAATACGACTTCTATAAATTCGAATTTAATTAAATATTCAACTAATATTTTATCAATTAAAATAAATCAAGCAAGACAAGAATATCACTGCAGTCACACATAATAATATAAAACAAACATATCTAACACATCAATTTCATGATTATCAAAACTAATCCAATAAACAAAAGACACAATAGTCCATTTAAGAAATAATCACGTCATAAATCGTCCCATGTAATTGTCATGCCAAAACAATTAAATTAAAATAAAAGTTATAATTATTCAGGTAAAATTAAGTGTGACAAAATTTAATTTAATTTATTTACACATAGAATAATTATTAATTAAATAATAAATCATGACAATTACTAAAAAGACACACACATGACAATAACTAAACACACACACACACATTTGCACGCAAGCCATTCGGATCGGGCGGTTTTGGGCCGGTTTGGATTTTTTGTCCAAGCCTAAATCACACGTACCAATAGAACCGAAACTACCAGAAGAATCAAAATTACCATAAGAAGAACCTGATACATCCGCATAAAAGGAAGTGACAAATTAAAAATCAGAATCAGGAGTCTTCTTTGAACACCCCAATTAGATTCATCAAGACTACAAACCTAGATGGGATTCAAATCCCTTCATCGAAACCCTTTAATCAGAGAATATGCAAAGTCAAAATCTAAAAACCAAAAAAGAAGAAATAAGAGAGTTTTCATCATGAACTTGAAACTGTTGACATATAGGTTATATATTTCTTTAAATTTAATTATTGTCTAATATTATGTTTACTGTGATAACAAGAAGCTTGATCTTAAAAATCAAAGCAAGATAAGTACTTTGAGGTTGTCAAAAATTTCGAGGAACAAGGAGACCCACAAAATTTGAACACTTCAGCAGAAGTAGCATACAAGTTTGGTTTTTACGAAACAAGCATAAACCACTAGAAACAAAATTGATGTTTTGGCTGTATTGGTTTCATTCTTCAATTATCTGATTTACATTATGTTATATGACAAACAACTTGACCTTAAATATTCAAAGCAAGATGATGATAGTGCAAGTTTATCGAAAGGAAGCAGATGCTGACAAATCAGAAGAATTTAAAAAATCAAAGGATACAAGCAAACCAAAGGATACAAGAAAATCAGAAGAACATGACAAATATTCAAAGGATGAATCTGATCAAGTCAGAAACAGTCAAGATAATTCATAAGGAATATATGAATGGAAGTACAAGTCATCTCATATTGAAACTCAAATCATTGGAAGTGCAAGTGATCATTTGAGGACCAGGTCATCACTAAAAGATACTACGTTGTTTGGCTTAGTCTCATCAATTGAGCGTACCTCTATTGATGAAGTATTGACAGATGATGGATGGATTATTGTAATGTAAGAAAAGTTAAATGAATTTAAAAGGAATGATGTTTAGGATCTAGTACCTAGCCACAAGAAGAACATTATTGGAACCAAGTACGTTTTTAGAAACAAGCTAAATGAAAAAGGTGAAGTGGCCAGAAACAAGGCAAGACTTGTCGCACAAGACTACAGTCAACAAAAGGGTATTGATTACACTGAGACGTTTGCTCTAGTGTCAGGTTAGAAGCAATTTGTATCCTACTTTCTTTTGCTGCAAATAATAACATTACAATATTTCAAATGGATGTTAAAAGCGCTTTTCTAAATGGGTATATAAGTGAAGAAGTCTATGTTAAACAAACCCCAGATTTTGAAAGTTCTGAATTTCCAAATCATGTTTTTAAACTTAGAAAATATATGTATGGTCTAAAACAAGCACCTAGGGCATGATATGATAGATATAATAACTTCTTGCTTAAAAATAACTTTGAAAGAGAACAAGTAAATAATACACTTTTTAGAAAATCAATAGGAGATGACATTCTTATTATTGAAATCTATGTTCATGACATTATTTTTGGATCTATTAATGACACTATTTTCCAAGAATTTTCAAAATTGATGCAGCTTGAATTTGAAATGAGTATACATTCATCAAACTAAATATACAAAAGAGCTTCTCAGGAAGTTTAAGATGAGTGGTTGCAAACCTATGGCTACACCAATGTCCCCTACTTGTTCACTTGAAAAAGATGATTCAGACCAAAACGTTGACCAAACAAACCTATAGAGGAATGATAGGGTCCCTACTTCACATTACCGCTTCCATACTTGACATCATGTTTAGTGTTTGAGTATGTGCAGAATTTTAAACTAACCCTAAGGAATCACATTTAACTGTTGTTAAAAGAATCCTTAGATACCTAAAAGGCACTACCAATTTTACCTTAATCTATAAGAAATCTCATAAGTACAAATTGAGTGGATACTGCGATTCTGATTATACTAGAGATAAACTTGAAAGAAAGAGCACTAGTGGCAACAACAAATTTCTAGGTGACGAATTAATATCTTGGTCAAATAAGAGACAAAACATCATTGTCATGTCAAAAGCAGAGGATGAGTATATTTCAGCAGTTGACTGCGGTTCTCAACTATTTTGGATGAAACATCAACTATAAGATTACAAAATCCTAGAAACCAACATTCCCATCTATTGTGATAACACTTCTACCATTTATCTAACCAAAAATCCTATCATGCATTCTAGAGCTAAACACATAGAGATCAAACCTCACTTCATTAGGGACTTTGTTCAAAAAGGGGTACTAAACATTCAATTTGTAGATACTGAACACCAATGGGCTAACATATTCACCAAACCACTACCTGAAGATAGGTTTGACTTCATCAAGAGAAATCTAAACCTTACCTTCATACATGACTAATATTTTCTTGTAATATTTTATATTCATTTTATTAAAAAAAATTACAAAAAAAAGAATTTATATATATATAAAAAAAAAGTTTTACTTTCAAGTCTTTTTGTCTGATGACAAAAGTGGGAGAAATATATTTGACAATATAGGGGAGAAAAGGATACTAAGACTTAAGGGAAGCCCTAAGTTAGGGGTAGTCAAAGAAATATAAAGAAAAGTTGTTATAAAAAATACAAGTTTTGTCATCATAAAAAATGGGGAGATTGTTGGAACCAAGTTGGTTTTATATTTAGAGTTTTGATGTTAACAAAAGTATTTTATGAGAATAATATATTTGACTTCAAAGAGTATGAAAGAAGATTTGGTCAAGATTTGAAGAAGATTTAATTAAGATTTGATCAAAATTTGAGAATATTTAATTAAAATTTAAAGAAGAGTTTATCAAGATTTATCAACAATAAAATATGAATAGAATCAATCTAAAGTATTTACAAATGCAATCTGAACAAAAATATAACAGAATCAATCTGATGAATTTATAAACTCAATCTAAACAAAATAGAAATAGAATCAATTTGAAGAATTTACAAACTCAATATAAACAAGATACAATTCAAAATTAAACAAGGACTAAATTGAAGCCCAAATTTTCATGATAAATAGATACTTAAGGCTGAAAAAGAAAGGCATCAAAAAGCATGAAAGAGTAGAAGAACTCAGAAGCTCAAAATTACAAATTCATCTTGGAGTTTAAAGAGAGAAATACTTGTTCAAGTTAAAAATATTTTCTAAGTGTTCTTTTCTTAGAGTGTGAGAGTTATAATTATTATCAGCTTTATTAGAAGCAACTACTCAAGTTCCAATATTTTGTATTCAACCCGATAGTGGTTTAGTTCCTTCTTAAATCCGAGGTTAGGTTGTTAGGAGAAGACTTGCCTTGTAGGGTCAAGGTGGTTAGTTCCTCAAAAGTCTGGTGTTGTCAGACTGTTTAGGAAGACTGACTTGGATGGTCAGGTGCTTTATAATTCAAGGTATTTGAATTGATGAATTAAAGCCTTCTAAATGAGAGGACTGGATGTAGACAAGTTAGTGGTAAATCAAGATAAATCTATTTGTCAAACTATAATGAGTCTAGATTGATTTCAATTTTATTAAGATTTAATGTCTTTTGAAGGTGAGATATCTTAATATAGTTAAAGTTTCCTCCCAAGATATAAGATCGGTGCCTAATTAAATTACTCATAATCTTGAGGTAATTTAATTTAAATTAAACTCGTTAAAATCTATGATAATTCATTAATTCTTTGAAATACCAAACTTACTCTCGTGATTTAATTATCTATTTTAATTCTTATAATTCAATAATTAGGTTCACTTTCCAATACCTATGATTATGCAAATAAGGGATCCAAAGAACAATCATGCAAAAATTAAGAATTAAATCAAAGTATATTTGTCAAACTATAATGAGTCTAGATTGATTTCAATTTTATTAAGATTTAATGTCTTTCGAAGGTGAGATATCTTAATATAGTTAAAGTTTCCTCCCGAGATATAAGATCGGTGCCTAATTAAATTACTCATAATCTTGAGGTAATTTAATTTAAATTAAACTCGTTAAAATCTATGATAATTCATTAATTCTTTGAAATACCAAACTTACTCTCGTGATTTAATTATCTATTTTAATTCTTATAATTCAATAATTAGGTTCACTTTCCAATACCTATGATTATGCAAATAAGGGATCCAAAGAACAATCATGCAAAAATTAAGAATTAAATCAAAGTAATTCAATAATTAACAAAAGACAAAGAACAATCAAATATATCACCATCACCATGATATATCATCATCAATGTATCAAAGGATATACTCAATACTATAAATAAGAAATCTGAAGGTGCAAACACAAGAAAGGGGTTAGATTGTGTTTGTCAAAGTTGATATTTTTTGATAATTTATTAAAAAAAAACTGCTTCAATTTTAGTGACTTACTTAGAGGAGAAACAATCGAGTTTAGAGACAGCAACCAATGAAAGCATAAATGATTAAGCTTTTTGGATTTCATTATTCCCACTTACATGAGTTTCAATTAGGTTGATGAATGGTAGAGTTAATGAGAGTTGGTGAATGTGAATAAGTGTGGTTGTGGAGTGTGACAGCCTAAACCCCATAATATATATATATATATATATATATATATATATATATATATATATATATATATATATATAATTTATATAATATTCCTATAAAATATGCAGCGGATAAATAAAAATCTATTTTTAATAAAATAAAAAACTTTATTTTTAATTTAGAATATCACGTTTTTCAAAAATAAAATAGAACACTTTAAACTTAATTTTTTTATTAAAATAGTGCAATCTAGATATATTTGATTTAAGTATAATTACTTGATTTAATTCTAAAAACTAACTAGTACTTCTAAGATTTTCATACAAAAATTCGTTTCAAATTAAATAAGAAAATACAAGTTACAACCCTTATTCCCGGTATCACCTATCAGAGCGGGGTTCCTCCCAAACTTGAATTTCAAGACTCATTAACCTGTAATAACTACGATTTTGAAAACGCAGGGCCAAGCCAGTCAAACACAAACAACAAATGAGGTGAGTTTTGAAATCATGTTAATAGTATAATATAAATAAGAAGAGCACGCAATTAATCATAAATAAAATGTATCATTACACAAACATTCTTCAAGGAAAAACATAACATTATAAAATCAAACCACTCAAGGAAAATCAATAAATTTCACTATAGCATCAAATCATCTAAGAAAATTATTATCGCTTTTGAAACACACCAATCACAACAAAACAATAACAAGGAAATGCAATGTTATGCATGAGCTTAGACTCTACTTCACAATGTGGTACCATTCTAACTCTGAAGTACTTGGTTAGGAGGATTGATACTATGCCACCATCCCGGTGGATGGACAATTCAAATTAGCCATGTCCTCATAGATCCCCTCAACTCAACCCGAGACACATATACGTGACAGTCGAGGTAAACGTGTGTTGCGCGGTAGCTCCCGACATTTGGATTGCTACCTCCAAGTCACTTAGGATTTCCCCACCCGAATACCTCCAAGGTCTAACAATCTTGCCTTAAGGCTCAACAGCAGACCGCCACGATCAGACTCATTCTGTTTTACTTCCTAGAATCACTAGGCTTGTCAGGCCCTACCTATAAAATGACAAAATAATCTCCACTTCACAAATTCTCAATATATTTTCTCCCCTCGTTAGCTTAGACTACTCCATTAAGAGCATCATTTTTAGGAATCATCACAATTTTAATATTCTCATCAACCATGGGGTACTTCAATATTCTCATCACAATTTCATAACATCACTATCATCAATCAAACATCATCATTATCATCACATAAACATATGTCATACAATGCATCCATCTTTTATTATCACATCACATAAATTCGCCTAATCAAATATATACACATAATTTCATTCAACATTCAACATCACAACAATATCAAATATCAAATATCAAATACCACACAATTATTAAAAATTAAATCAATCAACATCTTATAAACATTTCTATTTAACACATTGTAAGACATATGACTCCTTGATCATGACTTTGATATAGAGGGAGAATACTTGACATATGCCTCCTAGATCATGATTTTGATATAATGATTAAACACACATTGTATATGCATTATTTGATTGATCTAATGGTTTGAATTGAGAAATATTTCAAGAAAATGAACAAACACTACACATTGGGACAAAACTTGGAAGTCAACCAATCAATCAAATATGGATGATATACTACCAGCTTGAAGAATGATGTATAAATGTGTCTAGTGTTAATAGTGTCCATTAGGTAGACTTAATCATAATGATTTCTCACATAATATCTGCCAATGAAATCATAAAATAAGGTTTTAATCAATCAAGTAATAAATCAACTGATAAGTCAATTGATGAATCAATTGGGCAATTGATTGTATGACTCAGAATAAAAGTTTTTACTAAGTAAATCGATTGGGAAATTGATTACTTAAAGGTTTTTAGTGAAACCTGTATTCTGGGTTTAAATCAATCAATTGGACAATCGATTTGCACATCAATTGAGTAATCGATTTTGTGATTCACAGAACCAAGCTCGTGCTGAGTTAATCAATTGACAAATCGATTATAAAAATACTTTTTCATCAGACATGAGTTATGTGATCAACGCAATCGATTGGACAATCATTTGAAATAAGTTTCTTAAGTTGCAAGGTATGCACTTATCGATTAGGTAATCGATGGAAAGAATAAACTAGTTAATCATTTATCAGAAACATGTTGCATAATCGAGTGGCACATCGATTTCAACTAAAATAGCTGAGCTACTGTAACAAGCCAAATCGATTGGCAAATCGATTGGATTAAAATATTTGAGTCACTGTGACCAGTCAAGTCGATTGGAAAATCGACTGGATTAAAACATTTGAGTCACTGTGACCAGTCAAGTCGATTGGCAAATCGATTGGAGTAAAACATCTGAGTCACTGTGATCAGCCAAATCGATTTGCAATTCGACTGAAGTAAATGTTTGAGTTACAGGGAGAATTCAGCCCATTGCCAAATCGATTATGACAATGAATATGAGTCGACTGAGTAATCGATTGTTTTGATCTCGTTGTTTGAACAAAACACCTATAATCGATTATTCAATCGATTCTGATATAAACTTAGTATCAGTTTCTGATTTATGCATTAAAAGAATCGATTAGCAAATCAATTAGTTCTTCTATTTTCAAGATTCAAGAAAAACAAGAAACGCGATAATCGATTAGGCAATCGATTAAGCTGAAATTACACTTTAATATAATCGATTGGGAAATCGATTTATCTGATGTTTTTCTGAATATATATAAACTGATTCAATCACAAATTTAAAACATAACACTTGAATCATAACAATCATTTTTTTCTCATAAACTCAATACTGAAATACACTTGAAAAAAGATTTTCATATCTCACTAAAGTACATTGGCAAATTCTATGTGAGATATTCATTTGTGATTGAGTCATTCTTCTTAGTCTTCTTTTATTTCTTTTGTAAGAACAACTATATGTATAGAAGTTTCTGGAAAATCCTGTGGTGTAAACTGGTGGCTATCTTTGTTGGTGCTTGTGTTCATCAAGAAGAAGTCTCAACTTGATCTCGCGAGGGTTTGGCGAGTAGCTCTTAGGGATAACTTGGTGTTGTAATAGAAGTGACGTTGAGATGGATGGATAGGTTGTGATTAAGCTGGAAAGTCTGTAAAAAGTACTCAAGTCAATTCTAGTGAAAGGCTGAAATCATTGTTGATTTCAGGACTGGATGTAGGCTATCAAACTGATAGCCGAACCAGTATAAAATTCCTGGTGCACGATTTCCCTTATCTCTTCTCTTTATATTGATATTGCATGAATGTTTGTTCTTGAATGTTTGTATTTGTGAATCTTTGTTTCTGAATAATTTCTTGAGATTGTCATTGTTAACTTGGTTAATAATCTTGTAAAATTAGTGAAGTCATTTCATATAATTTTTAATAACAGAGGCCATAATTTCTAACACATTTTAGTCTCACAATTCCAATAATTTCACATTAATTAATTTATCTCTCAAAGAGCTACTGCTGTACGTAGCGAGCCCAGGATGAATTATTGGGAAATACAGTTTTCCTGTTCATCTCACAATATATTATGCTAATCAATTCAAACGCTCTCTCACCCCTTACCTTATTTCGACGCTTTCTCAAACACAGAAATCAATGGAAATTTTCAACAGCAACTGTAGATCGACAACGTCCAGCAAGCGAGTCCGAATAAACGACGAGTTTGCAAAAATCATTAAGACGTGACTGATAAATTATGCGGAGCATAGAAATAAATATTAAATAATTAATAATAATTTTAGGAACAAAATTTGAGTCAAAACGATGAGAAATAAACTGCAGAAAAGTCTCATCGACTCGTCGGAGCGCCAGAAGGGTATGACGTCAACTTTGCTGAAAAATACGAATGAGTAATGCTTCTTGAAGGTTTCGACGAGAGGAATCCAAAAATGATGTTAGATTTTTGAGATGACAAATTCGATGATCGAAATCGGCCAAAAACAGCTCGCCCAAGAAAATAAACGCAGTTGTTTCTGGTTAAACGGAGTCACGATTGATAAAATTGATGCCAAAAATGGATTCAGTGGCCGATTTTGTGTGGGATAGAAGTTGGGATCGTTTCAAAATAACAAGGAATTGATGGGACGAATTTGAGAGGAAGATGGTGTTGATGCGTGTTCTTTGCGGCTGCTGTCTTCTGTTTATTTTTTGTTTTTTTTGTTTTTAATTGCAGATTGAGGGGTGTAGATGGCAAATGTAGAAGCGCATAAGTAAAACAGTATGTAAGGTCCAACACAGGGGAGTCCAGTCTGAGGCAGAAATGGGGGTGTAATGAACAACTCGTAGGTGTAGAAAAGAAAAGTCTAACCAGCCCAATTTAATGTGCAGATGTAGAAAATATGGGTCGTCTGATCCAAAAATTCATTTTCTAGTATTTCTAAAAGTCCTTAATAAATAATTTATTTTACTAATCCACGCTAAAAACTTTTTCTCTAAAACACTCAATTTAACATAATATTATTTTTCTTTAACATAGATAAATCTAATTTTAACCAAAACTCTCATATTCAAAATAATAACTATAAGTATTACTATAACATTTTTCAAAATGATCAAATAAAAATAGCCATCATACCATAATAATTGTATGAAAATAAAATAAACTCAAGAGCAATATTACTAATATTTCAAGATAATTATTTGTAAAATAAATAATTGAAATAGGATATATTTATAAAAAAATTAAATATAATTATGTGCATACTTAATATTAGTCAAACATACGAGAAAATATCGCACTAATTACGAATGCACATATACGCGTAGAATCATCTAATATCTTATACTTTAAAATATGTACACTAAAAATATTATTAGTTATAGAAAAATATATAAAATAATAAAATAAAATATTTATTATTTATATCACTTATTTAGTCAAATATATACAAAATTAGCGTATCATACAAAGCTCCCGTATAACGAAAGTTAGTCACAAGATTTATCCACATATATTCTAAAATAGTTTTAAAACCAAATTAATTATCTAAAATCCTATTTTATTAAGAAAATATTTATTATAAAATTTGGGGTGTTACATGGACCACTGGAAATAAAGATGAAAAAGGAAACTAATTATGAGTAACTTTGTGGATAAAGAGGTAAAACTACAATCAGTGGCGTTGAAGGAAAATATTGAGGCGGTCAAATTTTTAAAATTTTAATAGATAAATAAAAATGTATAATATAATATTGTATATTAAAATTTTAAGTTGTAAATTTATAAAAATACATTGATGATCAAACTCTTAACACTTATAAGATAGAGCTAATAGATCAAATTTTACTTGACAGTTTTAATAATTAAAAATTCGTTTATAAAACCTTTTTTTTTTCAAACACTAAAATTTTATAGTTTAATTGTTATATTTTGTCAATGTAAAAAGTTTTACACTGTCAGCACATTATAACCATCCATAAGTGTGACTTTAAAAGTAATTATAATAAAAGTCAAATTATTTAATTAATTTGACGATTATGATTAATTGACAATGTAAAATATCTTTATATTATCGATGCATACAAATTAAATATAAATTTTTACACTATTAATACAATCTTCTTAACTACAAGGACAAAAACAATATATATAAAATTATTAAAATTCATTTAAACACAACACATTGTTTAAGATATCAATATTAAGATAGTGTTAATAAAAGATAAGTGTTTAGTTCGAGTATTATGCGATCTATTTTAAAATTACGTGAAATTATATCTCGAATCAATAAAAGTTGAATTTATTGTTTTATTTCAACTTGGACTCAAACTCATAAAAATATAT
>JBBPBR010000004.1:46975725-46986909 GCA_037974775.1 Cicer pinnatifidum
TTTTTGTTATATGAATTAACATAACAAAATGGTATGCATTAGATTTGTATGTATAGAGTGTATCATGTAAATTGGTATGCGTATAGAAACTAAAAATTTATTTTACCCATTTTTTTTTATTAATTATAAAGTTGCAATTTTTATTTAAGACTCAATTTTTAAGATTAGAACAAAACTTCAAAATCTTTAAAATTGATGATGTGTTATGTTTTGGACCAATTTGGTGGCTTGATATAAACTGAGGGATGTATCTATAAGCATGTTGAGTAGTTGGTGTGAGAGGAGGTTACTATTTTGTAGATTTATGAATTAATGTAATTCATAATCATTATCATATGTCTTATGTTTTGTGTCATGTGCACTACTTTAATGTATATAAACATACAATTTTTTTTAGTTTGATAAAATAAGAAAATAAATTGAAACTATTTTAGAAGTGTTAATTAATTGTAAAATTTCCTATCTATCCATCTATATAGTTTAAATTTTATTTCAAAATATCTGTTGAAAATAATATTTTTTATAGAGATTAACTATTTAGAAATGTGTTATTGATGATTAAAGTAGGAATGAATTTTTAGAAATTTTATAGATTTTAAAAATAAATGTGATTTATTCTATTTGTATTGTATTTAGAAACGTGATTTATCTTAGTTGTTTTATTTAGACTTTAATTATTGAAAAATAATTTAAAGGAAAATTTGGAATTCTCAATGATATTTTTGGATGCTAAATGATTAGTGATATTTTTTTAATAATAATTTAAGTCAAGAAATCAATTTTTATAATGATGTGTAACCTTGAAAGTTGTTTGGTAATGTGTTTTATCTTCTAGTAAATAATTATTTATCTTATCTTCTACTTGAAAGATCTATATATGCTTCCATTTGTTGAAACTTTTAAGTAATGATTAATTGAAAAGAAAATTTAATCGTGATCAATTTGGAGCAGTTAGACCTCGATGAGAATATGTTTCATTTTTAGAATCATCGTTTGAGTTATGAGATGAACGTAAAATCTTGGTGCTAATTTCTGGATTAATTATTTGAATGTGTATATGATTATGTAAATATTAAATTATTCGTGTTTCAAATGTCCTAATTGTTGGGAATTGGTGTATGGAATTAGAGTAGTCGAGAGCATCTAAATGTTAAATAGTTTTATATTCCTTCAATTGAATTATTGGTTATATATTGATGTTAGTGGTCTTTCTTTTGTTGTTGTAACTAGTAGTAAATTACAAATAAATTTTTGTGAAGGTGTAATTAATTGAATTTCTAACTTGAAGTAAGGAGTAGGAGTTGTGGCGCCGCCTTCAAACTCCTGAACCACGTTAAAGATACTTTTAATTATTCATATTTGAATTTGAATGACTGCAGTTATAGTTCCTTAAGTAGTTGACTACGTGAGTAGGAGGAACTAGTTACCCCGATGACTCATCGTCAATAAAAGAGACAACGATAACTCATTATTTTGTTAGAAGTATCTTTTAATTTTATTTTTAAATAATTAAAAAATATGTTCATTGCTTATATTAATTGAATGAATTTAATTATTAAATATATGTTATTAGGGAATAGTATATCTATCATTATTTTTGCCTTGATTATATATATAATATGTTTTTATAGAGTAAATGATTGTAATTCTATTATAGTGCATTAAGTTGTTAGATGTGTTTGATATTTTAAAAAGTTAATCTCTTTGTCAAGTCTGAGTTAAATTTGTTAAATGTTTCGTGATATGATTTAGACTTTATTTTAAGAAGTAAAAACTAGTAATATTTGGTTTGAAAGAAATAGTTGAAATTGACAACATACTTGGAATGTGTTTCATTTAACCAAACTAAATTAACTACGTTATTATTGACAAAATCTATATGTTATGTTTTATATGTAAATTATAGTGAGTAACTCTATGATATTTTATTTCATAATTGAATGATAAATGCGATAGACATTTTATTTCATAATTGAATGATAAATGTTGTGTGTTTAATTGATTTATTTTGTCATGTTAGTCTATCATGCTATGTTAGTTGAATTTTATATGATGTGCTTAATGGTAGATTGAATGTCTTAAATATGGTTATAGACTAAATTTGAATCTTGAGGATGATAAGTTGGATATTAGTTGACTCACCGAAAATTTCGAGGACGAAATTCTTTAACAAGGGGAGAATTGTAACACCCCAAATTTTATAATAAACTATTTTATTAATTAAATGGAATTTTAAATAATTAATTTGATGTTTTATTAATTAAATGGAATTTTAAATAATTAATTTGATGAAGAATATTATTTTAGAATATATGTTGATAAATTTCATGGCTAATTAATTTGATGTTATATTTAATCATTTTATCATTTTGACTATTTTATAAAGATGATAGTGTTTTCATGGGTTGATTTTGAGAAATATTATAGTAATAATTATAGTTATTATAAAAATGTGTTTTATGGGTTAGATCCAAATAGAAGAATAAAACCTAATTAAACATATTATTAAAAAAAATAAATAAATATCCATATAATTGTTTCTTTAATATAAATAGATAAATAAATAATAATGATACATTAAAATATATAGGACAAGCTAAATTGTAGAATCCGATTGATATATGTAAGGTAGGCATGGATTGTTAACTAATTTTACAAATATTTAGATGAGTTTGTTAGGTTTTGCAAATATTTAGATGAGTTTGTTAAGTTTTGCTAATATTTAGATGAGTTTGTTAGGTTTTGCTGTTTGTTTTCTATCTGCCGCTTTCCAAAACAAAAACATAAATAAAGAGACCTTGTGAACCCTGATTTGTACTAACATAAAACAAAACAAAGAAAAGGGAAAGGAGTTGAATGAGAAGCCATAGAACCAAAGAGTAAACACAATAACAACCTATCGTTTTTGACACCGGTGATCGATAACTGTTCCATAAAAGCTTCTCCGTTCTCATCCAAATTTGATTATGTTATTTCATTCATTTAACTCATCAATTAAACATAATTTTCCAGATTTTTAACAACTCCAATTTCTCTCTAAAATACTCAACTTCTTCATTTGTAGAATTCGTTATTTTGCACCGTTCTCCTTCACCGTAAGTCTGATTTGAGTGAAACCAACGCCAAAACGACCGTGTGAAACGTGGCTATATTATTCACTGATTGGTTCTCTGATTTATGGTAATTTTCTTTGACCGATTTTCGAATTTAGTTTTTAGAATATCTCCTCATAATTTATTTTTGACGTTTACCCATAAATTGTCGAGTTAGATCGATTGAAGGACAAAGTGTCAAAGAACAAAGACTGTTTGGGCGTCGAATCGTATTCATAGGTGAAAGCGTCGAAATAAGGTAAGGGGTGAGAGAGCGTTTGAATTCATGAGTATAATATATTGTGAGATGAACGGGAAAACCGTATTTCCCAACGATTCATCCGGGGCTTGCTACGTACGGTAGTAGCCCTTTGAGAGATAAATTGATTAATTTGAAATATGAGAATTGTGAGGTTAAAATGTGAAATAGAAATTTTTATAAGGTGTTGATTGATTTAATTTTCGATACTTGTGTGGTAGTTGATATTTGTTATTATTGTGATGTTGGATGTTGAATGAAATTATGTGTACATGTTTGCTTAGATGAAATTTTGTGATGTGATAATAAAATATGGATGCATGATTTGATATATGCTTACGTGATGATAATGATGATTTTTGATTGATGATAGTGATATTATAAAATTGTGATGAGTTTATACGATGATCATGATTATTTATGATCAATGATATTATAAAATTGCGATGAAAATATTGAAGTTCCCCATACTTGATGAGATAGTGATGATTCTTAAATATGGTGCTCTTAATGGAGTAGTCTAAGCTAACGAGGGCAGAAAATTAATATTGTGAATTGTGAAGTGAAGATTATTTTGTCATCATATAGGTAGGGCCTGACAAGCCTAGTGATTATGGGGAAGTACAACTGAATGAGCCTGATCGTGGAGGGCTACAGTCGAACTGTAAAGTAAGACTGATAGACCTTGGGGGTACACCTAGTGGGGAATTCCTAAGTGGATTAGTGGGTTATTCCCTAAGGTCGGGAGCTACCGTGCAACACAAGAGTACCCCGACCGTCGCGTATATGTGTCTCGGGTTGAGTTGAGGGGATCTATGAGGACTTGGCCAATCATGAATTGTCCGTCCACTCTTGTAGTGGCATAGTATCAGGCCTCCTAACCAAGTACTTCAGAGTTAGAATGGTACCACATTGTGAAGTAGAGTCTAAGCTCATTCATAGCATTGCATTTCCTTGTGATTGTTTTGTTGTGATTGATGTGTTTTAAAGGTAATAATAATTAGATGATTTGATGCATATTATAATGAGATAATTATTTTACTTAAGTGACTTTGATGTTATAATAGTATGATACTATTTAATTAAATATTTTGATATATCGTAAAGTGATTATGATACGGTTCTATTATGATTGTTTGCGTGTTCTTCTTACTCATATTATACTATTAACATGATTTCAAAACTTACCTCCTTCGTTGTTTGTGTTTGACTGGCTGGGCCCTGTGTTTGCGAAATCGCAGTTATTACAGGTTAATGAGTCTTGAAGTTCAAGTTTGGGAGGAACCCCGCTCTGATAGGTGATACCGGGAATAACGATTTTAATTTGTATTTTACTTATTTAATTTGAATTAAATTTTATAGGAATATGATATAAATTATTATATATATATATATATATATATATATTATTTTGGGATTTAGGGTGTCACAGTACAACTTGAGTGGTCTTTCAATCCCTTCAACTATTCGCAGCCCCGTGACAAAATTTCTCAGCCAAATGCCCTGGTCAGATGCCTCATGAATTGCTACGAATTCCGCTGCCATGGTTGATGAAGCATTAAGACCTTGCTTGGCACTACGCCAAGAAACTGCTCCACCAGCTAACAGAAAGACATAGCCTGAAGTTGATCTTAAGCTGTCTTGGCATCCCGCAAAATCCGAGTCAGAGTACCTAGTGATCTCTAACTGGTCTGACCTCCTATATGTGAGCATGTAGTTTCTTGTTCTTTTTAAATATCTCATGACCCTCTTGGCTGCTTTCCAATGGTCAAGACCTGGATTGATTAAATATCTGCCTAAAATCCCTACTATGAACGCTATATCTGGACGCGTACATACTTGGGCATACATAAGACTCCCTACAGCTGAAGCATAAGGGATCTTTTGCATTTCTCGAATTTCCAAACTTCCCTTAGGGCACTGTTTGAGACTAAACTTGTCTCCCTTAGCAACTGAGGTATCCCCTGGTTTGCAATCCTGTAACCCAAACCTTTTGAGAACCTTATCGATATAGCTCTTTTGTGACAATCCAAGAATGCCTCGAGATCTGTCTCGGTGTATCTGAATTCCTAATACAAAGAGGCATCGCCAAGATCTTTCTTCTCAAAATGCTTTGATAGAAATTTCTTGGTTTCGTGCAACATGCCTACATCGTTAGTGGCAAGCAGTATGTCATCAACATACAAGACCAGGAAAATATGTCTGCTCCCACTGAACTTATGATACACACAATCATCAACTGTATTCATCTCAAAACCAAATGAGAGAATTACTTGATGAAATTTATGGTACCATTGACGAGAAGCTTGTTTTAGCCCATAAATGGATTTTCTTAGTTTGCACACCATATTCTTTGGGTCTCCCAACACAAAGTTTTCTGGCTGCACCATATAGATCGTCTCATCAATGTCGCCATTGAGAAACACTGTCTTTACATCCATTTGATGAAGCTCCAAATCAAAGTGAGCAACGAGAGCCATGATTATTCTTAAAGAGTCCTTCGATGAAACCGGAGAGAAAGTCTCTTTATAATCAATCCCTTCCTTTTGAGTATAACCCTTAGCTACAAGACGTGCCTTATATCTCTCCACATTACCATTGGAATCCTTCTTGGTTTTAAAAATCCATTTGCAACCAATGGGTTTCACTCCTTCAGGTAATGGGATAAGTTCCCAAACTGAATTGTCTTGTATAGAATTATACTCCTCATTCATTGCTTCGATCCACTTATTTAAATGGGAATCTTGCATGGCTTGACGAAAGTTGATCGGGTCGTCTTCCGTCATGCCAACATTTTCCTCTACCTCATTGATAAATACTACATAATCATCCGAAATAGCATTTTTCCTTTCTCTAGTGGATCTCCGCAATGGAGCTGGCTCTTGAGGCACTTGTTCTTGAGGATCTTGAATTTGATCTGGATTTTGTTCTTCCTGAACAACCAGATCATCTTGAGTTTGTTCAATAATGGGAAAGTCAACTGGTGGAAGAATCAGTTCTAGAATTGTTACCGATTCTTCCTCAAAGACAAAATCTTTTAACCTTAATCTTCCCCCCAAACTCAATATCCTCAAAGAACGTCGCCGTTCCCGTCTCAAAAATTGTTCTCAAATTAGGATCATAAAATTTATAGCCCCTTGATTTTTCTGAGTACCCTATAAAATAGCTGCCAATTGTTCGGGGTTCAAATTTCTTTTCATTCAGCCTATAAGGCCTTGCCTCAGCTGGGCATCCCCAAACATGAAGGTGCTTCAGACTAGGCTTACGCCCAATCCAAAGCTCATAAGGTGTTTTAGCCGCTGCCTTAGTTGGTACTCTATTAAGAATGTATGCTGTTGTTTTTAATGCCTCTCCCCAGAGTGACTCTGGCAAGGTGGAATGACAAATCATACTCCTTACCATATCCTTAAGAGTCCTGTTTCGTCTTTCAGCTACACCATTCATGCTGGGTGACCCCGGCATAGTGTATTGTGGGACGATTCCACATTCCTCTAGGTATTTGGCAAATGGTCCCGGACGTTGTTCACCTGAACCATCATATCTATCGTAGTATTCACCACCACGATCAGATTTGACCTTTTTAATTCTTTTATTAAGTTGATTCTCAACTTCTGCCTTAAAGGATTTGAACACGTCTATTGATTGGGACTTTTCGTGAATTAGGTAAAGGTAGGCATATCTAGAATAATCGTCTATGAATGATATAAAATACTGTTGACCATTCCAAGAAGGAGTTGGAAATGGCTCACAAATGTCCGTATGTATCAATTCTAAGACGTCTGTAGCTCTATATGCGCCTAATTTCTTATCTTTAGTCTGTTTTCCTTTAATGCATGCTACACAAACGTTAAAGTCTGTGAAGTCAATGGGATCTAAAATTCCATCTGACACAAGTCGTTCAACTCTGTTTCTAGAGATGCGACCTAGACGCTTGTGCCAAAGCACTCCTGAATTGAAATTGTCAATTTTTCGCTTAGTACCACGTGATTCCACACTCAAGGTTTCATTATAGTTAGCCACAGTTTCCAACAAATAAATATTATCATAACCAGAAAGTAAACCAGTTCCAACAACATTCGAATTTAAAGACAAAGTAAATTCTTTATTCCCGAATGAACAATAATATCCTGATTTGTCCAAATAAGAAATAGAGACCAAATTCCATCTAAATGACGGTACAACAAAAGTGTCTTCTAAATCCAAATAATGACCGAAACTTAATAATAATCTAAATTTTCCTATGGCTTCAACTTCTACCTTCTTCCCATCTCCTACATAGATGCATCTTTCAGTATCACTAGGCTTTCGGAAGTTCAGGCAACCCTGCATTGAAACACTGATGTTAGTAGTTGCACCAGAGTCTAACCACCAAGTGTTTCCAGGTACTGAAGCTAAATTAACCTCAGAACTGACCAAAGACAGAATCGTACCTTTCTTAACACGCCAAGCGTGATATTTGGCACAATCCTTCTTCACGTGTCCACGACTTCTGCAGAAGAAGCAGTTGTTATCCTTAGTCTGCTTCTTTTGTTCTGGACCCTTAGCAGCAGCTTTGTTCTTGGGCTCCTCAATTCTTTTCCTTTTGCCCTTGTGTTTAGAGATGCTAGTAAAGTGAGCACTTTCAGTCCTATCTTGCTTTAGCCTGTCCTCTTCTTGCACACATAATGAAATGAGCTCATTAAGAGTCCATTTCTCCTTTTGACAATTAGAAGTCACCTTAAACTGATTAAATTGCGCAGGAAGAGACAACAATGCTAAATGAATGAGTAAGTCATCTGAAAACTCAAGCTTTAGTCCTTTAAGCTTAGAAGCAATGTTGGACATCATCATAATGTGCTCTCTTATATTTCCCTTGCCTTGATACTTCATGGAAATTAAATTCTGAAGCAAAGAACTTGTTTCAGCCTTATCACTTTTTTCAAAGCGTTTTTCCATCTCAGCAAGGAAATTTTTAGCTGTAACTACCTCATCCGAGACAACACCTCTAAAGACCTCAGGAATGCCACGCTTTATTATCATAAGACTTATGCGATTTGAGCGATCCCATTTCTCATACTCTGATTTTTCCTCAGAAGAACTAGAGTCCTTAGGAGTAGGGGGTCGATCAATTCTTAATGCAAGGTCTAGATCCATGCAGCCAAGAACAATCAGAATGTTGTCTTCCCATTCCTTAAAATTTGTTCCATTAAGGGTAGGAATAGAACTCAAATTTGCAGATTTGGAAGCAATAGATGCTGTGAATTAAATAAAAAACGAAACTTAGAAACTCACATTATAAGAAAATAAATCAATAAGTAAATACATATGTTCAAATCATGGAATTTAACCCATCTCAAGATACCTAGTGCACCATTGGTGTCAAGTCTTTGGACAGTAACACCAACTGCTAGTGGTACTCTTGTTGCAACGATCAACTATTGACAATAAGACATGTCAAACAATAAACCTTCCTTTGGGCTGATTTACTGCTCACATGTATACCAAATAATTATCACACATTTATCATTGCAGGTGTACATGTAATTATGCCAAATATTAACCTTCCTTTAGGCCGGTCAATACCCGCATGAATAAACATATACACAGCCACTTGACACTCTTTATGAGCAATTTAGACAAGAGAGGTCACTTTGGCGACGTCAAGTTTCAATTAACTCATTCAAAATGTCAAACTTGACTTGAACATATATTCATTATATCCAAATAAAACAATATTTAAAAAAAAATATTGTTCACTAATATAAACTGTGTTTCATTAGTATTTGATAATTTTGTTTCATAAAAAAATGATAATTATCAAAAAAAAAAAAATAACACGCATATAGTATGTATTTGTAGTCTGTGATAAATCAATGGATTGGCAAAATCGATTTGCACATTTTCAAAAATCAAGCATGCTATCAATCGATTAGGCAAATCGATTGGTACATTTATTAGAAAATAAATTGTGCAAGTCAGAGGGCCAGTTAGCCTTAAATCGATTAGGCAAATTGATTGTTTAAATCACAAAGACTAAACTATTGCTTAAATCGATTAGGCAAATCGACTGGCATATTTACTGAAATTAAATTGTGCAAGTCAGTAGCATGCCTTGCAAGCTAATCGATTTGGCAAATCGATTGATCCAATCACAACTTTAATTTTATTGTTTACGACACAATCGATTGTGAAAGTCACAGAGCCAAACCAGTATTAATAAATCGATTGGGCAAATCGATTTAACAAAATAAGTTTCAAATTGAACTTGGTCTGGGACATATACAATCGATTGACACAATCGGTTAGCTTCTTTTGAAATAAGTTTGGCGTCAATCGATTTGGTAAATCGATTGAATGAAACAAACTGATGCATATACGATGAAACAATAAGCCATGGCAATAAAACAAAATATTGAACAGAATTTCATGGCATTGTTCACGATTCATTAATTGTTCCAATCATCCAAAACAATCAACAATTATAGGAAATCTTTATAGTGAACCATCAATGGCATATCAACACAGAAGACCTTTCTCTCTAAACCCTAAACCCTAAACCCTAAACTGGTATAGGGTTTAGGGTTTAGGGTTTAGGGTTTAGGGTATTTTAATGGCATATCAACACAGATGATGATGATAGAGCCAATGGGTTGGGTGATCTTCCTCAGCAAAACACCCTGAAGACCTTTCTCTCTTGATGGGGATAGAGAGAACCAAAGAGTTTTCTCTTTTAGGGTTTTGTGAAACTGAATAGTCTTGTTGTGTTTCCCTTGGGGACCATTACCCCTATATATAACTATTATTAGTTATATCCCAAATTGCAGTATTTTCAATTCAGCCCCTCATTAAATTAGAAACTGCCTGGTATCTACACTATTAATTTTTTCATAACTATTATGCTCTTTAGCCATAAACTATTATATATTATTTGACCCCTAGTTTATTGGCTAATTATATAATGACCCTAACACACTTTATTAATTAATTACATATGTGACCCATAAATCTTACAATATCCGCCTTTTGATTTAAATTTTGTGCTCCTTCACAACAGGAAGTAGATGGCGTTGGTTGGCCTAATCATGTCAAAAAAGGTACACATGGCACCAACGACACAATAGCCTCATAGCAACTGATGTCATCAATTTAGAGTGCATCCAATGTTGTCACTTGCAAGCCTAAAACCATTACAAACACTAAAAATGCAATAATCTTCTTCTCCATCATCTTAATTTAATTATTTGTATGCACTATACACTTTAAGTTTTTATAAAGTTTTAAGATGATCAACCACCACAAGCATCCTTTAATTTATGAACAAGATAGGTTACCGTTTTATGGTAACACATAAGTGTCTATATTATTTTTACTTATTAAAAAATTAAATGTCATTAGAGTCTTCATTTTATATTTTCTTTTGAATATTAATTGTTATCTTAAATATGCATTAATAATAACTGCTGACTAAGACAATAAATTCAATCAATCAATACTCTTTAGGAATGATTATTTTTATGGTAAAAAATATTATAAATTAAATATTTATCTTAAATTAAATAATACTTATTAGATCTAAATATAATAATAATAATAACATTAATAATATTAATTATAAGAATAGTAATATTAAAATAATAATAGTAATTGAATACATACGAAGAATTTACTAAAAACAAAAATATGTACCAAATAAAATTATAAAATTAATTTATCCATAGAAATCAAACAATTAAATTTATTTACTATATGTCATTATTATAATTTTGTTATCGTATTCAAATAAATTTTATCAACCGATTAATTATATTACTATTATGGTAAATAGTCATTGTATGTTAACTATACATATATTTA
>JBBPBR010000004.1:47026023-47043877 GCA_037974775.1 Cicer pinnatifidum
ATATTAAATATTTATCTTAAATTAAATATTACTTATTAGAACTAAATATAATGATGTTAATAATAATAAAAACAGTAATAAAAACAAACAATTATAATTTATTTACTAAATTTCCTTATTATAATTTTGTTATCGTATTCAGATAAATTTTATCAATCGATTAATTATACTACTATTATGGTAAATTGTCAGTGTATGTTAACTCTACATATATTTATTTTTGCATGTATTAATGATTTTATTTTTTTCTTCTTCATTTAAATATTTTTAAATATTATTTTTTTATATAATTTTATCTAAAATTCACTATTTTATAAACATTTTTAAGAAATTTTCAATGTGGGCCATTTTATTGTAATTTAAGAAAGAGTTTAATATGTATACATTGGTGTAAAATATTTTACACAATTAATAAATCATGATCAATCATCTGAGTGACTTTTTATATTGTTATCAAAAAATAAAAATTAATAAAACAATAGTGATTAATTGATCATGTAAAATCTTTTTAATATGAACAGAAGTGTTTAGAGAAAATGAGATAGAGAGTCGACTCACTAATTTTAACATAGTAAAATTTGTACGAGAACAAACAACATACTAAATGAATAAAACAACATACTAAAATTTGGACGAGAACAAACAAAAATTTCCGGAACAATCATCGATCATCGGTGTCAAACTATTGATAGGGGTATGACCTCATATTTTGTAGAAATAATGCAGACTAATGCCTATTCTAACAAAATGCTAAACAATTAACTAAATTCAACAATTTATCAAACACAAGATTAACTAAGGTCCCAATTATCAATCCTACAAGAATACTAACAATAAAAGATATTGTGTAATATAGGGTGCAGCAGAAACAATTGAGATTCAACAGATTTATTCAAATACAATCATGCAATCAAGAACAATAAAAACACTGCAGAAATAAAGGAGATAAGGGAAAGAAAAATGTACGCAGCAATTTTTATACTGGTTCAGCCTCCTGTAAGACGGCCTACGTCTAGTCCTAAGATCAAATCTGATCTTAGCCTTTTCCAATAGAATATCGCAGAGTCGATTTACAGATATTCCAGCTCCTCGCCTATCAATCTTAAACCACTCTTCCTATTCTATTCTTATCTCCCTGAATCCCAGAGTTTATCTCCTATAAACTCTTCCAAGATTTCAGTCAAGTTTCTTCTTGATGATATCCCTCAACACAGAAGATCACTACCAGTTTCAACTGGATTTTCTCAATGTTATTTGAATACAGAATTGTTTACAGAAAGTCTAAAAACAGAAATATACAATTTCTTGAGCAAGCTTCTTCTCAAAGTGTCTTTCTCGTTGCAATCTTTTTCAATCTTTGTTGATCACGAAGGATGAATGTTCAAGTCTGAAAAAGCTATGTTCAATGTTATTTCACTCTGAGAAAGAGATGTCAGAAAGTTGTTATGTATGTTGTGTATCTTATGTTATGAGAAGAAGAGAATGAAAACAGTATAAATAGTTTTAGAAAAAAAAACAACAGATGAATCAATTTGCCCAATCGATTCTTTAAAGTTATAAAGCAGCCTCAATCGATTTCGCGAATCTTGTTTTTCTTGAATCTTGAAACTACATAAACCAATCGATTTACTCAATCGATTATTTTAATGCACTCTTCAAAATTAAGTACCAGTTCATATATGAATCGATTTGGAATGTTTTGTTCCAACAACAAGATCAAAACAATCGATTTACTCAGTGGATTCAGATATTTACATAATCGATTTGGCCATGTGCTAAGTCTTCTCTGTTACTAAAACATTTGTACCAATCGATTTAGCCAATCGATTTCACTGGTCACAGGGACTCAGTGATTTTCACCCAATCGATTTGCCTAATCGATTTGGCTAATTACAGAGAGTTAGCTTAATCAAGTTAATCGATGTGCCTAATTGATTATGGGCTTAAGTCTGAAGAACAGTTTATCATTTGGGTCATTCAATCGATGTACCAAATCGATTGATGCCAAACTTGTTACAAAAAGAATAGTTCAATGGATTGTGTCAATCGATTGTGTTTGTCCCAGACCAAGTTTATTTTGAAACATATTTTGTCCAATCGATTTGCCTAATCGATTAGTTAATAAGAGGCTTGGCTCTGTAACTTTCAAAATCGATTGTTTCAATCGATTTAATCAAATAGAATAGTCTTGTGATTGGAACAATCGATTTGCCAAATCGATTAGCCTGCAAAACAGCATGCTACTGACTTGCACACTTAATTTTCAGTAAATGTGCAAATTGATTTGCCTAATCGATTCCCTAATCACATAGATTATGCAATATCAAACAACCCTATTACAAAATCGATTTATCTAATCGATTTTCTCAGTCACTTTTCCAACTTTTGTTGATTCCTTGAGTTCCAAGCTATTGTCTCAAGTTTGTAGGGTTGAGTTGTTGTTCCTGAAATTTTTCTCAGTGTACAATGTAAGATTTATCACATGATGTATGTTTGTCAATAATATCAAAAATGGACTTATGTCTAACAATCTCCCCCTTTTTGATTAAGTGACAAACATGCAATTTTAACTTGAGAAACATTTCAAGGAATGACAGTATAATTACACCAAACAGATAAGCTCCCCCTAAATTTGAGCAGTCATGCTGTTCATACTTTGGAAATGGGTTAGAGCTATACAATAAAACAGATCTGACAAATATCAAGTAATATCAATGCTATGTAACATTATCAAATTGTATCAGAGCATTTGAAGAAAAACAAAGCAAAGTGTATCAGAACATTTTGCAGTAACGCATTGGTATCATATCAGTCAATAGTATCAGAGCAGGTTACATTGATCAAGTATAACAATATCAGAGCAAATATCAACACTATGTCATAGCAGATATGAATTATGTAGCAGCATTGGAAGCAAAACATAAGTGCATTTCAAGTCAAGTTATAAATTTTCTCCCCCTTTGTCAGTTAATTCAAAAAGAGGTAAAGGAGAGAATCATGAAAGGAGAAGTTGTCTGCAACGAATTTCTCTCCCTATGTTAATAACAAAGAGAGCACTTGTGATAATGGCGTTATATCAAATGTAAAAAGCAGTTTTAAAATAGATTATGGCACATAATATTAATCATCAATATAGATCAAGCATTTAAACATAAGATAGTCTTTCATATATATTAAAAATGGTACATAGAATCAAGAACATTACACATAAACGCACATCAAAAACAAACAACAAAGAACTTAAAAACCTAAACGTCTAGATTGGGCTGCTCCTCACTATTAGCTAGGGTTGACGGAGAGACCGCTGTATTATCCTTAGCAGGTGTCTCCTCAACATGAGGTTCAGGTTCATCTAAAGTCACAGGATTTGGTTCTTCAGTTGCTTGTCGGCCAATCTCAGCAACATCGCTAAAAGACAATTTAATGCCTAGATGTTCCTGGATTGTTGCGACATCCTGTGCAACCAATTTCAAGTCAGCTTGAAACTTTTCCTATGCAGCTTCAATCCTTGCAACTGACGCCTCCATTTTGGCGTTGTGAGCTGCCTGCGCTGCTATGAACTCAAGCAGTTTGGCAAAGACATCAGGGTCTGTTGCAACTGGTTCAGCAGGGGTTCCAGTGTTTTGCTGAGCTTGTTCGACATTCGTTTGAGGTCTTTTCCAAATGCCATTCACCCGTCACAGCTGCATTTGGTTCACAATGGATTCACCAAAAGAAAGAGTTGTCTTTGACGATTCTTCATTTTTGAATGAGATCTTGAAGTGGAAGCACTAGCTTTTACCCTGTGTAGCTTCCAACATATGTTTGAGGACAATCCATGCTCAACTCATCTTGAGCTCTTTGCACAGTCCCCAAAGCAAAACAATGTCCAACCTTTGGACAACAACATGGTTTCCGGAGCGATGGAAAAGCATCCGGGTGAGCGCATACATCAGCATTCTTTGCTGAACCTTCATCTGGCCGATCGGTAATGAAACCGATTCAACAAACCCATCGACCATCATGTCCTGCACAGCTGTTTGCCTCTCCAGCAAAGCTTCCCAGCCTTCATCAGCTGTATCGGCCTCAGAGCTTCCGTCGACTGAGTTTCCATGATCAGGTAGTCCCGACAGATTCGAGAACTCCTCAAACGTCATGGAAATCTTCTTTCCTTTAACCGTTGTTTTGAAACCTGTGTCAGTCATCTTGAACGTTGAGTAGAATGCGCGAATCAGATTGGGATATGAGTCGAGTGAGCAAGACAGAAAATCCTCCAATTCGTGAAACCGCAGATGATTTTGGAACGTAAAACCATCCTGGTCGAAGTAAGAAAAATCCATGAAGCGGGCTTCATGAATTTTCCTTTTTGCAAATGCAGGAGGTAGTTTGAACTCCTCAGCTGGTTTACCCTTAGAAACTGGTACCTGCGTTTGTGAATTAGACGAAACGCTCTTCTTCTTCTGTGGAGTTGAGGAAGTACTCTTTTTCTTCTTCTTTTGAGAAATTTCCTTCATTGCATCAACAAGAAGTTTCTCTGAAGGTGGCTCCTTCCGTTTCTTAGTCTTTCCTTGATCTACGGCAATGCCTTTGCCCTTGTCTTGTGCATCAATTTTATGAGTAGGCACAGAGACACGTTTAGACAAGGTGGGAGGTGGAGAAGGGGTTCTCCCACTAGAAGAAGATGATGGAGAAGGGGTGTTAGGTGAGGTTCTTTTAACTCTAGCCATTGAGAGTAGTTTAGATGCGAAGAATGAGGTATGGAAAATCTGAGATTGAAAAACAGAGTAACAATGAGGATTGAAATCTGACTATTCAGGGGAAAAGAAACTCTAAATCGATGTTGGGGTTGAAAGAAGTGGTAAGAATCGATTGCACTGTTCCTTTTATAGATTCAGGTGCGTAAATCGATTGGTCCAATCGATTAGGTAACCGTTGCTAGGGAAGTCCAATCAACAGAGTCGTTGTGAGACCGTAACGGCTAGTAAAAATAACATAACGGTCATATTGTCAATCGATTTCCTAAATCGATTCCATTAGTTACTAAATTGATTGAGACAATCGATTTCGTATCAGTCCAGCAACTTTCATATCAGTTCAGATATATGCCTGTCTCAGCATCGATTCACCAAATCGACTTATTTAACTGAATACTTCAAACAAACTCAAACAATCGATTATCCTAATCGATTTCGTGGTAGAGTCTTGAAAAATTCTTCAACTTTGAAGTCTGGGGCCAAAGCAATCGATTTTCCAAATCGATTCTTTAAAAAACATACCAAGTGGTCAATCTATTTCCCTAATCGATTGTAATGGGAAGGTTAAAACATCTGAAGCTTCCTGGGAACAACAAATCGATTCACCAAATCGATTTCGTGTTCTTTCTTTGAAAAAGGAGATACCATATGGCATAAATCGATTTGAGCAATCGATTTCATAAAGCCATTTACCTGTGTATCCACAGGATAATCGATTAACTAAATCGATTTGACAAAGAAATCAGATCTCACTAGGATCTATGATACCTAGTTTCATCCTAATGTGCAGGAAGCTTTCCTTTGGCAAAGCTTTGGTAAATATGTCAGCCAACTGATCAGCTGTATTGACATATTCAAGCTTGATATTCCCACTTTGAAATTGGTCCCGAATGAAATGATGCCTTATCTTAATGTGCTTGGTTCTAGAATGCATCACTGGGTTCTTAGTGATACTAATTGCACTTGTGTTATCACACATAATAGGCACGGTTCCTAAATCAACACCGAAATCCGTTAAGTGTTGTTTCATCCAAAGGATCTAAGCACAGCAACTACCAGCTGCAGTGTACTCCGCCTCAGCTGTAGAAAGTGCAATGCTGGTTTCTTTCTTGCTAAACCAAGACACAAGAGAGTTCCCTAGCAAGTGACAAGTACTTGAGGTACTTTTCCTATCTAGTTTGCATCCAGCAAAGTCTGAATCCGAATAACCAACTAAAGTGCAGGTTGATCCTTTGGGATACCATAAGCCTAGACTCCTAGTACCTACTAGATATGTAAATATCCTCTTGACTGCACTAAAGTGAGACTCTTTTGGATCGGATTGATATCTCGCATACATGCAAACGCTGAACATGATGTTTGGCCTGCTTGTTGTGAGATAGAGCAATGATCCTATCATACCTCTATACCTTGTTACATCTACAGATTTCCCTTTCTCATCCCTATCTAAATGGTTTCCTTGACTCATGGGAGTATCAATGGACTTGAAGTTATCAAAGTTGAATTTCTTTATCAAATCATTGCAATAATTTGAAATCCCAAGAAATAGGATAGTTCACCCATCATTGACATTTCAAATTTACCTTTCATCAAATTTTCAAAATCTTTGCAAAGCTTATTGTTTGTAGATCCAAAGATTATGTCATCAACATAAACTTGGACCAGCAAGATGTCATTTCCATTATTTTTTATGAAAAGTGTCTTTTCAACATTTCCTTTTAAAAAATTTTGTTGAAGGAGGAAATTGCTGAGCTTCTCATACCAAGCTCTTGGAGCTTGTTTCAACCCATAGAGGGCTTTTGTTAGCTTGTATACATGATTGGGGAAATCAAAATTCTCAAAACCAGGTGTTTGGCTAACAAAAACTTCCTCTTGGATATCACCATTGAGAAAGGCACTTTTAACATCCATTTGATAAAGCTTAAAGTCCATAGAACGTGCATAAGCAAGTAGTATTCTAATGGCTTCTAACCTAGCTACAGGGGCATAGGTTTCATCAAAATCTATTCCCTCCTCCTGATTGTAACCCTTGTACAACTCATAAGGAGTTTTCCTAAGAATTGGCCTAATCAAAACTCTGTTGACAACATGTGTGGCAGTGTTAATTGCATCAGCCCAGAAATACTTAGGAATATTTGAGTCCTTAAGCATAATCCTAGCTAGCTCCTCTAAAGACCTATTTTTCCTCTCTACTACACCATTTTGCTGTGGTGTCCTAGGGGCTGAATACATGTGATGAATACCATTCTGTTCACAATAAGTATCAAAAGAATCGTTTTGGGATTCACCTCCATGATCGCTTTTGATTGACATTATTTTCTGACTAGTTTCGTTTTGTACCAAGTTTGCAAACTTTTAAAAAACACAAAACGCGTCACTTTTATGAGTCAGAAAGAAAGTCCATGTGAATCTAGAATAGTCATCAATTAACACGAATCCATACATATTACCACCAAAACTTGTCACCTGAGATGGACCAAAGAGGTCCATGTGAATCAGCTGCAGAACCCTATTGGTTTTGACCATGTCTATTGGGGGAAAAGAAGATTTGACAAGTTTGCTTCTTTCACAAGAATCGCACAATCTATCCTTAGAAAACTTTCTATTGGGAAGACCTATGACTAATTGTTTACTAACAAGTCTATTCAAATGATCTATATGAATGTGTGCAACACGTTTATGCCATAACCATGTTTCATCAGCATTTGATAATAAGCAACAAACAAAATCAGCAGGCATGGCATTTAAATCCAACATGTAGATATTGTTAACTCTATCAACAACCAGTTTGATGCTTTTATCATATTTATGCTCAATTATGCAAGAAAGTGGTGAAAAACTTACTTGAAAACCATTGTCACATAGCTGACTTATACTTAGAAGGTTATGTTTCAGCCCTTCCCCGTATAAGACGTTTTTAAGGATTGCAGTCGATTCGCTGCCTGTGTCACCACTTCCACAAATCTTACCCTTATTGTTATCACCGTATTTAACAAATCCACCTTCTTTTAGGCTTAGGGACAGGAACATTGATTTGTCCCCTGTCATATGCTTTGAGCATCCACTATCAAGGTACCATTGGTGCCTTGTGGATCTCAAGCATACCTGCAACAAAATCAGAATTTAGGTTTAGGTCCCCAATATATATTGGGTCCTGGGGGGTCAGTTTCAAACTTTGGTGTCTTGACCTTCCAAATCTGTTTACATCCTCTGTTGGCAAGTTTTTTAAATTTTCAATTGTAAACATAATGTCCTTTTCTACAACAGAAATGACATGTGACAGCAAAGGATGCATACTGTTTTGGTTTGACAAAGACATTACGCATATGACTAGATCTGCCATGGTTCTGGTTATGCTTAACATGCCTATATCCAATTCCATGTTTATTGTGATTATGCTTAGCATGCATATTTGGTTTATAGCCTAGTCCAGATTTCTCATTGAAATTCCTTTGATTAGCAAGAAGTAAGTCTAACTGGTTTTTACTACTGTTAAACTTGTCTAGATCATTATGCAATGCATGATTTTCATTTTTCAGATTTTCATTTGTATCCTTAAGGGAATCATGCTCAAGTTTAATCTCATCATACAATATGCATTTCTCATCTAGTAACTTCTTAGTACTAATCAACTTCTTAATGGTACTAACATACTCATCATGTAATTCACTAAATGCATTTTGTAGCTCATCATATGAAGGATTAGATGAACTTACTCCACTTTCTGAATCTGAGTCTGTTTTAGCCATAAGACACAAATTTGCTTGTTCTTCTTCAGAAGATGAAGAGGATTCGTTGTCATTATCGTTCCATGCAACATAAGCTTTTCTGGATTTGGGGGCTGGTTCCTTGTCTTTGTTCTTAGCAGTTCTGTTTTTGTTTTGCAACTTGTAACACTCAGACTTTATGTGGCCTATTTTTCCACATTCATAGCAAGTTATTGTCTTGGTGTCATTTGCCTTAGAACTTGCTGGTTTTCTGAACTTATTGTCTTTCTTTTTCAGAAATTTCTTGAACTTCTTGACAAGTAATCCAAGCTCTTCATCATCCTCACTGCTTGATTCACCTGAGCAGCTCTCTTGTTCAACTTTTGATTGGTGTGCTTGAACTTTCAGAGACAACCCTTTCCTTTTCCTGTCAATCTGCTCAGATTCATTGAGTCTTTGCAATTCCATCTCATGCTCCTTCAATTTTCCAAACTGTGTAGCTATAGCCATACTTCCAAGATCTTTTGATTCTGCAATGGCAATAATTTTTGGCTGCCATTCCCTAGTTAAACATCGCATGACTTTACTGATTTGTTGATCATTGTTTATTTCCTTTCCTAATGCATTCAGGTTATTGACAATGTGTGTGAATCTGGTTTGCATGTCGTTAATTGATTCCTCTTTCTTCATACTGAACAGCTCGTACTCATGCATCAAGGTGTTTACACGATCTCTTTTCACATCTGTGGTTCCTTCATGTGTCTGTTGAAGGGTGTCCCACATCTCTTTTGTTGTTTTACAATTAGACACTCTGAAAAATTCGTCAGCAGATAATGCAGATGTAATAATATTTTTCGCCTTAGCATTATAACCTACCTTCTTCTTGTCATCATCAGACCAGTCCGATCTGGGTTTCAAGATAGAAGTTTCACCAGTGCCAGCAATTGTTGGCACAAATGGTCCCTCTAAAACAGCATCTAATATGTCTATGCTAGCAGCCTCTAGGAAAATCAACATCCTATGTTTCCAGTACATATATGGGGACACGTTAAAGGCAGGGGGCCTAGCCAATGAAGCACCCTCTCCTAAGAATTCTGAGGTCATGGTCTTTTTATGAGAGTTACTCTAAAAAAAAGTAGGCTCTGATACCAATTGATAGGGGTATGACCTCATATTTTGTAGAAATAATGCAGACTAATGGCTATTCTAACAAAATGCTAAACAGTTAACTAAATTCAACAATTTATCAAACACAAGATTAACTAAGGTCCCAATTATCAATCCTACAAGAATACTAACAATAAAAGATATTGTGTAATATAGGGTGCAGCAGAAACAATTGAGATTCAGCAGATTTATTCAAATACAATCATGCAATCAAGAACAATAAAAACACTGCAGAAATAAAGGAAATAAGGGAAAGAAAAATGTACGCAACAATTTTTATACTGGTTCAGCCGCTTGCAAGACGGGCTACGTCCAGTCCTAAGATCAAATCTGATCTTAGCCTTTTCCAATAGAATATCGCAGAGTCGATTTACAGATATTCCAGCTCCTCGCCTATCAATCTTAAACCACTCTTCCTATTCTATTCTTATCTCCCTGAATCCCATAGTTTATCTCCAATAAACTCTTCCAAGATTTCAGTCAAGTGTCTTCTTGATGATATCCCTCAACACAGAAGATCACTACCAGTTTCAACTGGATTTTCTCAATGTTATTTGAATACAGAATTGTTTACAGAAAGTCGAAAAACAGAAATATACAATTTCTTGAGCAAGCTTCTTATCAAAGTGTCTTTCTCGTTGCAATCTTTTTCAGTCTTTGTTGATCACGAAGGAGGAATGTTCAAGTCTGAAAAAGCAATGTTCAATGTTATTTCACTGTGAGAAAGAGATATCAGAAAGTTGTTATGTATGTTGTGTATCTTATGTTATGAGAAGAAGAGAATGAAAATAGTTTAAATAGTTTCAGAAAAAAAAAACAACAGATGAATCAATTTGCCCAATCGATTCTTTAAAGTTATAAAGCAGGCTCAATCGATTTCGCGAATCTTGTTTTTCTTGAATCTTGAAACTACATAAACCAATCGATTTACTCAATCGATTATTTTAATGCACTCTTCAGAATTAAGTACCAGTTCATATATGAATCGATTTGCATAATCGATTTGGAATGTTTTGTTCCAACAACGAGATCAAAACAATCGATTTACTCAGTCGATTCAGATATTTACATAATCGATTTGGCCATGTGCTAAGTCTTCTCTGTTACTAAAACATTTGTACCAATCGATTTAGCCAATCGAGCTGGTCACAGGGACTCAGTGATTTTCACCCAATCGATTTGCCTAATCGATTTAGCTAATTACAGAGAGTTAGCTTAATCAAGTTAATCGATTTGCCTAATTGATTATTGGCTTAAGTCTGAAGAACAGTTTATCATTTGGGTCATTCAATCGATGTACCAAATCGATTGATGCCAAACTTGTTACAATAAGAATAGTTCAATGGATTGTGTCAATCGATTGTGTTTGTCCCAGACCAAGTTTATTTTGAAACATATTTTGTCCAATCGATTTGCCTAATCGATTAGTTAATAAGAGGCTTGGCTCTGTAACTTTCACAATCGATTGTTTCAATCGATTTAATCAAATAGAATAGTCTTGTGATTGGAACAATTGATTTGCCAAATTGATTAGCCTGCAAAACAACATGCTACTTACTTGCACACTTAATTTTCAGTAAATGTGCAAATCGATTTGCCTAATCGATTTCCTAATCACATAGATTATGCAATATCAAACAACCCTATTACAAAATCGATTTATCTAATCGATTTTCTCAGTCAGTTTTCCAACTTTTGTTGATTCCTTGAGTTCCAAGCTATTGTCTCAAGTTTGTAGGGTTGAGTTATTGTTCCTGAAATTTTTCTCAGTGTATAATGTTAGATTTATCACATGATGTATGTTTGTCAATAATATCAAAAATGGACTTATGTCCAACAATCTCCCCCTTTTTGATTAAGTGACAAACAAGCAATTTTAACTTGAGAAACATTTCAAGGAATGACAGTATAATTACACCAAACAGATAAGCTCCCCCTAAATTTGAGCAGTCATGCTGTTCATACTTTGGAAATGGGTTAGAGCTATACAATAAAACAGATCTGACAAATATCAAGTAATATCAATGCTATGTAACATTATCAAATTATATCAGAGCATTTGAAGATAAACAAAGCAAAGTGTATCAGAACATTTTGCAGTAACGCATTGGTATCATATCAGTCAATAGTATCAAAGCAGGTTACATTGATCAAGTATAACAATATCAGAGCAAATATCAACACTATGTCATAGCAAATATGAATTATGTAGCAGCATTGGAAGCAAAACATAAGTGCATTTCAAGTCAAGTTATAAATTTTCTCCCCCTTTGTAAGTTAATTCAAAAAGAGGTAAAGGAGAAGTTGTCTGCAACGAATTTCTCCCCCTATGTTAATAACAAAGAGAGCACTTGTGATAATGGCGTTATATCAAATGTAAAAAGCAGTTTTAAAACAGATTATGGCACATAGTATTAATCATCAATATAGATCAAGCATTTAAACATAAGATAGTCTTTCATATATATTAAAAATGGTACATAGAATCAAGAACATTACACAGAAACGCACAGCAAAACAAAACAACAAAGAACTTAAAAACCTAAACGTCTAGATTGGGCTGCTCCTCACTATTAGCTAGGGTTGAAGGAGAGACCGCTGTATTATCCTCAACAGGTGTCTCCTCAACATGAGGTTCAGGTTCATCTAAAGTCAAGGGATTTGGTTCTTCAGTTGCTTGTCGGCCAATCTCAGCAACATCGCTAAAAGACAATTTAATGCCTAGATGTTCCTGGATTGTTGCGACATCCTGTGCAACCAATTTCAAGTCAGCTTGAAACTTTTCCTGTGCAGCTTCAATCCTTGCAACTGAAGCCTCCATTTTGGCATTGTGAGCTGCCTGCGCTGCTATGAACTCAAGCAGTTTGGCAAAGACATCAGGGTCTGTTGCAACTGGTTCAGCAGGGGTTCCAGTGTTTTGCTGAGCTTGTTCAGCATTCGTTTGAGGTCTTTTCCAAATGCCATTCACCCGTCACAACTGCATTTGGTTCACAATGGATTCACCAAAAGAAAGAGTTGTCTTTGACGATTCTTCATTTTTGAATGAGATCTTGAAGTGCTCCAGGATTTTTGTGATCAGTTGTGGGTATGGAAGCACTAGCTTACCCTGTGTAGCTTCCAACATATGTCTGAGGACAATCCATGCCCAGCTCATCTTGAGCTCTTTGCACAGTCCCCACAGCAAAACAATGTCCAACCTTTGGACAACAACATGGTTTCCGGAGCGACGGACAATCATCCGGGTGAGCGCATACATCAGCATTCTTTGCTGAACCTTCATCTGGCCGATCGGTAATGAAACCGATTCAACAAACCCAGCAACCATCAGGTCCTGCACAGCTGTTTGCCTCTCCAGCAAAGCTTCCCAGCGTTCATTAGCTGTATCAGCGTCAGAGCTTCCGTCGACTGAGTTTCCATGATCAGGTAGTCCCGACAGATTCGAGAACTCCTCAAACGTCATGGAAATCTTCTTTCCTTTAACCGTTGTTTTGAATCCTGTGTCAGTCATCTTGAATGTTGAGTAGAATGCGCGAATCAGATTGGGATATGAGTCGAGTGAGCAAGTCAGAAAATCCTCCAATTCGTGAAACCGCAGATGATTTTGGAACGTAAAACCATCCTGGTTGAAGTAAGAAAAATCCAAGAAGCGGGCTTCATGAATTTTCCTTTTTTGCAAATGCAGGAGGTAGTTTGAACTCCTAAGCTGGTTTACACTTAGAAACTGGTACATGCGTTTGTGAATTAGAAGAAACGCTCTTCTTCTTCTGTGGAGTTGAGGAAGTACTCTTTTTCTTCTTCTTTTGAGAAATTTCCTTCATTGCATCAACAAGAAGTTTCTCTGAAGGTGGCTCCTTCCGTTTCTTAGTCTTTCCTTGATCTACGGCAATGCCTTTGCCCTTGTCTTGTGCATCAATTTTATGAGTAGGCACAGAGACACGTTTAGACAGGGTTTGAGGTGGAGAAGGGGTGTTAGGTGAGGTTCTTTTAACTCTAGCCATTGAGAGTAGTTTAGATGCGAAGAATGAGGTATGGAAAATCTGAGATTGAAAAATAGAGTAACAATGAGGATTGAAATCTGAGTATTCAGGGGAAAAGAAACTCTAAATCGATGTTGGGGTTGAAAGAACTGGTAAGAGTCGATTGCCACTGTTCCTTTTATAGATTCAGGTGCGTAAATCGATTGGTCCAATCGATTAGGTAACCGTTGCTAGGGAAGTCCAATCAACAGAGTCGTTGTGAGACCGTAACGGCTAGTAAAAATAACATAACGGTCATATTGTCAATCGATTTCCTAAATCGATTCCATTAGTTACTAAATTGATTGAGACAATCGATTTCATATCAGTCTAGCAACTTTCATATCAGTTCAGATATATGCCTGTCTCAGCATCAATTCACCAAATCGACTTATTTAATTGAATACTTCAAACAAACTCAAACAATCGATTACCCTAATCGATTTCGTGGTAGAGTCTTGAAAAATTCTTCAACTTTGAAGTCTGGGGCGAAAGCAATCGATTTTCCAAATCGATTGTTTAAAAAACATACCAAGTGGTCAATCTATTTCCCTAATCGATTGTAATGGGAAGGTTAAAACATCTGAAGCTTCCTGGGAACAACAAATCGATTCACCAAATCGATTTCGTGTTCTTTCTTTGAAAAAGGAGATACAGTATGGCATAAATCGATTTGAGCAATCGATTTCATAAAGCCATTTAGCTGTGTATCCACAGGATAATCGATTGACTAAATCGATTTGACACAGAAATCAGATCTCACTAGGATCTATGATACCTAGTTTCATCCTAATGTGCAGGAAGCTTTCCTTTGGCAAAGCTTTGGTAAATATGTCAGCCAATTGATCAGCTGTATTAACATATTCAAGCTTGATATTCCCACTTTGAAATTGGTCCCGAATGAAATGATGCCTTATCTTAATGTGATTGGTTCTAGAATGCATCACTGGGTTCTTAGTGATACTAATTGCACTTGTGTTATCACACATAATAGGCACGGTTCCTAAATCAACACCGAAATCCGATAAGTGTTGTTTCATCGAAAGGATCTGAGCACAGCAACTACCAGCTGCAATGTACTCCGCTTCAGCTGTAGAAAGTGCAATGCTGGTTTGTTTCTTGCTAAACCAAGACACAAGAGAGTTCCCTAGCAAGTGACAAGTACCTGAGGTACTTTTCCTATCTAGTTTGCATCCAGCAAAGTCTGAATCAGAATAACCAACTAAAGTGCAGGTTGATCCTTTGGGATACCATAAGCCTAGACTCCTAGTACCTACTAGATATGTAAATATCCTCTTGACTGCACTAAAGTGAGACTCTTTTGGATCGGATTGATATCTCGCACACATGCAAACGCTGAACATGATGTCAGGCCTGCTTGCTGTGAGATAGAGCAATGATCCTATCATACCTCTATACCTTGTTACATCTATAGATTTCCCTTTCTCATCCCTATTTATATGGTTTCCTTGACTCATGGGAGTATCAATGGACTTGAAGTTATCAAAGCTGAATTTCTTTATCAAATCATTGCAATATTTTGTTTGACTAATGAAGATGCATTGCTTGCTTTGGTTAATTTGAAATCCCAAGAAATAGGATAGTTCACCCATCATTGACATTTCAAATTTACCTTTCATCAAATTTTCAAAATCTTTGCAAAGCTTGTTGTTTGTAGATCCAATGATTATGTCATCAACATAAACTTGGACCAGCAAGATGTCATTTCCATTAGTTTTTATGAAAAGTGTCTTGTCAACATTTCCTCTTAAAAAATTTTATTGAAGGAGGAAATTGTTGAGCTTCTCATAACAAGCTCTTGGAGCTTGTTTCAACCCATAGAGGGCTTTTGTTAGCTTGTATACATGATTGGGAAAATCAGAATTCTCAAAACAAGGTGTTTGGCTAACAAAAACTTCCTCTTGGATATCACCATCACCATTGAGATAGGCACTTTTAACATCCATTTGATAAAGCTTAAAGTCCATTATACATGCATAAGCAAGTAGTATTCTAATGGCTTCTAACCTAGCTACAGGGGCATAGGTTTCATCAAAATCTATTCCCTCCTCCTGATTGTAACCCTTGTACAACTCATAAGGAGTTTTCCTAAGAATTGGCCTAATCAAAACTCTGTTGACAACATGTGTGCCAGTGTTAATTGCATCAGCCCAGAAATACTTAGGAATATTTGAGTCCTTAAGCATAGTCCTAGCTAGGTCCTCTAAAGACCTATTTTTCCTCTCTACTACACCATTTTGCTGTGGTGTCCTAGGGGCTGAATACATGTGATGAATACCATTCTGTTCACAATAAGTATCAAAAGAATCGTTTTGGAATTCACCTCCATGATCTCTTTTGATTGACATTATTTTCTGACTAGTTTCGTTTTGTACCAAGTTTGCAAACTTTTTAAAAACACAAAACGCGTCACTTTTATGAGTCAGAAAGAATGTCCATGTGAATCTAGAATAGTCATCAATTAACACAAATCCATACATATTACCACCAAAACTTGTCACCTGAGATGGACCAAAGAGGTCCATGTGAATCAGCTGCAGAACCCTATTGGTTTTGACCATGTCTATTGGGGGAAAAGAAGATTTGACAAGTTTGCTTCTTTCACAAGAATCGCACAATCTATCCTTAAAAAACTTTCTATTGGGAAGACCTATGACTAACTGTTTACTAACAAGTCTATTCAAATGATCTATATGTATGTTGTGTATCTTATGTTATGAGAAGAAGAGAATGAAAACAGTTTAAATAGTTTCAGAAAAAAAAAAACCACAGATGAATCAATTTGCCCAATCGATTCTTTAAAGTTATAAAGCAGGCTCAATCGATTTCACGAATCTTGTTTTTCTTGAATCTTGAAACTACATAAACCAATCGATTTACTCAATTGATTATTTTAATGCACTCTTCAGAATTAAGTACCAGTTCATATATGAATCGATTTGCATAATCGATTTGGAATGTTTTGTTCCAACAACGAGATCAAAACAATCGATTTACTTAGTCGATTCAGATATTTACATAATCGATATGGCCAGGTGCTAAGTCTTCTCTGTTACTAAAACATTTGTACCAATCGATTTAGCCAATCGAGCTGGTCACAGGGACTCAGTGATTTTCACCCAATCGATTTGCCTAATCGATTTAGCTAATTACAGAGAGTTAGCTTAATCAAGTTAATCGATGTGCCTAATCGATTATGGGCTTAAGTCTGAAGAACAGTTTATCATTTGGGTCATTCAATCGATGTACCAAATCGATTGATGCCAAACTTGTTACAAAAAGAATAGTTCAATGGATTGTGTCAATCGATTGTGTTTGTCCCAGACCAAGTTTATTTTGAAACATATTTTGTCCAATCGATTTGCCTAATCGATTAGTTAATAAGAGGCTTGGCTCTGTAACTTTCACAATCGATTGTTTCAATCGATTTAATCAAATAGAATAGTCTTGTGATTGGAACAATCGATTTGCCAAATCGATTAGCCTGCAAAACAGCATGCTACTTACTTGCACACTTAATTTTCAATATATGTGCAAATCGATTTGCCTAATCGATTTCCTAATCACATAGATTATGCAATATCAAACAACCCTATTACAAAATCGATTTATCTAATCGATTTTCTCAGTCAGTTTTCCAACTTTTGTTGATTCCTTGAGTTCCAAGCTATTGTCTCAAGTTTGTAGGGTTGAGTTGTTGTTCCTGAAATTTTTCTCAGTGTACAATGTTAGATTTATGACATGATGTATGTTTGTCAATAATATCAAAAATGGACTTATGTCTAACAACTATATGTTGTTGTCCAACTCCCTTCTCCAGTTTTTTTTTTTGTTTTTGTTTCATTTTATTAACAATTAGGGTTCACACATGGGTCAAACCCATTAGTCCCTTTATTTTTTTTTATAAATAAAACTATTAAATACTAAAACTAATGACATAATTTATTTAATAAATATTACTAATATTTCCAATGTAATATTTTATAAAATTAAGTAATTAATCTTTTAAAACATATTAATAATCAAAACTCTCTTGTTCAAAATAATCACCATAAAGATACTTATTTTTTCTACATACTCACATTAAAATACTACCATCATTAACGAATATTCAAAATTATAAAATAAATAAATATAAAATCAACACTTTATATTAATTACTGAATCATATTAAATATATATATAATCACAATGTTATAACAAGTATATA
>JBBPBR010000004.1:47046001-47067317 GCA_037974775.1 Cicer pinnatifidum
ATTACTTATTAGAACTAAATATAATGATGTTAATAATAATAATAATAACAGTAATAATATTAATTATAAGAATAGTAATATTAAAATAATAATAATAATTGAATACATACGAAGAATTTACTAAAAACAAAAATATGTACCAAATAAAATTATAAAATTAATTTATCCAAAGAAATCAAACAATTAAATTTATTTACTAAATTTCCTTATTATAATTTTGTTATCGTATTCAGATAAATTTTATCAACCGATTAATTATACTACTATTATGGTAAATTGTCAGTGTATGTTAACTATACATATATTTATTTTGGCATGTATTAATGATTTTACTTTTTTCTTCTTCATTTAAATATTTTTAAATATTATTTTTTTATATAATTTTATCTAAAATTCACTATTTTATAAACATTTTCAAGAAATTTTCAATGTGGGCCATTTTATTGTAATTTAAGAAAGAGTTTAATTTGTATACATTGGTGTAAAATATTTTAACAATTAATAAATCATGATCAATCATCTGAGTGACTTTTCACTATTACCACCCACTTCAACCCGAATTAATATAGAAAGAGAGAAAAAATTTCACTTGATCATTTTGGAGTTGGTTTCACTCAAATTGGACTTACAGTGAAGAAAAATGGCGCAAACTAAGGAATTTTATAAACGGAGAAGTCGGGTATTTTAGAAAAAATTTGATTCGTTAAAAATATGAGGAAGTATGTTTATTTGGCTATCTAAATGAATAAAACAACATACTAAAATTTGGATGAGAACAAACAAAAATTTCCGGAACAATCATCGATCGTCGGTGTCAAACTATTGATAGGGGTATGACCTCAGATTTTGTAGAAATAATGCAGACTAATGCCTATTCTAACAAAATGCTAAACAGTTAATTAAATTCAACAATTTATCAAACACAAGATTAACTAAGGTCCCAATTATCAATCCTACAAGAATACTAACAATAAAAGATATTGTGTAATATAGGGTGTGTGACACCCTAAACCCCAAATAGATTTTTTTTTTATTAAGATAAAGAATATAACATAATCATAAACATGCCCCATAAATCCAAATTTTCCATCAAACATAATGACATCGAAATCATAATATCAAACAATAGAATCTTTTTTTGAAGTACACATAATTGTGTTTTAAATTCAGTGCAAACATAGTCCCAACCCGGTGTCACTATCAGAGCGGGAATTCCCAAAATAAAAATACTCAAAATAACATCAACACAATGCATAATAATAAAGGTCTCCAAAACATGATGGCTTTCGTCTCTCCAATGGTACTAGTCATTACCTGCAACTTACAACTCGTCTGCGTCCATCGCAAACGCCAAACACAAACAACGAGGGGTGAGTATCGAAATCATGTAACAATATAAAATACACGAGGATAACACGCAAGCAATCAAATTATCACAACCTCAAAGCAGTCAAGTGTATAATATCAACGGTTTATCAAATTCATTCACAATAAGATAATCACAAGGATGAAATGCTATGCATGTCCTATACTCTAGACTTCATCATTTGGTACCATTCTACTCTAAAGTACCAGTCAAGTGTACCATTCAACGCAACAACCAATTACAAATTAGTTACTTACTCCGATAGGTAATTAATTAATTTGTTAATAATACATTGATACTTCATCTAATAATACATTAATGCATTGTAATATACTTTAAAATATATTTAATATCGTTAAACACATATATTACTATAATCAAATTTTATTTACAAAGTATGATAGAAAGAACTTAATATTATGTCTATATATAATATATATATGGTTTTGATTTATAAATATATTTATATATATATATATCATATAGACGCAAATAATAATTAATTATTACTTATTATTGATTATACTTAATTTTTATAACATAATCAAATAGATTAACCCATTTAGGTGAAAGAATTAATTTGCATCTAATGGTTTAGTTACTAACTTATTTTCTGGAATTTGTATAACAACAATTCTTATATAGCATAATCCGTTTGTTGACAGAAACAAGGCAAGGCTTCTAAAATTCCAAAGTAAAGACTCCAATCATGGCTATACAAATTTATTTTGGGTTTGTGGTTTTCAATTTCTTAACTTTCATATATATATATATATATATATATATATATATATATATATATATATTATTTATCCTATTGTACTAACAAAATATGTATCATTATTTAAGCTAATTGAAGGAATTAGTGAAACATACCTTATATGATTTGGTATTGAAATTGAAATTGGGATTTGAAATTAGAATTGTGATTGGAGTTGATATTGGAAATCGGAATTGCAATTGGAGCTTGAAATTGGAATTGAATTTGCAAAATCCCAATTTAGTGAAATTGGATTACGGCTGGAAGGAATTGGAATTTAAATTTGGAGTTGCAATCCTAATTTGGAATAGGAATGCGGCCGCTGGAAGGATGCTGAAATTGGAATTATAACTATGCCTTCCGTAACTCTGCCTTCACACATATATATACGCATACAGTACACTAGCTTAGGTTTTGTTGTATTGTTATTATTATAAATCCTAATTTGGTGAAAGAATGAGGCTCCCGTATACTACGGCTGGGAATTGAATGGCCATATATATATATATATACACTACATAATAATAGCTTAGGTTGTTATAACAATTATTATTATTATTATTATTATTATTATTATTATTATTATTATTATTATTATTATTATTATTATTATTATTATTATTATTATTATTATTATTATTATTATAGCTAACTCCTAGTATTATTTTATTTATATCTACATACATATCTATTTATTTATTTTAATTATTATTTTTTTTTGTAATTTAAATATAGTTAATATTAATAATTTAAATCGATTACTAAAGCAAACACATAGACACACCTAAAGAAATTAGAGCACATATTAACACTGATATAAAAAAAATAGTATCGTATCATTATACTATTGAAAATAAGATAATAGGAAATTGGGGTGTTACATTTCTCTCCCAGTTGAAGAAAATTTCGTCTTCGAAATTTACCTGACGGAAACAGTTCTGGATAAGAATCGCGTATCTGACTTTCGACCTCCCACGTAGCACTTTCACCAGTAGTACCACCCCAGACAACCTTAACCAATGAAATCGTCTTACCCCTTAATTCTTTGGTCTTTTGGTCCTCAATCCGTATCGGTAAGGTTTCAAAAGTTAGATTCTCTTTTATTTGTACCTTGTCTGACTCAATCACGTGTGAGGGGTCGAAAATGTACTTGCGAAGTTGAGACACATGAAAGGCACTATGAAGATTAGAAAGAGACGGAGGCAACGCGATCTGATATGCTACGTTACCGACACGTTTAAGAATTTGGTAAGGTCCTATAAATCGAGGTGTAAGCTTTCGCATTTTTAATGTCCGACCAACCCCGGTTGTTGGAGTAACTCTCAGAAATACATGATCACCTTCTTGAAATTCGAGGTTTTTCTTTCTTTTATCATGGTAACTCTTTTGCCTACTTTGAGATGCTCTCATCTTTTCCTGAATCATTTTTACTTTATCTGTAGTTTGTTGAACAATCTCAGGTCCTAACACAAGGTTATCACCCGTCTCAAACCAACACAGAGGGGTCCTACATCTTCTCCCATACAACGCCTCAAAAGGGGCCATTCCAATGCTAGAGTAGAAACTATTGTTATTGGTAAACTCTATAAGTGGCAAAAAGTTATCCCAACTTTCATTTTGTTCCAACACACAAGCTCTCAACAAGTCTTCTAGGGATTGATTAGTTCGCTCAGTCTGACCATCTGTTTGTGGGTGGTAGGCTGAACTCATCCTAAGGTTCGTACCTAAAGCGCTTTGTAAACCTTGCCAAAACTTAGAGGTAAACCTAGGGTCTCTGTCTGAGACTATACTTGATGGGATTCCATGCAACTTCACAATTTCCTTTATGTATATTTCAGCTAACCTTTCCATAGAATAAGTTATGTTTATCGGAATAAAGTGAGCAGATTTAGTTAGTCTATCAACAATAACCCAAATACTATCGTACCTTTTTGGAGTTCGAGGTAAGCCTACAACAAAGTCCATAGAGATGCTATCCCACTTCCATTCGGGAATACTCAAAGGTTGCATCAAGCGTGAAGGTTTTTGGTGTTCTACCGTAGATTTTTGACAGATCAAACATGCATACACAAACTCAACAACATTCTTTTTCATTTTAGGCCACCAAAATATCTTCTTGAGGTCCTTATACATCTTTGTGGCTCCAGGGTGAATACTTAGACAACTCCTATGTCCTTCCTCTAAGATCACCTTTCTTAACTCCTCTACATCGGGAACACAAATTCTCTCCTTAAATCTCAAAATTCCATCCACACCTATTTTAAAGTCGGGTTCTCTCCCTTGGTCAATCGACTGTAACTTATCTAAAAGGTATAAATCCAACTTCTGATTCTTTTCAATCTCTTCCAATAGTCCACTAGTTACCTTCAACATTCCCAATTTAATACTTTCTGGTGTTACTTCACAAACTAAACTAAGGTCTCTAAACTTTTCCAACAATTCACTATGCTTAACCAATAAGGCGGACACACTCAAAGTCTTCCTACTCAAGGCATCAGCCACTACATTGGCCTTTCCAGGGTGATAGTTAAGCTCAAAATCAAAATCTTTAAGAAATTCCATCCACCTACGTTGTCTCATGTTCAACTCCTTCTGATTAAAAAGATACTTAAGGCTCTTATGGTCACTAAAAACCTCAAATCTAGATCCATATAAATAATGTCTCCACATCTTAAGTACAAAGACAACTGCTGCTAGTTCTAGGTCATGGGTTGGGTAGTTCCTCTCATGAATCTTCAGTTGCCTAGAAACATATGCTACCACCTTCCCATCTTGCATAAGTACTCCACCTAATCCGGAACCACACGCATCACAATATACTACAAAGGGTTCATTTAGGTTAGGTAGTACTAAGATCGGTGCAGAGGTCAATCGTTTCTTAAGCTCTTGGAAACTATTCTCACAATGAGTATCCCACACGAACAATTCCCCTTTTCGGGTCAACTTAGTTAAAGGTAAGGCCAACTTGGAGAATTCTTCTATGAACCTACGGTAATAACCTGCCAATCCTAGGAAACTTCTAATCTCAGTTACTGACTTAGGTGCTTTCCATTCTAATACATTCTCCACCTTGGCAGGATCAACAGCTATTCCACCTCTTGAGATTACATGTCCTAGGAAACTCACTTCTTCTAACCAAAATTCACACTTAGACAACTTGGCAAATAATTGTTTCTCCTTAAGGGATTGCAAAACTATCCTTAAATGTTCGCCATGCTCTTCCTTAGTCTTAGAGTACACTAAGATGTCATCTATAAACACAACCACAAACGAGTCTAGGTAAGGATGAAAGATCCGGTTCATGTAATCCATAAACACTGATGGTGCATTAGTCACACCAAAAGGCAGAACCAAATACTCATAATGGCCATAACGGGTTCTAAAGGCGGTTTTAGGGATATCAGAAGACCTCACTCGGATCTGATGATAACCTGATCTCAAGTCGATCTTACTAAACATACAAGATCCTCTCAATTGGTCCATAAGGTCATCTATCCTGGGTAGGGGATACTTATTCTTGATTGTCACTTTATTAAGTTCGCGATAATCCACACACAACCTCATAGAGCCATCCTTCTTCTTAACCAACAATACAGGTGCACCCCATGGTGAAATACTAGGTCTTATAAATTGTTTATCTAAAAGCTCTTCCAATTGCTTCTTAAGCTCAGACAATTCTAAGGGAGACATCCTATACGGTGCCATGGATATGGGTCCAGCACCTGGTACAAGGTCAATGCTAAATTCAATCTCACGCTCTGGTGGTAAACTAGTGACATCTTCAAAGAATACTTCAGGGAATTCACATACAATGGGAATATCTCGGATTACCACTTTTTCTTCAAATTCCAATGAGGCAAGGATAATGTATAACTGGGCATCTTCCTTCAAGAGTGTCTTCATTTGGTTGGTGGATATATTGCTAGGCTTATCCCTCTCTTCTGACTCCATGAATTCAATGGTTTTACAAAAAAAATCTACGCGGACACGGTTGGCAGATAGCCAATCCATACCAAGAATCATATCAACTAGACGTAAAGGTAGACACACTAAGTCAACTCGAAAATCCCATCCACACACATGGATGGAAATGTCAAGACAAACACTGGAGGTATCAATAGAATCACTAGTTGGGATATTCACAATCAAATCATACTGCAAACGAGATACAGGTAATCCTAAACGTCTAACACAGTCAAGAGACACAAAGGAATGAGTGGCACCACAATCAAATAGCACAATTAAGGGAGTATCACTTATGAGACATGTACCTTGGATCAAGTTGTCTTTCTCAGACGCTCCTACACCACTGAGGGTAAAGACTCTTCCATTGGATTTAGGTCGGCTGGCATGGGAACTCTGGTTTCCAGGTGATGTCTTCTTTGGGTAGGGGCATGTGATGCTAATGTGGCCTTGTTGTTGACAATTAAAACAAGTAATTCCAGCATCTCTACATTCATATGCCCTGTGACCCTGTTTACCACACCTGTAACATCGGATAGGAGTAGTTGGATCACCATTATTACCATTGTTGTTGCTCGAGACTTGACTCCTATTGTTACTATTTCCGTTACTAACTCCTCGTCCATTGGGGTTTCCTCTACCACTACCATCACTATGACTGTTTCCATTTCCTTTTCCATTACCACTACTAGCTCCTTTTCCAGCTGAAAAACTATATTGTTGATAATTCTGACGACTTCCAGAGTGGCTAGGAGGAAAAGGGTAAGGTTTTCCTCTATTATGCTGCATAGGTCTCTTGTCCTTCATGGTACTAGTATTTCGGTAATGTGCCCTTTCAGCACGACTATCCTCATCATAAATCCTACTCTTATTCACTAGGGTAGGAAAGTCACGGATCTCTTGCATTCCAACCTGTTTCTTGATCTCTGGTCTGAGTCCCATTTCAAACTTGATGCACTTAGACTTTTCTCCTGCCTCTCCAACATAGAGTGGATAGTACCTGGATAATTCCTCAAACATAGCAGCATACTCCGCTACCGACATATTCCCCTGTTCCAATTTAACAAATTCCATCTCTTTTCTATTACGGATATCTTCAGGAAAATACTTAACTAGAAACATGTTCAGCTAGAAAATACTTAACTAGAAAATACTTAAATATATCCCAAGTAATTGCAGTCCCTGCATTATCTAAACGTTGGCGCGCATTATCCCACCAATGTTCAGCTTCCTCCGTCAACATAAAGGTACCAAGATGCACTTTCTGACCATCGGGACATGTCACTCCTCTGAAAATTTTCTCAACTTCTTGCAACCACTTTTGAGCTCCATCAGGATTATAGTGACCTTCAAACGATGGAGGGTTAGCCTTGTGGAATCGATCCATCACCATGAATTCATTTATTTGCACATTTCCTTGGCCACCATTGTAGCTAGTAGCTTGAGCAACAGCTTGAGCAGCAATCTGTGCAGCTTGAGTAGCAGCTTGCGCAGAGGCTTGTGCAGTAGCTTGAGATTCAGTCAAAGCTTGGAGAGCCTGCACTGTAACTCCTGCCATGGACTCTAGAGCCTCAGCAATCGCAGCATCATTCCTTCCACCAGCCATCACTACCTACATCAATTAGATATGCCAATTGAGTATAGTGAGACATTCAGGAAAGTGAGAAGCTAACTTAGTTCTACAACACTAACGCAACAATGACCATAACCACAAAACACATAACAGAGTACACAAGGAAACATAGGAACACATAACACATTTACGGTCTGATTGGACAGACCTGGCTCTGATACCACTAATGTGACACCCTAAACCCCAAATAGATTTTTTTTTATTAAGATAAAGAATATCACATAATCATAAACATGCCCCATAAATCCAAAATTTCCATCAAACATAATGACATCGAAATCATAATATCAAACAATAGAATCTTTTTTTGAAGTACACATAATTGTGTTTTAAATTAAGTGCAAACATAGTCCCAACCCGGTGTCACTATCAGAGCGGGAATTCCCAAAATAAAAATACTCAAAATAACATCAACACAATGCATAATAATAAAGGTCTCCAAAACATGATGGCTTTCGTCTCTCCGATGGTACTAGTCATCACCTGCAACTTACAACTCGTCTGCGTCCATCGCAAACGCCAAACACAAACAACGAGGGGTGAGTATCAAAATCATGTAACAGTATAAAATACACGAGGATAACACGCAAGCAATCAAATTATCACAACCTCAAAGCAGTCAAGTGTATTATATCAACGGTTTATCAAATTCATTCACAATAAGATAATCACAAGGATGAAATGCTATGCATGTCCTATACTCTACACTTCATCATTTGGTACCATTCTACTCTGAAGTAATTGGTTAGGAGGCCTGATACTATGCCACTACAAGAGTGGACGGACAATTCATGAATGGCCAAGTCCTCATAGATCCCCTCAACTCAACCCGAGACACATATACGCGACGGTCGGGGTACTCTTGTGTTGCACGGTAGCTCCCGGCCTTAAGGAATAACCCACTAATCCACTTAGGAATTCCCCACTAGGTGTACCCCCAAGGTTTATTAGTCTTACTTTATAGTTCGACTGTAGCCCTCCACGATCAGGCTCATTCAGTTGTACTTCCCCGAATCACTAGGTTTGTCAGACCCTCCCTATATGATGACAAAATAATCCTAACTCCAAAATCTACAACACATATCTCAGACTTACTCGATCATCACAACTCAATAAGTTTTAATTTCACTTCACAATATTCATCATTATATATCTTCATCAGTCAATCACCATAAAATCACAATATTTGGTTTACACTACTCACGATACACAATCACCAATAAAAGATCAAACAGTGGCATATTCAAGTGATATCACAATTTCATTCAAGTAGCAAGAATACTCCAGTACATATCATTCACATAGTAACAATCAACATAATATTCATAAAATCAAACAGCATATAATCTTGATATAAATAATTTCACAGAAATTCTATTGGTTGCTAAATTATATTTTAATCCTCACTATTATCATTCACATTTTATTAATTAATTATTATTACTCAATAGGGCTCAACTGTACATAGTAAGCCCCGAATGAACATCTGGAAATTTCAATGTTCCCGTTTATCTCACGTTATTTTATACTCATAAAATCGAACCTCATCTCACCCCTTACCTTAGCTGAAGATTTTTCCCAACGAAGCTGATCCGCTGATTTAATGTGTCACGTCTTCGACAACCACCGTCTCTAACAGTCCACGAGTGAGAATAAATCAACGCAACAACCAATTACAAATTAGTTACTTACTCCGATAGGTAATTAATTAATTTGTTAATAATACATTGATACTTCATCTAATAATACATTAATGCATTGTAATATACTTTAAAATATATTTAATATCGTTAAACACATATATTACTATAATCAAATTTTATTTACAAAGTATGATAGAAAGAACTTATTATGTCTATATATAATATATATATATGGTTTTGATTTATAAATATATTTATATATATATCATATAGACGCAAATAATAATTAATTATTACTTAGTATTTACTATACTTAATTTTTATAACATAATCAAATAGAATAACCCATTTAGGTGAAAGAATTAATTTGCATCTAATGGTTTAGTTACTAACTTTGAATTTGTATAACAACAATTCTTATAACTTGGAATTGCAATTGGAGCTTGAAATTGGAATTAGAATTGTGATTTGGGATTGAATTTGCAAAATCCCAATTTAGTGAAATTGGATTATGGCTGGTAGGAATTGGAATTTAAATTTGGAGTTGCAATCCTAATTTGGAATAGGAATGCGGCCGCTGGAAGGATGCTTAAATTGGAATTATAACTATGCCTTCCGTAACCCTGCCTTCACACATATATATACGCATACAGTACACTAGCTTAGGTTTTGTTGTATTGTTATTATTATAAATCCTAATTTGGTGAAAGAATGAGGCTCCCGTATGCTACGGCTGGGAATTGAATGGCCATATATATATATACTACATAATAATAGCTTAGGTTGTTATAACAATTATTATTATTATTATTATTATTATTATTATTATTATTATTATTATTATTATTATTATTATTATAGCTAACTCCTAGTATTATTTTATTTATATCTATATACATATCTATTTATTTTATTTTAATTATTATTTTTTTTTGTAATTTAAATATAGTTAATATTAATAATTTAAATCGATTACTAAAGCAAACACATAGACACACCTAAAGAAATTAGAGCACATATTAACACTGATATAAAAAAAATAGTATCGTATCATTATACTATTGAAAATAAGATAATAGGAAATTGGGGTGTTACAGGGTGCAGCAGAAACAATTGAGATTCAACAGATTTATTCAAATACAATCATGCAATCAAGAACAATAAAAACACTTCAGAAATAAAGGAGATAAGGGAATGAAAAATGTACGCATCAATTTTTATACTGGTTCAGCCGCCTGCAAGACGGCCTACGTCCAGTCCTAAGATCAAATCTGATCTTAGCCTTTTCCAATAGAATATCACAGAGTCGATTTACAAATATTCCAGCTCCTCGCCTATCAATCTTAAACCACTCTTCCTATTCTATTCTTATCTCCCTGAATCCCAGAGTTTATCTCCTATAAACTCTTCCAAGATTTCAGTCAAGTGTCTTCTTGATGACATCCCTCAACACAGAAGATCACTACCAGTTTCAACTGGATTTTCTCAATGTTATTTGAATACAGAATTGTTTATAGAAAGTCTAAAAACAGAAATATACAATTTCTTGAGCAAGCTTCTTCATTAAGTGTCTTTCTCGTTGCAATCTTTTTCAGTCTTTGTTGATCACGAAGGATGAATGTTCAAGTCTGAAAAAGCAATGTTCAATGTTATTTCACTATGAGAAAGAGATATCAGAAAGTTGTTATGCATGTTGTGTATCTTATGTTATGAGAAGAAGAGAATGAAAACAGTTTATATAATTTCAGAAGAAAAAAAACAACAGATGAATCGATTTGCCCAATCGACTCATTAAAGTTATAAAGCAGGCTCAATCGATTTACTCAATCGATTGCGCGAATCTTGTTTTTCTTGAATCTTGAAACTACATAAACCAATCGATTTACTCAATCGATTATTTTAATGCACTCTTCAGAATTAAGTACCAGTTCATATATGAATCGATTTGCATAATCGATTTGGAATGTTTTGTTCCAACAACAAGATCAAAACAATCGATTTACTCAGTGGATTCAGATATTTACATAATCGATTTGGCCATGTGCTAAGTCTTCTCTGTTACTAAAACATTTGTACCAATCGATTTAGCCAATCGATTTCACTGGTCACAGGGACTCAGTGATTTTCACCCAATCGATTTGCCTAATCGATTTGGCTAATTACAGAGAGTTAGCTTAATCAAGTTAATCGATGTGCCTAATTGATTATGGGCTTAAGTCTGAAGAACAGTTTATCATTTGGGTCATTCAATCGATGTACCAAATCGATTGATGCCAAACTTGTTACAAAAAGAATAGTTCAATGGATTGTGTCAATCGATTGTGTTTGTCCCAGACCAAGTTTATTTTGAAACATATTTTGTCCAATCGATTTGCCTAATCGATTAGTTAATAAGAGGCTTGGCTCTGTAACTTTCAAAATCGATTGTTTCAATCGATTTAATCAAATAGAATAGTCTTGTGATTGGAACAATCGATTTGCCAAATCGATTAGCCTGCAAAACAGCATGCTACTGACTTGCACACTTAATTTTCAGTAAATGTGCAAATTGATTTGCCTAATCGATTCCCTAATCACATAGATTATGCAATATCAAACAACCCTATTACAAAATCGATTTATCTAATCGATTTTCTCAGTCACTTTTCCAACTTTTGTTGATTCCTTGAGTTCCAAGCTATTGTCTCAAGTTTGTAGGGTTGAGTTGTTGTTCCTGAAATTTTTCTCAGTGTACAATGTTAGATTTATCACATGATGTATGTTTGTCAATAATATCAAAAATGGACTTATGTCTAACAATCTCCCCCTTTTTGATTAAGTGACAAACATGCAATTTTAACTTGAGAAACATTTCAAGGAATGACAGTATAATTACACCAAACAGATAAGCTCCCCCTAAATTTGAGCAGTCATGCTGTTCATACTTTGGAAATGGGTTAGAGCTATACAATAAAACAGATCTGACAAATATCAAGTAATATCAATGCTATGTAACATTATCAAATTGTATCAGAGCATTTGAAGAAAAACAAAGCAAAGTGTATCAGAACATTTTGCAGTAACGCATTGGTATCATATCAGTCAATAGTATCAGAGCAGGTTACATTGATCAAGTATAACAATATCAGAGCAAATATCAACACTATGTCATAGCAGATATGAATTATGTAGCAGCATTGGAAGCAAAACATAAGTGCATTTCAAGTCAAGTTATAAATTTTCTCCCCCTTTGTCAGTTAATTCAAAAAGAGGTAAAGGAGAGAATCATGAAAGGAGAAGTTGTCTGCAACGAATTTCTCTCCCTATGTTAATAACAAAGAGAGCACTTGTGATAATGGCGTTAGATCAAATGTAAAAAGCAGTTTTAAAACAGATTATGGCACATAATAGAAATCATCAATATAGATCAAGCATTTAAACATAAGATAGTATTTCATATATATTAAAAATGGTACATAGAATCAAGAACATTACACAGAAACGCACAACAAAACAAAATAACAAAGAACTTAAAAACCTAAACGTCTAGATTGGGCTGCTCCTCACTATTAGCTAGGGTTGAAGGAGAGACCGTTGTATTATCCTCAGCAGGTGTCTCCTCAACATGAGGTTCAGGTTCATCTAAAGTCACGGGATTTGGTTCTTCAGTTGCTTGTCGGCCAATCTCAGCAACATCGCTAAAAGACAATTTAATGCCTAGATGTTCCTGGATTGTTGTGACATCCTGTGCAACCAATTTCAAGTCAGCTTGAAAATTTTCCTGTGCAGCTTCAATCCTTGCAACTGACGCCTCCATTTTGGCGTTGTGAGCTGTCTGCGCTGCTATGAACTCAAGCAGTTTGGCAAAGACATCAGGGTCTGCTGCAACTGGTTCAACAGGGGTTCTAGTGTTTTGCTGAGCTTGTTCAGCATTCGTTTGAGGTCTTTTCCAAATTCCATTCACCAGTCCAGAACAATGTCCAACCTTTGGACAACAACATGGTTTCCGGAGCGAGGGACAAGCATCCGGGTGAGCCCATACATCAGCATTCTTTGCTGAACCTTCATCTGGCCGATCGGTAATGAAACCGATTCAACAAACCCATCGACCATCAGGTCCTGCACAGCTGTTTGCCTCCCCAGCGAAGCTTCCCAGCCTTCATCAGCTGTATCGACGTCAGAGCTTCTGTCGACTGAGTTTCCATGATAAGGTAGTCCCGACAGATTCGAGAACTCCTCAAACGTCATGGAAATCTTCTTTCCTTTAACCGTTGTTTTGAAACCTGTGTCAGTCATCTTAAATGTTGAGTAGAATGCGTGAATTAGATTGGGATATGAGTCGAGTGAGCAAGACAGAAAATCCTCCAATCCATGAAACCGCAGATGATTTTGGAACGTAAAACCATCCTGGTCGAAGTAAGAAAAATCCAAGAAGCGGGCTTATTTTCCTTTTTGCAAATGCAGGAGGTAGTTTGAACTCCTCAACTGGTTTACCCTTAGAAACTGGTACTTGCGTTTGTGAATTAGAAGAAACGCTCTTCTTCTTATGTGGAGTTGAGGAAGTACTAGTTTTCTTCTTATTTTGAGAAATTTCCTTCATTGCATCAGCAAGAAGTTTCTCTGAAGGTGGCTCCTTTCGTTTCTTAGTCTTGCCGTGATCTACGACAATGCCTTTGCCCTTGTCTTGTGCAGCAATTTTATGAGTAGACACAGAGACACGTTTAGACAAGGTGGGAGGTGGAGAAGGGGTTCTCCCACTAGAAGAAGATGATGGAGAAGGGGTGTTAGGTGTGGTTCTTTTAACTCTAGCCATTGAGAGTAGTTTAGATGCGAAGAATGAGGTATGGAAAATCTGAGATTGAAAAACAGAGTAACAATGAGGATCGAAATCTGAGTATTCAGGGGAAAAGAAACTCTAAATCGATGTTGGGGTTGAAAGAAGTGGTAAGAATCGATTGCCACTGTTCCTTATATAGATTCAGGTGCGTAAATCGATTGGTCCAATCGATTAGGTAACCGTTGCTGGGGAAGTCCAATCAACAGAGTCGTTGTGAGACCGTAACGGCTAGTAAAAATAACATAACGGTCATATTGTCAATCGATTTCCCAAATCGATTCCATTAGTTACTAAATCGATTGAGACAATCGATTTCGTATCAGTCCAACAACTTTCTTATCAGTTCAGATATATGCCTGCCTCAGCATCGATTCACCAAATCGACTTATTTAACTGAATACTTAAAACAAACTCAAACAATCGATTACCCTAATCGATTTCGTGGTAGAGTCTTGAAAAATTCTTCAACTTTGAAGTCTGGGGCCAAAGCAATCGATTTTCCAAATCGATTCTTTAAAAAACATACCAAGTGGTCAATCAATTTTCCTAATCGATTGTAATGGGAAGGTTAAAACATCTGAAGCTTCCTGGGAACAACAAATCGATTCACCAAATCGATTTCGTGTTCTTTCTTTGAAAAAGGAGATACTGTATGGCATAAATCGATTTGAGCAATCGATTTCATAAAGCCATTTACCTGTGTATCCACAGGATAATCGATTGAGTAAATCGATTTGACACAGAAATCAGATCTCACTAGGATCTATGATACCTAGTTTCATCCTAATGTGCAGGAAGCTTTCCTTTGGCAAAGCTTTGGTAAATATGTCAGCCAACTGATCAGCTGTATTGATATATTCAAGCTTGATATTCCCACTTTGAAATTGGTCCCGAATGAAATGATGCCTTATCTCAATGTGCTTGGTTCTAGAATGCATCACTGGGTTCTTAGTGATACTAATTGCACTTGTGTTATCACACATAATAGGCACGGTTCCTAAATCAACACAGAAATCGGATAAGTGTTGTTTCATCCAAAGGATCTGAGCACAGCAACTACCAGCTGCAATGTACTCCGCCTCAGCTGTAGAAAGTGCAATGCTGGTTTGTTTCTTGCTAAACCAAGACACAAGAGAGTTCCCTAGCAAGTGACAAGTACCTGAGGTACTTTTCCTATCTAGTTTGCATCCAGCAAAGTCTGAATCCGAATAACCAACTAAAGTGCAGGTTGATCCTTTGGGATACCATAAGCCTAGACTCCTAGTACCTACTAGATATCTAAATATCCTCTTGACTGCACTAAAGTGAGACTCTTTTGGATCGGATTGATATATTCCACACACGCAAACGCTGAACATGATGTCAGGCCTGCTTGCTGTGAGATAAAGAAATGATCCTATCATACCTCTATACCTTGTAACATCTACAGATTTCCCTTTCTCATCCCTATCTAAATGGTTTCCTTGACTCATGGGAGTATCAATGGACTTGAAGTTATCAAAGCTGAATTTCTTTATCAAATCATTGCAATATTTTGTTTGACTAATGAAGATGCCTTGCTTGCTTTGGTTAATTTGAAATCCCAAGAAATAGGATAGTTCACCCAACATTGACATTTCAAATTTACCTTTCATCAAATTTTCAAAATCTTTGCAAAGCTTATTGTTTGTAGATCCAAAGATTATGTCATCAACATAAACTTGGACCAGCAAGATGTCATTTTCATTAGTTTTTATGAAAAGTGTCTTGTCAACATTTCCTCTTAAAAAATTTTGTTGAAGGAGGAAATTGCTGAGCTTCTCATACCAAGCTCTTGGAGCTTGTTTCAACCCATAGAGGGCTTTTGTTAGCTTGTATACATGTTTGGGAAAATCAGAATTCTCAAAACCAGGTGTTTGGCTAACAAAAACTTCCTCTTGGATATCACCATTGAGAAAGGCACTTTTAACATCCATTTGATAAAGCTTAAAGTCCATTATACATGCATAAGCAAGTAGTATTCTAATGGCTTCTAACCTAGCTACAGGGGCATAGGTTTCATCAAAATCTATTCCCTCCTCCTGATTGTAACCCTTGTACAACTCATAAGGAGTTTTCCTAAGAATTGGCCTAATCAAAACTCTGTTGACAACATGTGTGGCAGTGTTAATTGCATTAGCCCAGAAATACTTAGGAATATTTGAGTCCTTAAGCATAGTCCTAGCTAGCTCCTCTAAAGACCTATTTTTCCTCTCTACTACACCTTTTTTCTGTGGTGTCCTAGGGGCTAAATACATGTGATGAATACCATTCTGTTCACAATAAGTGTCAAAAGAATCGTTTTGGAATTCACCTCCATGATCGCTTTTGATTGACATTATTTTCTAACTAGTTTCGTTTTGTACCAAGTTTGCAAACTTTTTAAAAATAGAAAACGCGTCACTTTTATGAGTCAGAAAGAAAGTCCATGTGAATCTAGAATAGTCATCAATTAACACGAATTCATACATATTACCACCAAAACTTCTCACCTGAGATGGACCAAAGAGGTCCATGTGAATCAGCTGCAGAACCCTATTGGTTTTGACCATTTCTATTGGGGGAAAAGAAGATTTGACAAGTTTGCTTCTTTCACAAGAATCACACAATCTGTCCTTAGAAAACTTTCTATTGGGAAGACCTATGACTAACTATTTACTAACAAGTCTATTCAAATGATCTATATGAATGTGTGCAACACGTTTATGCCATAACCATGTTTCATCAGCATTTGATAATAAGCAACAAACAGAATCAGCAGGCATGGCATTTAAATCCAACATGTTGATATTGTTAACTCTATCACCAACCAGTTTGATGCTTTTATCATATTTATGCTCAATTATGCAAGAAAGTGGTGAAAAACTTACTTGAAAACCATTGTCATATAGCTGACTTATACTTAGAAGGTTATGTTTCAGCCCTTCCACGTATAAGACGTTTTTAACGATTGCAGTTGATTCGCTGCCTATGTCACCACTTCCACAAATCTTACCCTTATTGTTATCGCCGTATTTAACAAATCCACCTACTTTTAGGCTTAGGGACAGGAACATTGATTTGTCCCCTGTCATATGCTTTGAGCATCCTATCAAGGTACCATTGGTGCCTTGTGGATCTCAAGCATACCTGCAACAAAATCAGAATTTAGGTTTAGGTCCCCAATATAAATTGGGTCCTCGGGGGTCAGTTTCAAACTTTGGTGTCTTGACCTTCCAAATCTGTTTACATCCTCTGTTGGCAAGTTTTTTAAATTTGCAATTGTAAACATAATGTCCTTTTCTACAACAGAAATGACATGTGACAGCAGAGGATGCATACTGTTTTAGTTTGACAAAGACATTATGCATATGACTAGATCTGCCATGGTTCTGGTTATGCTTAACATGCCTATATCCAATTCCATGTTTATTGTGATTATGCTTAGCATGCATATTTGGTTTATAGCCTAGTCCAGATTTCTCATTGAAATTCCTTTGATTAGCAAGAAGTAAGTCTAACTGGTTTTTACTACTGTTAAACTTGTCTAGATCATTATGCTATGCATGATTTTCATTTTTCAGATTTTCATTTGTATCCTTAAGGGAATCATGCTCAAGTTTAATCTCATCATAGAATATGCATTTCTCATCTAGTAACTTCTTAGTACTAATCAACTTCTTAATGGTACTAACATAATCATCATGTAATTCACTAAATGCATTTTGTAGCTCATCATATGAAGGATTAGATGAACTTACTCCGCTTTCCGAATCTGAGTCTATTTTAGCCATAAGACACAAATTTGCTTGTTCTTCTTCAGAAGATGAAGAGGATTCGTTGTCATTATCGTTCCATGCAACATAAGCTTTTCTGGATTTGGGGGCTGGTTCCTTGTCTTTGTTCTTAGCAATTTTGTTTTTGTTTTGCAACTTGTAACACTCAGACTTTATGTGGCCTGTTTTTCCACATTCATAGCAAGTTATTGTCTTGGTGTCATTTGCCTTAGAACTTGCTGGTTTTCTGAACTTATTGTCTTTCTTTTTCAGAAATTTCTTGAACTTCTTGACAAGTAATCCAAGCTCTTCATCATCCTCACTGCTTGATTCACCTGAGCAGCTCTCTTGTTCAACTTTTGATTGGTGTGCTTGAACTTTCAGAGACAACCCTTTCCTTTTCCTATCAATCTGCTCAGATTCATTGAGTCTTTGCAATTCCATCTCATGCTCCCTCAATTTTCCAAACAGTGTAGCTATAGCCATACTTCCAAGATCTTTTGATTCTGCAATGGCAGTAATTTTTGGTTGCCATTCCCTTGTTAAATATTGCATGACTTTACTGATTTGTTGATCATTGTCTATTTCCTTTCCTAATGCATTCAGGTTATTGACAATGTGTGTGAATCTGGTTTGCATGTCGTTAATTGATTCCTCTTTCTTCATACTGAACAGCTCGTACTCATGCATCAAGGTGTTTACACGAGCTCTTTTCACATCCGTGGTTCCTTCATGTGTCTGTTGAAGGGTGTCCCACATCTCTTTTGTTGTTTTACAATTAGACACTCTGAAAAATTCGTCAGCAGATAATGCAGATGTAATAATATTTTTCGCCTTAGCATTATAACCTACCTTCTTCATGTCATCATCAGACCAGTCCGATCTGGGTTTCAAGATAGAAGTTTCACCAATGCCAGCAATTGTTGGCACAAATGGTCCCTCTAAAACAACATCTAATACGTCTATGCTAGCAGCCTCTAGGAAAATCAACATCCTATGTTTCCAGTACATATATGCGGCCCCGTTAAAGGCAGGGGGCCTAGCCAATGATGCACCCTCTCCTAGGAATTATGAGGTCATGGTCTTTTTATGAGAGTTACTCTAAAAAAAAAGTAGGCTCTGATACCAATTGATAGGGGTATGACCTCAGATTATGTAGAAATAATGCAGACTAATGCCTATTCTAACAAAATGCTAAACAGTTAACTAAATTCAACAATTTATCAAACACAAGATTAACTAAGGTCCCAATTATCAATCCTACAAGAATACTAACAATAAAAGATATTGTGTAATATAGGGTGCAGCAGAAACAATTGAGATTCAGCAGATTTATTCAAATACAATCATGCAATCAAGAACAATAAAAACACTGCAGAAATAAAGGAGATAAGGGAAAGAAAAATGTACGCAGCAATTTTTATACTGGTTCAGCCGCCTGCAAGACGGCCTACGTCCAGTCCTAAGATCAAATCTGATCTTAGCCTTTTCCAATAGAATATCGCAGAGTCGATTTACAGATATTCCAGCTCCACGCCTATCAATCTTAAACCACTCTTCCTATTCTATTCTTATCTCCCTGAATCCCATAGTTTATCTCCTATAAACTCTTCCAAGATTTCAGTCAAGTGTCTTCTTGATGACATCCCTCAACACAGAAGATCACTACCAGTTTCAACTGGATTTTCTCAATGTTATTTGAATACATAATTGTTTACAGAAAGTCTAAAAACAGAAATATACAATTTCTTGAGCAAGCTTCTTCTCAAAGTGTCTTTCTCGTTGCAATCTTGTTCAGTCTTTGTTGATCACGAAGGATGAATGTTCAAGTCTGAAAAAGCAATGTTCAATGTTATTTCACTGTGAGAAAGAGATATCAGAAAGTTGTTATGTATGTTGTGTATCTTATGTTATGAGAAGAAGAGAATGAAAACAGTTTATATAGTTTCAGAAGAAAAAAAAAAACAACAGATGAATCGATTTGCCCAATCGATTCATTAAAGTTATAAAGCAGGCTCAATCGATTTCGCGAATCTTGTTTTTCTTGAATCTTGAAACTACATAAACCAATCGATTTACTCAATCGATTATTTTAATGCACTCTTCAGAATTAAGTACCAGTTCATATATGAATTGATTTGCATAATCGATTTGGAATGTTTTGTTCCAACAACGAGATCAAAACAATCGATTTACTCAGTCGATTCAGATATTTACATAATCGATTTGGCCATGTGCTAAGTCTTCTCTGTTACTAAAACATTTGTACCAATCGATTTAGCCAATCAATTTCACTGGTCACAGGGACTCAGTGATTTTCACCTAATCGATTTGGCTAATTACAGAGAGTTAGCTTAATCAAGTTAATCGATGTGCCTAATCGATTATGGGCTTAAGTCTGAAGAACAGTTTATCGTTTGGGTCATTCAATCGATGTACCAAATCGATTGATGCCAAACTTGTTACAAAAAGAATAATTCAATGGATTGTGTCAATTGATTGTGTTTGTCCCAGACCAAGTTTATTTTGAAACATATTTTGTCCAATCGATTTGCCTAATCAATTAGTTAATAAGAGGCTTGGCTCTGTAACTTTCACAATCAATTGTTTCAATCGATTTAATCAAATAGAATAGTCTTGTGATTGGAACAATCGATTTGCCAAATCGATTAGCCTGCAAAACAGCATGCTACTGACTTGCACACTTAATTTTCAGTGAATGTGCAAATCGATTTGCCTAATCGATTTCCTAATCACATAGATTATGCAATATCAAATAACCCTATTACAAAATTGATTTATCTAATCGATTTTCTTAGTCAGTTTTCCAACTTTTGTTGATTCCTTGAGTTCCAAGCTATTGTCTCAAGTTTGTAGGGTTGAGTTGTTGTTCCTGAAATTTTTCTCAGTGTACAATGTTAGATTTATCACATGATGTATGTTTGTCAATAATATCAAAAATGGACTTATGTCTAACAACTATATGTTGTTGTCCAACTCCCTTCTCCAGTTTTTTTTTGTTTCATTTTATTAACAATTAGGGTTCACACATGGATCAAACCCATTAGTCCCTTTATTTTTTTTATAAATAAAACTATTAAATACTAAAACTAATGACATAATTTATTTAATAAATATTACTAATATTTCCAAAGTAATATTTTATAAAATAAAGTAATTAATCTTTTAAAATATATTAATAATCAAAACTCTCTTGTTCAAAATAATCACCATAAAGATACTTATTTTTTCTACATACTCACATTAAAATACTACCATCATTAAAGAATATTCAAAATTATAAAATAAATAAGTATAGAATCAACACTTTATATTAATTACTGAATCATATTAAATATATA
>JBBPBR010000004.1:47069895-47084699 GCA_037974775.1 Cicer pinnatifidum
AAAAATTAATAAAACAATAGTGATTAATTGATCATGTAAAAACTTTTTAATATGATAGTATGTATAAATTAAATTTTTCATGCAATATTCAATTTTTTTTATCTAGAAAAACTAAAATAATAATAAAATAAATAAATATAAAATTTATTGAGTACATTAAAAATGAATGACTTATTTATTTTTTATGTAGACAAATCTGAATTTTTACATTTGAGGCTAGTTTTTAAAATAAAAATATTTATTTTTGGTTTACCATAATAAATATTAATGTACATATATTATTTCTTAAAAAATTTAACCTAATTAGACACTATATAAACAGAAGTGTTTAGAGAAAATGAGATAGAGAGTCGACTCACTAATTTTAACATAGATCTTACTCTCACGCTAAAATGATGTTAGCGTATGTTTTTTTCTTTTTCTTTAGCGTGCGCTTTTGGTCGACTTTAAACAAAAAAATTCTAGTGTTGAAGTGCTTGAATCCACCATCTCGAGAATCCTATTAGTTCTCCGATGCACTATTTTTGCACAGCTTTCTCCATAATTACTCATTTCGAAATAAATACAAACAAGAGATAAAAATTAAAGGAAAGTTGAGAAGAAAATGGAGAAGTGTTTGAATCTATCATTTGGTGAATTATAAATAATTTTATGTCACATCTTTGTTACATGATATTCACTATTACAACCCACTTCAACCCGTATTAATATAGAAAGAGAGAAAAAAATTCACTTGATCGTTTTGGAGTTGGTTTCACTCAAATTGGACTTATGGTGAAGAAAAATGGCGCAAACTAAGGAATTTTATAAACGGAGAAGTCGGGTATTTTAGAAAGAAATTTGATTGGTTAAAAATATGAGGAAGTATGTTTATTTGGCTATCTAAATGAATAAAACAACATACTAAAATTTGGACGAGAACAAACAAAAAATTCCGGAACAATCATCGATCATCGGTGTCAAACTATATGTTGTTGTCCAACTCCCTTCTCCAGTTTTTTTTTTTTTTTGTTTCATTTTATTAACAATTAGGGTTCACACATGGGTCAAACCCATTAGTCCCTTTATTTTTTTTTATAAATAAAACTATTAAATACTAAAACTAATGACATAATTTATTTAATAAATATTACTAATATTTCCAAAGTAATATTTTATAAAATAAAGTAATTAATCTTTTAAAATATATTACTATCAAAACTCTCTTGTTCAAAATAATCACCATAAAGATACTTATCTTTTCTACATACTCACATTAAAATACTACCTGAAGGTATAAGTAACCTCTGTTTGATGAAAAATATGCGGAAGAATGCCTATTCTAAGAGATATGCGCAGCATTTTATCAAATTGTAAATTTATTAAACACAACATTAAACAAGGTCCCTAATATACAATTCTAATGAATGCAAAAATATATGGATCATGGTATATGGAGAAATGCATCTGAGACAATTATTCAAGATATTGATTTTCATGCAATCATGTTAAGACAATCAAACATGTAAATTCACTTAACATAGAATCTTTATCATGCATTCAATCAATATCAAAAACGTAATAATTGCAGAAATTTAAACGAGATAAGGGAAAGAAAAGTGTAAGCGGATATTTATCCTGGTTCAGCCGTCCCGTGACGACTTACATCCAGTCCCAAGATCCAAAAGGATCTTAGCCTTTCTTATAGAACTTCTTAGAATCATTTACAGATTATACACAGTGCCTCGCACCAATCTTAAACTATTCTACTTGTTCTATCTTTCCCTCCCTGAATTCCCAAGTTTTAGTCCCATAAACTTGACCAAGAATTCAGTCAAGCGTCTTCTTGTTGACTACCTTCAACCTCGAAGAACACCACCAGTAACAACTGGATTTTCTCAAAGTAATTTGATTACAGAAAATGGTTTACAGAAATTGAAACATATCAATTTTACAAAGTTCTTGATCTTTCTTCTTCTCAAAGCAATCTTTCTCAATTCAATCTTTTTCCATCCTTGTTGATCACAAAGTGTATATTGTTCATGGCTGAAAAGGATATTCAAAGTAATATTAGTTGAGAAAGAATTAGTGGTGTATGATTGCAATTGATATTATCAAGTTGTTATCTTATTGAGAAGAAGTAAATGAAAGCAGTTTATATAGTTTCAAGAAAAACAACATATGAATCGATTTACCCAATCGATTCATTAAAGTCATATATTATGCTAATCGATTGCTCCAAATGATTTCGCGAATCTTGTTTTTCTTGAATCATGAAACTGCACAAACTAATCGATTTATCCAATCGATTATTTTAAAGAGTTCTTCAGACTTTGATGAATGTATATAATTGAATCGATTGTCATAATCGACTTGAAGTGTTTTGTTCAAACAACGAGATCAAAACAATCGATGTACTTAATCGATTCAACCATTCAGTCATCTCTGTTTCTAAAAAATTTTGTACCAATCGATTGTGGACTTTAAGTCTGAAGCACCTTTCATCAGTTGGCTCATTCAATCGATTTACCAAGTCGATTGATGCCAAAATTTGTATCAAAAGAAGTATATAAGTCGATTGTGCTAATCGACTGTGTATGTACCAGACCAAAGTTATTTTGAAACTTGTTTTAGTGAATCGATTTGCCTAATCGATTTATTAAACATATTTGGCTCTGGGACATTTACAATCGATTGTGTCAATCGATTTAGACAAAACAAAAATTAAAGAAGTGATTGGTTTAATCGATTTGCCAAATTGATTGCCTGCAAAACATGCCACTGAGTTGCACATTTTAATATCAGTAAATGTACCAATCGATTTGTCTAATCGATGTAAACAATCAGTTCAGTCTTGATGATTTAATCAATCGATTTGTGGCAAACTGGCTCTCTGACTTGCACAATTAATTTTATAATAAGTGTACCAATCGATTTGGCTAATCGATTGATAGCCTGTTTGATTTTTCAGAAGTTGTGCAAATCGATTTTGCCAATCGATTGGTTAATCCCAGACTTCATAAAATTATTCAACCCTGTTATAGAATCGATTTTACTAATCGATTTGCTCATGGATCTTCAAGCTTTTGTTGATTTCTTGAGTTCCAAGCAATTGTCTCAAGTATGTAGGATTGAATTGTTGTTCCTGAAATTTTTCTCAGTTTACAATGTTAGATTTATTTCAAGCTGTATGTTTGTCAATAACATCAAAAACGAACATATGTCTAACAATCTCCCCCTTTTTGATTTAAGTGACAAACATGCAATTTTAACTTGAGAAACATTTCAAAGGAAACATTTTTAACAGATTTAGTGAAGCTCCCCCTCAATTCAATATTCATGTAGTAAAATAAGGGTTAGAGCATCAGACAATAACAGAACGTATCAGAGTAATGTGTTAAAATAAGGTTAGTACAAGTTATAATTTCTCTCCCCCTTTGTCAATTAAGGCAAAAAGTGGTGAAAGAGAAATGTTTGCTCCCCCTGAGTTGGTAGCAAACCTTGATACTGCTAAACAATGAAACTTGAAAAGATTAGTAACAAAAGCAGTAAAAACAGTATGATTATAAACTTAGTTAAAAAACAATTTTGGATTAGATCAATAAACAGAAACAGATTATGGCGCGCACTAGACAATATGAAAATGAAATGCAGCAGTCAATATGATCAAAATGCTCAAAATATTTCATTAATCAAAAGTCAATATTACATTCAATTGATTCATTACAAAAAGAAGAGCAAAAACAGAAAACAACAAGAAAACTAAGAAACCTAAAGTCCTAAACGCCTAGAGTTTGCTGGTCCTCATTATTAGCTGGGGATGAGGCTGAGACCGCTGTATTATCCTCAGCAGGTGTGTCCTCACCATGAGTTGCAGCAACCTCTACGTGTGTTGGAGCAGGTTCTTCAGCCGCTTGTCTTCCGATTTCAGCAACATCGCTGAAGGACAACTTAATGCCCAGATGTTCCTGAATAGCCGCCACATCTTGCGCAATCTGGTTCTGATCGGCTTGAATCTTCTGAATTGCAGCCTCCATCCTTTCATTCGATGCCTCCATCCTGGCATTGTGAGCCGCTTGAGCTGCCATGAATTCAAGCAGTTTGGTGAGCACCTCAGATTCTGCTGAAACAGACTCCGCAGCTGGTGGTTCAACACTTTGCTGGGTTTGTTCAGTAGTGGCTTGAGGTCGCTTCCAAACGTCGTTCACCTTTCGCAGCTGCATTTGGTTCACGATGGATTCACCAAATGTTAGAATGGTCTTGGACACTTCTTCACCCTTGAGAGATACCTTGAAGTGGGTGAGAATCTTCGTGACTAGCTGTGGATACGGAAGCACCAACTTTCCTTGAGCTGCTTCCAGCATGTGCCGAAGAACGATCCATGCCCAGCTCATCTTGAGCTCTTTGCACAGACCCCACAGTAGCACAATGTCCAGCCGTTGGACAACCGCGTGATTTCCGGAACGCGGAACTAGCATCCGGGTGAGTGCGTACATCAGCATACATTGCTGAACCTTCATTTGGCCTATTGGGAGTGAAACTGATTCCACGAACCCTTCGACCATGAGATCCTGCATGGCTGCTTGCCTATCCAGATACTCTTCCCATCCGTCGTCATCGGCGTCGACTTCTGTGCTGCCGTCTACAGAGTTTCCAAAGTAGGGGAGTCCCGACAGATTCGAGAACTCTTCAAATGACATAGAGATCTTCTTCCCTTTTACCGTCGCTTTTAAACCTGTATCCGTCATCTTGAATGTAGAGTAGAATGCGCGAATGAGGTTCGGATACGCGTCGAGTGAGCAGGATAAGAAATCTTCTAATCCATGAAACCTGAGATGGTTTTGAAACGAAAAACCATCGTTGTCAAAATAGCTGAAATCCAAAACGCGAGATGAGCTGGAGTAGTCTTCTTCTGTGGAGTAGTCTTCTTCTATGGTGTTGAAGAAATACTCTTTTTCTTCTTTTTATGTGATATCTCCTTCATCGCATCGGCTAACAACTTCTCAGTTGGAGCCTCTTTTCTCTTCTTAGGTTTACCTTGATCTGGGGCAATACCTTTTCCTTTATCTTGAGCAGCAATTTTATGTGTAGGTATTGGAAACCTTTTTGGAAGAGTGAGTAGTGGAGATGGAGTCCTCCCACTTGAAGAAGAAGAAGAAGGAGAAATAGAAGGAGTTCGGGGTTGAGTTTCTTTAACACGAGCCATTTGTGACTATGTGATTGTGAAAAGACAAAGACAAATCAAGGAAGGTAGTGTATGTGGGTTGAAAGCAGAAAATCAGGGAGAATTTGAGTGATTTTGCAGAAAGTTTGAAGGAGAAATCGATTTGAGGAAGTGATTGGAAGTGGTTGAAATCGATTGTTACTGTTCCTTTTATAGAAGAAAATGCAGAAATCGATTGGTCCAATCGATTTGATGACCGTTACTGGGGAAGTCCAATCATCAGAGCCGTTAGATCCTGCAACGACTAGTAAAAACTGTAACGGTAACAATGTCAATCGATTACCCAAATTGATTCCTTCAGTTACTCAATCGATTTCCCTAATCGATTTCGTATTAAATCATCAGCTTTCATACCAGTTCATCTCAGAATCCATTTCAGAATCCATCTCAGAATCGATTCCCCAAATCGATTCTTTAAACAAAGAAACACAAACTAAAGTGATCAATCGATTTCCCAAATCTATTTCGAGCATGTTCAGAAAACTTTCATCTCAGTCCAGAAGTTACCTTGTCTCAGCATCAATTATCCAAATCGATTCTTTAAATAAAAATCCACACTTATTTAAGTCAATCGATTTCCCAAATTGATTTAACTGGGAGAATAAGAACATCTGAAACTTCCTAGGGATGGCCAATCGATTTCCCAAATCGATTTCGCGTGCAAATTTTGATAAAATAGACATATTATGGGTCAAGTTGATTAGGGCAATCGATTTCATAAAGCATTTTCCTGGGTATCCACAGGACAATCGATTTACCCAATCGATTAGACACATAAATCATATCTGACTAGGATCTATTATGCCCAATTTCATCCTAATGTGATGGAAGCTTTCCTTTGGCAATGCTTTGGTGAAGATGTCTGCTAGCTGTTCAGTTGTGTTGATGTATTCTAACTTGATGTTCCCACACTGAAACTGATCTCGAATGAAATGATGCCGAATCTCGATATGCTTGGTCCTGGAATGCATAACTGGGTTCTTAGTGATACTGATCGCACTTGTGTTGTCGCACAAGATGGGAACAGTTCCTAAGTTCACACCAAAATCTAACAGATGTTGTTTCATCCACATGATCTGAGCACAGCAACTTCCAGCTGCAATGTACTCAACTTCTGCTGTTGACAAAGCAATAATGGTTTGCTTCTTGCTGAACCAAGATACAAGTGAATTACCTAGCAAATGACAAGTACCAGAGGTACTTTTCCTATCCAGTTTGCACCCTGCAAAGTCTGAGTCCGAATATCCGACCAAAGAACAACTTGATCCCTTAGGATACCATAATCCAAGGCTCCTAGTCCCAACTAAATACCTGAAAATCCTCTTGACTGCACTAAGGTGAGACTCTTTAGGATTTGATTGATACCTCGCACACAAACAAACACTGAACATGATGTCAGGCCTGCTTGTTGTGAGATAGAGCAATGATCCTATCATGCCTCTATACCATGTAACATCCACTGGTTTACCCATCTCATCTCTATCTAAAAGGTTTCCTTGGCTCATTGGAGTATCAATGGGCTTGAAGCTATCAAAGGAGAATTTCTTTATCAAATCATTACAATATTTTGTTTGACTAATGAAGATACCTTGCTTGTTTTGGTTAATTTGAAATCCCAAAAAGTATGATAGTTCACCCATCATTGACATTTGAAATTGACCTTTCATCAAATTTTCAAAATTTTTGCACAACTTATCATTTGTGGATCCAAATATTATGTCATCAACATAAACTTGGACCAACAAGATATCTTTATCATTAGTTTGTATGAAAAGTGTCTTGTCCACATTTCCTCTTAAAAAGTTTTGTGAAATGAGGAAATTGCTAAGTTTCTCATACCAAGCTCTAGGACCTTGTTTCAATCCATAGAGAGCTTTTGTTAGTTTGTACACATGATTTGGAAATTCTGGATTTTCAAAGCCAGGTGTTTGGCTAACAAAAACTTCCTCTTGGATCTCACCATTGAGAAAGGCACTTTTCACATCCATTTGATAAAGCTTAAAGTCCATTATACAAGCATAAGCAAGGAGTATTCTAATGGCTTCTAGTCTTGCTACAGGGGCATAGGTTTCATCAAAATCTATTCCCTCCTCTTGGTTGTAACCCTTGGCCACTAACCTAGCTTTGTTTCTAGTTATAACACCATTCTCATCTAGCTTGTTCCTAAACACCCACCTAGTTCCTATGATGTGCTGGTTTTCTGGTTTAGGTACTAGCTGTCACACCTTACTTCTCTCAAACTGGTTTAACTCCTCTTGCATAACAAGTATCCACTCACTATCTAGTAAGGCTTCCTTAATGTTCTTAGGCTCAATCTGAGATACAAAGGCTGTAAGGTTACAAAAGTGACTAAGGTTCCTTCTAGTTGCCACTCCTTTAGAGATGTCCTAGGGGTATTTGAGTCTTTCAGCATGGTCCTAGCCAACTCTTCTAAAGACCTATTCTTTCTCTCCACTACACCATTCTGCTGAGGTGTCCTAGGGGCTGAAAACATGTGATGTATGCCATTCTCTTCACAGTAAGTATCAAAAGAATCATTTTGGAATTCACCTCCATGATCACTTTTGATGGACATAATTTTCTGACTTGTTTCATTTTGAACTAATTTTGCGAACTTTTTGAAAACAGAAAAAGCGTCACTTTTATGAGTCAGAAAGTAGGTCCAAGTGAATCTAGAATAGTCATCGATTAACACAAATCCATACAAGTTACCACCAAAACTTCTCACTTGGGATGGTCCAAACAAATCCATGTGGATAAGTTGTAAAACCCTATTGGTTTTGACCATATCTATTGGGGGAAAAGAAGACTTAACAAGCTTGCTTTTGTCACAAGAATCACACAGCCTATCCTTAGAAAACTTTCTATTGGGAAGGCCTATGACTAACTACTTGCTAACAAGTCTATTCAAATGATCAATATGAATGTGTGCAATGCGTTTATGCCATAACCATGTTTCATCAGCATTTGATAATAAGCAACAAACAGAATTAACAGGCATAATAGTTAAGTCCAACATGTAGATATTATTAACTCTATTACCTACAAGTTTTATGCTTTTATCAAGTTCATACTCAATAACGCAGGAAAGTGGAGAAAAACTAACTTGAAAGCCGTTATCACACAGTTGACTTATGCTTAGAAGATTGTGCTTCAATCCTTCTACGTATAAGACATTTTTGATGATAACAGTTGATTCGCTTCCTATGTCACCAATTCCGCAGATCTTACCCTTATTGTTGTCACCGTATTTGACAAATCTATCTTCTTTTAGGCTTAGGGACATGAACATAGATTTGTCCCCTGTCATGTGCTTTGAGCATCCACTATCAAGATACCATTGGTGTTTTGTGAATCTCAAGCATACCTGCAATAGGATTAGAATTTAAATTTAGGTCCCCAATACAAATTGGGTCCTGGGGGGTCAATTTTAACATCTTGTGTCTTAATCTTCCAAATCTGTTTACATCCTCTATTGGCAAGTGTTTTAAATTTGCAATTGTAAACAAAATGTCCTTTTCTACAACAGAAATGACAAGTGACAACAGAGGATGCAAACTGTTTTGGTTTGACAAAGACATTATGCATGTGACTAGACTTAGCAGATTTCTGGTGATGTTTAACATTACCATAACCTATGCCATGTTTAGTCATATTCTGATTTGCATGCATTTTGCGATTAAAACCAAGTCCAGATTTTATATTGACACTTCTCTGGTTGCTAAGAATATCATTCAGTTTATCCTTGCTACTAGAGAGTTTCAATAAATCAGACTTCAATAATGCAACAGAATTCTCAAGATCAATGCATTTGGCAGATTTATCATGTGAGTCCTTTTTCAGTTGTTCACATAAGTCCTCAATATTTTTATAATCAGTTTTCATTTGATCATGCAATTTACATTGTTGTTCAAGCATTTTCTTAGTGCTAACTAACTACTTAACAGATTTAACATATTCAGCATGCAGTTCGTTAAATGCATCTTTCAGTTCATCAAAAGAAGGATTATATTGAGAGCTTACCTCACTTTCTGATTCAGAATCCGTTTTAGCCATGAGGCACATATTTGCTTCTTCAGTTTCGGAAGATGTGGATGATTCTTCGTTGTCATTCCACGCAATATATGCTTTTCTGTTTTTCTGAGCTGGTTCCTTGCCTTTAGTTTTGGAATTTCTGTTTTTGTTCTGCAGCTTGTAACAATCAGCTTTTATATGACCAGGTTTGCCACATTCGTAGCATGTGACTGTTTTACCGTCATTGTTTTTCGAGCTGGATTGTTTTCTGAATTTACTGTCTTTCTTTTTCAGAAATTTCTTAAATCTCTTGACAAGTAACCCCAGTTCAGGTTCCTCATCATCCTCACTGCTTGATTCATCTGAGCTGGTCTCATGGCAGATTTAGACTGATGTGTTTGGGCTTTTAATGACAATCCTTTACGTTTCCTATCAACTTGCTCAGCTTCATTGAGTCGATGTAGTTCCATCTCATGCTCTCTCAGTTTTCCAAACAATGTAGCTATTGTCAAGCTTCCTAGATCCTTAGATTCTGCAATGGTAGTGATTTTTGGCTGCCATTCCCTAGTCAAACACCTCATCACCTTGCTAATTTGTTGATCATTATCAATCTCTTTGCCTAAGGCATTTAGGTTGTTGACTATATGCGTGAATCGGGTCTGCATGTCGTTTATTGGTTCTTCTTTCTTCATGCTAAACAATTCGTACTCGTGCATGAGAGTATTTATCCGATCTCTCTTTACGTCTGTGGTTCCTTCATGCGTTTGCTGAAGTGTATCCCACATTTGTTTTGCTGTTTTGCAATTTGAGACTCTAAAGAATTCATCATGACTCAAGGCTGCAGTTATGATGTTCTTGGCTTTGGCGTTGTACCCAACCTTCTTTTTGTCTTCCTCAGACCAGTCACTTTTTGGCTTTAGGATTGCTGATCCACCTGTACCTGCTATGGTTGGCACAAAAGGTCCATTTTCTACTGCATCTAAAATGTCAATACCACTAGCTTCAAGAAAAATTAACATCCGTTGTTTCCAATACATGTATGCGGCCCCGTTAAAGGCGGGAGGCCTAGCTAATGATGCACCATCTCCTAGGAAATCAGAGGTCATGATTTTTGATGAGAGTTACTCTAACAAAAATAGGCGCTTGATGCCAATTGATGGTATAAGTAACCTCTGTTTGATGAAAAATATGCGGAAGAATGCCTATTCTAAGAGATATGCGCAGTAGTTTATCAAATTGTAAATTTATTAAACACAACATTAAACAAGGTCCCTAATATACAATTCTAATGAATGCAAAAATATATCGATCATGGTATATGGAGAAATGCATCAGAGACAATTATTCAAGATATTGATTTTCATGCAATCATGTTAAGACAATCAATCATGTAAATTCACTTAACACAGAATCTTTATCATGCATTCAATCAATATCAAAAACGTAATAGTTGCAGAAATTTAAACGAGATAAGGGAAAGAAAAGTGTACGCGGATATTTATCCTGGTTCAACCGTCCCGTGACGACTTACATACAGTCCCAAGATCCAAAAGGATCTTAGCCTTTCTTATAGAACTTCTTAGAATCAGTTTACAGATTATACACAATGCCTCGCACCAATCTTAAACTATTCTACTTGTTCTATCTTTCCCTCCCTGAATTCCCAAGTTTAAGTCCCATAAACTTGACCAAGAATTCAGTCAAGCGTCTTCTTGTTGACTACCTTCAACCTCGAAGAACACCACCAGTAACAACTGGATTTTCTCAAAGTAATTTGATTACAGAAAATGGTTTACAGAAATTGAAACATATCAATTTTACAAAGTTCTTGATCTTTCTTCTTCTCAAAGCAATCTTTCTCAATTCAGTCTTTTTCCATCCTTGTTGATCATAAAGTGTATATTGTTCATGGCTGAAAAGGATATTCAAAGTAATATCAGTTGAGAAAGAATTAGTGGTGTATGATTGCAATTGATATTATCAAGTTGTTATCTTATTGAGAAGAAGTAAATGAAAGCAGTTTATATAGTTTCAGGAAAAACAACATATGAATCGATTTACCCAATCGATTCATTAAAGTCATATATTGTGCTAATCGATTGCTCCAATCGATTTCGCGAATCTTGTTTTTCTTGAATCTTGAAACTGCACAAACTAATCGATTTATCCAATCGATTATTTTAAAGAGTTCTTCAGACTTTGATGAATGTATATAATTGAATCGATTGTCATAATCGACTTGAAGTGTTTTGTTCAAACAACGAGATCAAAACAATCGATGTACTTAATCGATTCAACCATTCAGTCATCTCTGTTTCTAAAACTTTTTGTACCAATCGATTTGGTCAATCGATTGTGGACTTTAAGTCTGAAGCACCTTTCATCAGTTGGCTCATTCAATCGATTTACCAATTCGTTTGATGCCAACATTTGTATCGAAAGAAGTATATAAGTCGATTGTGCTAATCGACTGTGTATGTACCAGACTAAAGTTATTTTGAAACTTGTTTTAGTGAATCGATTTGCCTAATCGATTTATTAAACATATTTGGCTCTGGGACATTTACAATCGATTGTGTCAATCGATTTAGACAAAACAAAAATTAAAGAAGTGATTGGTTTAATCGATTTGCCAAATCGATTGCCTGCAAAACATGCCACAGACTTGCACATTTTAATATCAGTAAATGTACCAATCGATTTGTCTAATCGATGTAAACAATCAGTTCAGTCTTGGTGATTTAATCAATCGATTTGCCTAATTGATTTGTGGCAAACTGGCTCTCTGACTTGCACAATTTATTTTCTAATAAGTGTACCAATCGATTTGGCTAATCGATTGATAGCCTGTTTGATTTTTCAGAAGTTATGCAAATCGATTTTGCCAATCGATTGGTTAATCCCAGACTTCATAAAATCATTCAACCCTGTTATAGAATCGATTTTACTAATCGATTTGCTCATGGATCTTCAAACTTTTGTTGATTTCTTGAGTTCCAAGAAATTGTCTCAAGTATGTAGGATTGAATTGTTGTTCCTGAAATTTTTCTCAGTTTACAATGTTAGATTTATTACAAGCTGTATGTTTGTCAATAACATCAAAAACGAACATATGTCTAACACTACCATCATGAACGAATATTCAAAATTATAAAATAAATAAGTATAAAATCAACATTTTTTATTAATTACTGAATCATATTAAATATATATATATATATTTATAATCACAATGTTATAACAAGCATATAAAAATAAAGAAAATAAAAAATAATATTACCACTATGTCAAGATAATTATTGATAAAATAAATAATTAAAATAAAATATATTTAGAATTAAATAAATATAATTAAAAGAATGTTAGACTAATTGGGTACGTTTATATACAGGTATAATCGGATAAAATCTAATTCTTCAATGTATTACACTAAAATACTATTACTTTTAAAAAAGTAAAATATAAAATATTTATTATTTATGTCGTTAATTTAATATAATGTGTACGAAATTAGAAAATCATAGAAAATATCCATATAACAAAAATTAATCACAAATTTTATCAACATGTATTCTATAATAATTTTAACGTCAAATTAATTATTTAAAATCCTATTAAATTAATTAAATAGTTTATCATAAAATGTAGGGTGTTACATTATAGTAGACTAGAAGGATTAATTTGCAGTATTCTACATTATTTGTGGATAAGTAATTGTGGATATTACAATGGTCTTGCAAATTGCAAGCTTCGGTCAAGTTAATTCTTGAATTTTGTGAATTGGCAAATACATCCCTAACTTTTAAAAATATCAATAAAAGTAGTTTGTGTCTAAACTTTTTTCGTTGAGCATTTTAATGTGACTCTGTAATTGAATATTGGGTTTTTCCACGTTGATTCCACATCAAGGTCAATTTTTGCAGGGACAATCTTGTCACTGAAAGTTTGTATGTTTAAGTTTGTATCAAAACTATTTTTTACATATTGTATGTTTCTAACAAATAAGTTAATTTATTAATTTATTTGACTACTAATGGAAAAATATGAAATTGAAATAACTAGGATGATATTTTATAAATATTTTTATCGAGTTGTTCGCATTTTTTTTCAAAAAAGGAAGAAAATTATGTTTAAGTAGAAAACATGCTTTATGTGTTTGTTCATTTGGTTGAGTAAAACTTTTCAATATTTTTTAAATTAAAATTATATTTTATTTAGTAATTTTTTTGTGTAATAGAATTCCAAAAAAAAATAATATTACACTTCAGAAATTTAAAAACAGAGAATAGATAACAAATAAATATGATTCAAATTTTCATAAATATACTGCTAAAAACTATCCAACTTTAAAGAGTTGGTAAAATTTTTAACTTTCCTTATTGCTATATAGTTTTTGTTGTTTTACTTCTAGCTTACATCATCATATCCTTGACCCATGTTGTAGAATTATGGAATCCTGTTGATAAATAAAAATAACAATAAGATGGTTGTGATAAAAAAAAATATCATCATTTTAAGTCTTTCTATATTGAAAAATAATTATTAAATATTAACAATTGTTTTCAAAAACTGTATATGATTTGGTGTGATTTAGCAAGAGAAAGACAAACTTACGTGTTGCAGTCAATGCTAGGATCAAACGAAAAAGAAAGACTAATGTTACAAAGTTGTGGGAGTTGTTTTGATTTGTCAGGGTTAACGCCAAATTTTGTTGAAGCTCCTTTGAGACATTCACAAACATCACGTCGAACCTGAGTTGTATTTGCCTTTAGATTTAAATTTTGTGCTCCTTCACAACAGGAAATAGATGGCGTTGGTTGGCCTACTCCTGTCAAAAAAGGTACGCATGGCACCAATGACACAATAGCCTCAGAGCAACTGATGTCTGCATCCAATGTTGTCACTTGCATGCCTAAAACCATTACAAACATTAAAAAAGCAATAATCTTCTTCCCCATCATCTTAATTTAATTATTTGTATACACTATACACTTTAGGTTTTTATAAAGTTTTAAGATGATCAACCACCACAAGCGTCCTTTAATTTATAGACAAGATAGGTTACCATTTTATGGTAAAACATAAGTGTCTATTTTATTTTTATTTATTAAAAAATTAAATCTCATTAGAGTCTTCATTTTTCATTTTCTTTTGAATGTTAATTATTAACTTAAATATGCATGAATTATAACTATTAATGACTAAGGCATTAAATTCTATCAATCAAATAATATTTAGGAATGATTATTTTTATGGTAAAAATTATTAAAAATTAAACATTTATATTAAATAAAATAATACTTATTAGAACTAATTTTACATAATCTAAATATTAAAGTAAATAATAAAAAATGTGCACTAATATTAAAAAAGTAAATCTCATTAGAGTCTTCATTTTATATTTCATTTTGAATATTAATTATTATCTCAAATATGCATGAATTATAACTGTTGGATAAGACAATAAATTCAATCAATCCATACTCTTTAAGAATGATTATTTTTATGGTAAAAAATATTAAATATTTATCTTAAATTAAATATTACTTATTAGAACTAAATATAATGATGTTAATAATAATAATAA
>JBBPBR010000004.1:47095569-47115139 GCA_037974775.1 Cicer pinnatifidum
GAGAACAAAATTTTTAAAAATATTCTCAATAGTGAAATTCTTTTTGAAAAATTATCTAAATTTTGGATTCTATAATTGATGTATTTTACAAGTAGATTTTTTTTTTTTTGGTTATATGAATGAACATAACAAAATGGTATGCATTAGATTTGTATATGTAGAGTGCATCATGTAGATTGATATGTGTAGAGTGCATCATGTAAATTTATTTTATCAATTTTTTTTATTAATTATAAAATTACAATTTTTATTTAAGACTCAATTTTTAAGATTAGAACAAAACTTTAAAATCTTTAAAATTGATGATGTGTTATGTTTTGGACCAATTTGGTGGCTTGATAGAAACTGAGGGATGTATCTATAAGCATGTTGAGTACTTGGTTTGAGAGGAGGTTACTATTTTGTAGATTTATGAATTAATGTAATTCATAAACATTATCATATGTCTTATGTTTTGTGTCATGTGCACTACTTTTATGTATATAAACATACAATTTTTTTTGTTTGATAAAATAAGAAAATAAATTGGAACTATTTTAGAAGTGTTAATTAATTATAAAATTTCCTATCTATCCATCTATATAGTTTAAATTTTATTTCAAAATATCAGTTGAAAATAAATTTTTTTTACAGTGATTACCTATTTAGAAATGTGTTATTGATGATTAAAGTAGGAATGAATTTTTAGAAATTTTATAGATTTTAAAAATAAATGTGATTTATTCTATTTGTATTGTATTTAGAAACGTGATTTATCTTAGTTGTTTTATTTAGACTTTAATTATTGAAAAATAATTTAAAGGAAAATTTGGAATTCTCAATGATATTTTTTTGGATGCTAAATGGTTAGTGATATTTTTTTAATAATAATTTAAGTCAAGAAATCAATTTTTAGAATGATGTGTAACCTTGAAAGTTGTTTGGTAATGTGTTGTATCTTCTAGTAAATAATTATTTATCTTATCTTCTACTTGAAAGATCTATATATGCTTCCATTTGTTGTAACTTTTAAGTGATGATTAATTGAAAAGAAAATTTAATCGTGATCAATTTGGAGCAGTTAGACCTCGATGAGAATATGTTTCATTTTTAGAATCATAGTTTGAGTTATGAGATGAACGTAAAATCTTGGTGCTAAGTTTTGAATTAATTATTTGAGTGTGTATATGATTATGTAAATATTAAATTGTTCGTGTTTCAAGTGTTCTAATTGTTGGGAGTTGGTGTATGGAGTTAGAGTAGTCGAGAGCATCTAAATGTGAAATAATTTTATATTTTTTTAATCAAATTATTGGTTATATATTGATGTTAGTGGCCTTTCTTTTGTTGTTGTAACTAGTAGTAAATTATAAATAGATTATTGTGAAGGTGTAATTAATTGAATTTTTAACTTGAAGTAAGGAGTAGGAGTTGTGGCGCCGCCTTCGCACTCCTGAACCACGTTAAAGATACTTTTAATTATTCATATTTGAATTTGAATGAATGCAGTTATAGTTCCTTAAGTAGTTGACTACGTGAGTAGGAGGGACTAGCTACCCCGATGACTCATCGTCAATAAAAGAGACAACGATAACTCATTATTTTGTTAGAAATATCTTTTAATTTTATTTTAAAATAATTAAAAAAATATGTTCATTGCTTATATCAATTGAATGAATTTAATTATTAAATATATGTTATTAGGGAATAGTATCTCTATCATTATTTTTGCCTTGATTATATATATAATATGTTTTTATAGAGTAATTGATTGTAATTCTATTATAGTGCATTAAGTTGTTAGATGTGTTTGATATTTTAAAAATTTAATCTCTTTGTCAAGTCTAAGTTAAATTTGTTAAATTTTTCGTGATATGATTTAGACTTTATTTTAAGAATTAAAAACTAGTAATATTTGGTTTGAAAAGAATAGTTGAAATTGACAACATACTTGGAATGTGTTTCATTTAACCAAACTAAATTAACTACGTTATAATTGACAAAATCTATATGTTATGTCTTATATGTAAATTATAGTGAGTAACTCTATGATATTTTGTTTCATAATTGAATGATAAATGTGATAGACATTTTATTTCGTAATTGAATGATAAATGTTGTGTGTTTAATTGATTTATTTTTTCATGTTAATCTATCATGCTATGTTAGTTGAATTTTATATGATGTGCTTAATGGTAGATTGAATGTCTTAAATATGGTTATAGACTAAATTTGAATCTTAACGAGGATAAGTTGGATATTAGTTCACTCACCGAAAATTTCGAGGACGAAATTCTTTAACAGGGGGAGAATTGTAACACCCCAAATATTATAATAAACTATTTTATTAATTAAATAGAATTATGAATAATTAATTTGATGAAGAATATTATTTTAGAATATATGTTGATAAATTTCATGGCTAATTAATTTGATGTTATATTTATTCATTTTATCATTTTGACTATTTTATAAAGATGATAGTGTTTTTATGGGTTGATTTTGAGAAATATTATAGTAATAATTATAGTTATTATAAAAATGTGTTTTATGGGTTAGATCCATATAGAAGAATAAAACCTAATTAAACATATTATTAAGAAAATAAATAAATAAATAAATATCCATATAATTGTTTCTTTAAAATAAATAGATAAATAAATAATAATGATACATTAAAATATATAGGACAAGCTAAATTGTAGAATCAGATTGATATATGTAAGGTAGGCATGGGCTGTTAACTAATTTTACAAATATTTAGATGAGTTTGTTAGGTTTTGCTAATATTTAGATGAGTTTGTTAGGTTTTGTTGCTTGTTTTCTATCTGCCGCTTTCCAAAACAAAAACATAAATAAAGAGACCTTGTGAACCCTGATTTGTACTAAAATAAAACAAAACAAAGAAAAGGGAAGGGAGTTGAATGGGAAGCCGTAGAACCAAAAAGTAAACACAACAACAACCTATCGTTTTTGACACCGGTGATCGATAACTGTTCCGTAAAAGCTTCTCCGTTCTCATCCAAATTTGAGTACGTTATTTCATTCATTTAACTTGTCAATTAAACACAATTTTCCAGATTTTTAACAACCCCAATTTCTCTCTAAAATACCCGACTTCTTCGTTTGTAGAATTCGTTATTTTGCACCGTTCTCCTTAACCGTAAGTCCGATTTGAGTGAAACCAACGCCAAAACGACCGTATGAAAAGTGACTATATTATCCACTGATTGGGTTTCTGATTTATGGTAATTTTTCTTGACAGAATTTCGAATTTAGTTTTTAGAGTATCTTCTCATAGTTTATTTTTAACGTTTACTTATAAACTATCGAGTTAGATCGATTAAAGGACAAAGGAATCGCATTCGTGTGTGAAAGCTTCAAAATAAGGTAAGGGGTGAGAGAGCGTTTGAATTCATGAGTATAATATATTGTGAGATGAACGGGAAAACCGTATTTCCCAACGATCATCCGGGGCTTGCTACGTACGGCAGTAGCCCTTTGAGAGATAAATTGATTAATTTGAAATATGAGAATTGTGAGATTAAAATGTGAAATAGAAATTTTTATAAGGTGTTGATTGATTTAATTTTCGATACTTGTGTGGTAGTTGATATTTGTTATTATTGTGATGTTGGATGTTGAATGAAATTGTGTGTACATGTTTGCTTAGATGAAATTATGTGATGTGATAATAAAATATGTATGCATGGTTTGATATATGCTTACGTGATGATAATGATGATTTTTGATTGATGATAGTGATGTTATAAAATTGTGATGAGTTTATACGATGATCATGATTATTTATGATTAATGATATTATAAAATTATGATGAAAATATTGAAGTACCCCATACTTGATGAGATAGTGATGATTCTTAAATATGGTGCCCTTAATGGAGTAGTCTAAGCTAACAGGGGGAGAAAATAAATATTGTGAATTGTGAAGCGAAGATTATTTTGTCATCATATAGGTAGGGCCTGACAAGCCTAGTGATTATGGGGAAGTACAACTGAATGAGCCTGATCGTGGAGGGCTACAGTCGAACTGTAAAGTAAGACTGATAGACCTTGGGGGTACACCTAGTGGGGAATTCCTAAGTGGATTAGTGGGTTATTCCCTAAGGCCGGGAGCTACCGTGCAACACAAGAGTACCCCGACCGTCGCGTATATGTGTCTCGGGTTGAGTTGAGGGGATCTATGAGGACTTGGCCATTCATGAATTGTCCGTCCACTCTTGTAGTGGCATAGTATCAGGCCTCCTAACCAAGTACTTCAGAGTTAGAATGGTACCACATTGTGAAGTAGAGTCTAAGCTCATGCATAGCATTGCATTTCCTTGTGATTGTTTTGTTGTGATTGATGTATTTCAAAGGTAATATTAATTAGATGATTTGATGCATATTATAATGAGATGGTTATTTTACTTGGGTGACTTTGATGTTATAGTATGATACTATTTAATTAAATATTTTGATATATCGTAAAGTGATTGTGATACGGTTCTATTATGATTGTTTACGTGTTCTTCTTACTCATATTATACTATTAACATGTTTTCAAAACTCACCTCCTTCGTTGTTTGTGTTTGACTGGCTGGGCCCTGCGTTTGCGAAATCGCAGTTATTACAGGAGAATGAGTCTTGAAGTTCAAGTTTGGGAGGAACCCCGCTCTGATAGGTGATACCGGGAATAAGGGTTTTAATTTGTATTTTACTTATTTAATTTGAATCAAATTTTATAGGAATATGATATAAGTTATTATTATATATATTATTTTGGGATTTAGGGTGTCACATTAGTGGTATCAGAGCTGGTCTGTCCAATCAGGCCGAAGGGGTCGTATGTCGATTCTGTGTTACGAATGTTAGTCGTGTCAATTGTGTTTTGTTGTGTAATAATTATTTTCACTATGATGTCTTCCCGTTATATAATTGTGTTAAGGGTTATGTGCTTTTGTATTATTATACATATTTTCGAGATTACTAATTAACTGTTTATTAATTAAATGTTAGTCGACTGTAGCCCTCCACGATCAGGCTCATTCAGTTGTACTTCCCTAGAATCACTAGGCTTGTCAGGCCCTACCTATATGATGACAAAATAATCTTCACTTCACAATTCACAATATTTATTTTCTCCCCCCATTAGCTTAGACTACTCCATTAAGAGCACCATATTTAAGAATCATCACTTTCTCATCAAGTATGGGGTACTTCAATATTTTCATCACAATTTTATAATATCATTAATCATAAATAATCATGATCATCGTATAAACTCATCACAATTTTATAACATCACTATCATCAATCAAAAATCATCATTATCATCACGTAAGCATATATCAAACCATGCATCCATATTTTATTATCACATCACATAATTTCATCTAAGCAAACATGTACACATAATTTCATTCAACATCAAACATCACAATAATAACAAATATCAACTACCACACAAGTATCGAAAATTAAATCAATCAACACCTTATAGAATTTCTATTTCACATTTTAATCTCACAATTCTCATATTTCAAATTAATCAATTTATCTCTCAAAGGGCTACTGCCGTACGTAGCAAGCCCCGGATGAATCATTGGGAAATACGGTTTTCCCGTTCATCTCACAATATATTATACTCATGAATTCAAACGCTCTCTCACCCCTTACCTTATTTTGAAGCTTTCACACACGAATGCGATTCCACGAGCAAACAACATTTGTTCATTGACTCTTTGTCCTTCAATCGATCTAACTCGATAGTTTATAAGTAAACGTTAAAAATAAATTATGAGAAGATACTCTAAAAACTAAATTCGAAATTCGGTCAAGAAAAATTACCATAAATCAGAAACCCAATCAGTGGATAATATAGTCACTTTTCACACGGTCGTTTTGGCGTTGGTTTCACTCAAATCGGACTTACGGTTAAGGAGAACGGTGCAAAATAACGAATTCTACAAACGAAGAAGTCGGGTATTTTAGAGAGAAATTGGGGTTGTTAAAAATCTGAAAAATTATGTTTAATTGACAAGTTAAATGAATGAAATAACGTACTCAAATTTGGATGAGAACGGAGAAGCTTTTACGGAACAGTTATCGATCACCGGTGTCAAAAACGATAGGTTTGTTGTTGTGTTTACTCTTTGGTTCTACGGCTTCCCATTCAACTCCCTTCCCTTTTCTTTGATTTGTTTTATTTTAGTACAAATCAGGGTTCACAAGGTCTCTTTATTTATATTTTGGTTTTGGAAAGCGGCGGATAGAAAACAAGTAGCAAAACCTAACAAACTCATCTAAATATTTGCAAAACCTAACAAACTCATCTAAATATTTGCATACCTTACATATATCAATCGGATTCTACAATTTAGCTTGTCCTATATATTTTAATGTATCATTATTATTTATTTATCTATTTATTTTAAAGAAACAATTATATGGATATTTATTTCTTTATTTTTTTTAATAATATGTTTAATTAGGTTTTATTCTTCTATATGGATCTAACCCATAAAACACATTTTTATAATAACTATAATTATTACTATAATATTTCTCAAAATCAACCCATAAAAACACTATCATCTTTATAAAATAGTCAAAATGATAAAATGAATAAATATAACATCAAATTAATTAGCCATGAAATTTATCAACATATATTCTAAAATAATATTCTTCATCAAATTAATTATTTAAAATTCTATTTAATTAATAAAATAGTTTATTATAAAATTTGGGGTGTTACAATTCTCCCTTTGTTAAAGAATTTCGTCCTCGAAATTTTCGGTGAGTGAACTAATATCCAACTTATCATCCTCAAGATTTAAATTTAGTCTATAACCATATTTAAGACATTCAATCTACCATTAAGCACATCATATAAAATTCAACTAACATAGCATGATAGACTAACATGACAAAATAAATCAATTAAACACACAATATTTATCATTCAATTATGAAATAAAATGTCTATCACATTTATCATTCAATTATGAAATAAAATATCATAGAGTTACTCACTATAATTTACATATAAAACATAACATATAGATTTTGTAAATAATAACGTAGTTAATTTAGTTTGGTTAAATGAAACACATTCCAAGTATGTTGTCAATTTCAACTATTTCTTTCAAACCAAATATTACTAGTTTTTACTTCTTAAAATAAAGTCTAAATCATATCACGAAACATTTAACAAATTTAACTTAGACTTGACAAAGAGATTAACTTTTTAAAATATCAAACACATCTAACAACTTAATGCACTATAATAGAATTACAATCAATTACTCTATAAAAACATATTATATATATAATCAAGGCAAAAATAATGATAGAGATACTATTCCCTAATAACATATATTTAATAATTAAATTCATTCAATTGATATAAGCAATGAACATATTTTTTAATTATTTAAAAATAAAATTAAAAGATATTTCTAACAAAATAATGAGTTATGTTGTCTCTTTTATTGACGATGAGTCATCGGGGTAGCTAGTCCCTCATACTCACGTAGTCAACTACTTAAGGAACTATAACTGCAGTCATTCAAATTCAAATATGAATAATTAAAAGTATCTTTAACGTGGTTCAGAAGTGCGAAGGCGGCGCCACAACTCCTACTCCTTACTTCAAGTTACAAATTCAATTAATTACACCTTCACAATAACCTATTTATAATTCACTACTAGTTACAACAACAAAAGAAAGGCCACTAACATCAATATATAACCAATAATTTGATTAAAAAAAATACAAAACTATTTCACATTTAGATGCTCTCGACTACTCTAACTCCATACACCAACTCCCAACGATTAGAACACTTGAAAAACGAACAATTTAATATTTACATAATCATATACACAATCAATAAATTAATTCAAAACTTAGCACCAAGATTTTACGTTCATCTTATAACTCAAACGATGATTCTAAAAATGAAACATATTCTCATAGAGGTCTAACTGCTCCAAATTGATCACGATTAAATTTTCTTTTCAATTAATCATTACTTAAAAGTTACAACAAATGGAAGCGTATATAGATCTTTCAAGTAGAAGATAAGATAAATAATTATTTACTAGAAGATACAACACATTACCAAACAACTTTCAAGGTTACACATCATTCTAAAAATTGATTTCTTGACTTAAATTATTATTAAAAAAATATCACTAACTATTTAGCATCCAAAAAATATCATTGAGAATTCCAAATTTTTCTTTAAATTATTTTTCAATAATTAAAGTCTAAATAAAACAACTAAGATAAATCACGTTTCTAAATACAATACAAATAGAATAAATCACATTTATTTTTAAAATCTATAAAATTTCTAAAAATTCATTCCTACTTTAATCATCAATAACACATTTCTAAATAGTTAATCACTGTAAAAATTATTATTTTCAACTGATATTTTGAAATAAAATTTAAACTATATAGATGGATAGATAGGAAATTTTATAATTAATTAACACTTCTAAAATAGTTCCAATTTATTTTCTTATTTTATCAAACAAAAAAAAAATTGTATGTTTATATACATTAAAGTAGTGCACATGACACAAAACATAAGACATATGATAATGATTATGAATTACATTAATTCATAAATCTACAAAATAGTAACCTCCTCTCACACTAACTACTCAACATGCTTATAGATACATCCCTCAGTTTCTATCAAGCCACCAAATTGGTCCAAAACATAACACATCATCAATTTTAAAGATTTTGAAGTTTTGTTCTAATCTTAAAAATTGAGTCTTAAATAAAAATTGCAATTTTATAATTAATAGTTTGGCCTGGCCTGGAAGCCTTTTTAAAAGCCTTTTCACTACAAGAATAGATGGATTTTGTGAGGGCCAAAAGCCCTCACAAAGGGAAAAAAACAGCCACAAAGGTGGCTTTTGTGAGGGCTTTTGGCAGCCACAAAGAAGCTGGTCACAAAATTTTGTGAGGGCTTTTGCAGCCACAAAGTGCCTGAAACAGGTTGGCATTTGTGAGGGCTTTTGCAGCCACAAAAGTCTGCCTTTGTGAGGGCATAGGCCGCCACAAAGGACATGCTAAATTTGTTGACTGGACGTTTGTGAGGGCTTTTGGCCGCCACAAATGCCAACGTAATTAAAAATTAATATATTTTGTGAGGGCTTAGGCCGCTACAAAATAATTCGTATTTAATAAATTAATTTTTAAATTCAAAATTAATAGTTTATTATAATATTATATATAATAAATTAATATAATTATAATATTAAAATTTAAATTATAATTAAATTAAAATTTAAATTAAATTTAAAATATAATGTAATTATAAATTAAATGTAATATATAATAAACTAATCTTAATATAATTAAAAATTTAAAATAAAATATTTAAATTAAAAATAAAGATTAATAATTACATTAAAGATTAATTTAAATAATAAAATATTAATAATAAAATATTTAAATTAATAAAAAAATATTTAAATTATTAATAATAAAATATTTAAATATTTAAATATTTAAATTAATAATTATAATTATATTTAAATAAAGCTTAAGAGTAATTTTGTGTAGAGAGAAGGAGGAGAGAATAGTTAGAATGAGGTTTTAGAGAGAAGTTGGATGTGAAAAAATGAAGTAGGAGGGGGAGAAATATATATAGTGTTGCTTGAGCATTTGTGGCGGCCTTTGCAGCCACAAATTCCACGTGCTCATTGTGACACCCTAAATCCCAAAATAATATATATATATATATATATATATATATATATATATATATATATATATATATATATAATAATTTATATCATATTCCTATAAAATTTGATTCAAATTAAATAAGTAAAATACAAATTAAAATCGTTATTCCCGGTATCACCTATCAGAGCGGGGTTCCTCCCAAACTTGAACTTCAAGACTCATTAACCTGTAATAACTGCGATTTCGCAAACACAGGGCCCAGCCAGTCAAACACAAACAACGAAGGAGGTGAGTTTTGAAATCATGTTAATAGTATAATATGAGTAAGAAGAACACGCAAACAATCATAATAGAACCGTATCATAATCACTTTACGATATATCAAAATATTTAATTAAATAGTATCCTACTATAACATCAAAGTCACCCAAGTAAAATAATCATCTCATTATAATATGCACCAAATCATCTAATTAATATTACCTTCGAAACACATCAATCACAACAAAACAATCACAAGGAAATGCAATGCTATGCATGAGCTTAGACTCTACTTCACAATGTGGTACCATTCTAACTCTTGAAGTACTTGGTTAGGAGGCCTGATACTATGCCACTACAAGAGTGGACGGACAATTCATGAATGGCCAAGTCCTCATAGATCCCCTCAACTCAACCCGAGACACATACGCGACGGTCGTTTTGGCGTTGGTTTCACTCAAATCGGACTTACGGTTAAGGAGAACGGTGCAAAATAACGAATTCTACAAACGTAGAAGTCGGGTATTTTAGAGAGAAATTGGGGTTGTTAAAAATCTGGAAAATTATGTTTAATTGACAAGTTAAATGAATGAAATAACGTACTCAAATTTGGATGAGAACGGAGAAGCTTTTACGGAACAGTTATCGATCACCGGTGTAAAAAAACGATAGGTTTGTTGTTGTGTTTACTCTTTGGTTCTACGGCTTCCCATTCAACTCCCTTCCCTTTTCTTTGTTTTGTTTTATTTTAGTACAAATCAGGGTTCACAAGGTCTCTTTATTTATATTTTGGTTTTGGAAAGCGGCGGATGGAAAAAAGGTAGCAAAACCTAACAAACTTATCTAAATATTAGCAAAACCTAACAAACTCATCTAAATATTTGTAAAATTAGTTAAAGCCCATGCCTACCTTACATATATCAATCGGATTCTACAATTTAGCTTGTCCTATATATTTTAATGTATCATTATTATTTATTTATTTATTTATTTTAAAGAAACAATTATATGGATATTTATTTATTTTTTTTAATAATATGTTTAATTAGGTTTTATTCTTCTACATGGGTCTAACCCATAAAACACATTTTTATAATAACTATAATTATTACTATAATATTTCTCAAAATCAACCCATAAAAACACTATCATCTTTATAAAATAGTCAAAATGATAAAATGAATAAATATAACATCAAATTAATTAGCCATGAAATTTATCAACATATATTCTAAAATAATATTCTTCATCAAATTAATTATTTAAAATTCTATTTAATTAATAAAATAGTTTATTATAAAATTTAGGGTGTTACAATTCTCCCCTTGTTAAAGAATTTCGTCCTCGAAATTTGCGGTGAGTGAACTAATATCTAACTTACCACCCTCAAGATTCAAACTTAGTCTATAAATATATTTAAGACATTCAATCTCCAATTAAGCACAACATGTAGAAAATCAACTAACATAGCATGATAGACTAACAACATGACACTATAAACCAATTAAACACACAACATTTATCATTCAATTATGAAATAAAATACCATAGAGTTACTCAGTGTAATTTACATATAAAACATAACATATAGATTTTGTTAATAATAACGTAGTTAATTTAGTTTTGGTTAAATGAAACACATTCCAAGTATGTTGTCAATTTCAACTATTTCTTTCAAACCAAATATTACTAGTTTTTAATTCTTAAAATAAAGTCTAAATCATATCACGAAACATTTAACAAATTTAACTTAGACTTGACAAAGAGATTAACTTTTTAAAATATCAAACACATCTAACAACTTAATGCACTATAATAGAATTACAATCAATTACTCTATAAAAATATATTATATATATAATCAAGGCAAAAATAATGATAGAGATACTATTCCCTAATAACATATATTTAATAATTAAATTCATTCAATTGATATAAGCAATGAACATAATTTTTTTTTAATTATTTAAAAATAAAATTAAAAGATACTTCTAACAAAATAATGAGTTATCGTTGTCTCTTTTATTGACGATGAGTCATCGGGGTAGCTAGTCCCTCCTACTCACGTAGTCAACTACTTAAGGAACTATAACTGCAGTCATTCAAATTCAAATATGAATAATTAAAAGTATCTTTAACGTGGTTCAGGAGTGCGAAGGCGGCGCCACAACTCCTACTCCTTACTTCAAGTTAAAAATTCAATTAATTACACCTTCACAATAATCTATTTATAATTTACTACTAGTTACAACAACAAAAGAAAGGCCACTGACATCAATATATAACCAATAGTTTGATTGAAAAAAATATAAAACTATTTCACATTTAGATGCTCTCGACTACTCTAACTCCATACACCAACTCCCAACAATTAGAACACTTGAAACACGAACAATTTAATATTTACATAATCATATATACACTAAAATAATTAATTCAAAACATAGCACCAAGATTTTACGTTCATCTCATAACTCAAACGATGATTCTAAAAATGAAACATATTCTCATAGAGGTCTAACTGCTCCAAATTGATCACGATTAAATTTTCTTTTCAATTAATCATCACTTAAAAGTTACAACAAATGGAAGCATATGTAGATCTTTCAAGTAGAAGATAAGATAAATATTTATTTACTAGAAGATACAACACATTACCAAACAACTGTCAAGGTTACACGTCATTCTAAAAATTGATTTCTTGACTTAAATTATTATTAAAAAAATATCACTAACCATTTAGCACCCAAAAAAAATATCATTGAGAATTCCAAATTTTCCTTTAAATTATTTTTCAATAATTAAAGTCTAAATAAAACAACTAAAATAAATCACGTTTCTAAATACAATACAAATAGAATAAATCACATTTATTTTTAAAATCTATAAAATTTCTAAAAATTCATTCCTACTTTAATCATCAATAACACATTTCTAAATAGTTAATCACTGTAAAAATTATTATTTTCAACTGATATTTTGAAATAAAATTTAAACTATATAGATGGATAGATAGGAAATTTTACAATTAATTAACACTTCTAAAATAGTTTCAATTTATTTTCTTATTTTATCATACTAAAAAAATTGTATGTTTATATACATTAAAGTTGTGCACATGACACAAAACATAAGACATATGATAATGATTATGAATTACATTAATTCATAAATCTACAAAATAGTAACCTCCTCTCACACTAACTACTCAACATGCTTATAGATACATTCCTCAGTTTCTATCAAGCCACCAATTGGTCCAAAACATAACACATCATCAATTTTAAAGATTTTGAAGTTTTGTTCTAATCTTAAAAATTGAGTCTTAAATAAAAATTGCAATTTTATAATTAATAAAAAAATTGATAAAATAAATTTTTAGTTTCTATACGCATACCAATTTACATGATGCACTCTACACATATCAATCTATATGATGCACTCTACACATACAAATCTAATGCATACCATTTTGTTATGTTAGTTCATATAACAAAAAAAAATCTACTTGTAAAATACATCAATTATAGAATCCAAAATTTAGATAATTTTTCAAAAAGAATTTCACTATTGAGAATATTTTTAAAAATTTTGTTCTCTTTTTTTTTTTTCTCTTTCTCAATTAGTAGACATTTTATCATTAATACTATTGTAAATCACTGAAGAGTTCTTAAACTCTAAAACTCTAACATCGAGTCACACTCTAATGAGTTCATAATATCATAATCAAGAAAATCAATCATTTCAAATAAATATCCCAACACCATCACGATACAATATTCACACTAGCCCCCTAAACCAAGATAACAACAACTCTTTTCAATTTTCTTAAACACAAGACAAAGTAAAACATAATGTAAATTTTAAGGTGTTTTAAACATTAAATAAAATCAGTAGCATAGAATTATTGTTATTTATAAATCAACAAAAATTGAACTCAATTTAATTTCTTTTTCTTTAAAATAATCAAGAGTAATTCAAACAAAAGTTAGTTTCATCATACAAAATAAATAAACTTTAACTCCTACAAAATGTCATTTTTTTTAACACAAACCAACATAAAATAAAAATAAGAATTTATTTTTTTTTGTCAAAATTAAAACTTTAAACGTATGAAACGTATTTCCTATCTAACTCAAAGTTTAGAACGAAACATTTTTTTTTCTCTAAATTGAGTTTCAACAGAATAATAATAATTTGTACCTAGTAAAAGTCAATACTTGAAGTTTTAAACATATAATCCATACGAAAATCAATGTTTCAATCAATTAGTTATTAGATCAAACACTTTAAACAAATACACATCAAAATTAAATATTTTAAATTGATTAAGGGTGAAATTCGAACATTGAAACAACTAACTAGTGAGGTATGACATTTGACAACTAAAATTACCTGAACGAGATTAATAACTTGAAACATACAGCTGGTCAATCAAAACTATTACTTCCAACTATTCATATAAAACAAGATTGCAAAAATCATAGTTCAATAGACAAGCAATAAGAAACAAGTAACTAACATAATCTTGTCAACAATTAAAATTAACTCAAATCTTAACAAGTAATTTCATGGTTTATTTACTCACTTAGGTAAGAATTTATGATCCATAACACAATCAGAGTAAGCAAATAATAAACAGTTAATTAGTAATCTCGAAAATATGTATAATAATACAAAAGCACATAACCCTTAACACAATTATATAACGGGAAGACATCATAGTGAAAATAATTATTACACAACAAAACACAATTGACACGACTAACATTCGTAACACAGAATCGACATACGACCCCTTCGGCCTGATTGGACAGACCAGCTCTGATACCACTAATGTGACACCCTAAATCCCAAAATAATATATATAATAATAACTTATATCATATTCCTATAAAATTTGATTCAAATTAAATAAGTAAAATACAAATTAAAACCCTTATTCCCGGTATCACCTATCAGAGCGGGGTTCCTCCCAAACTTGAACTTCAATTCTCATTCTCCTGTAATAACTGCGATTTCGCAAACGCAGGGCCCAGCCAGTCAAACACAAACAACGAAGGAGGTGAGTTTTGAAAACATGTTAATAGTATAATATGAGTAAGAAGTACACGTAAACAATCATAATAGAACCGTATCACAATCACTTTACGATATATCAAAATATTTAATTAAATAGTATCATACTATAACATCAAAGTCACCCAAGTAAAATAATCATCTCATTATAATATGCATCAAATCATCTAATTAATATTACCTTTGAAACACATCAATCACAACAAAACAATCACAAGGAAATGCAATGCTATGCATGAGCTTAGACTCTACTTCACAATGTGGTACCATTCTAACTCTGAAGTACTTGGTTAGGAGGCCTGATACTATGCCACTACAAGAGTGGACGGACAATTCATGAATGGCCAAGTCCTCATAGATCCCCTCAACTCAACCCGAGACACATATACGCGACGGTCGGGGTACTCTTGTGTTGCACGGTAGCTCCCGGCCTTAGGGAATAACCCACTAATCCACTTAGGAATTCCCCACTAGGTGTACCCCCAAGGTCTATCAGTCTTACTTTACAGTTCGACTGTAGCCCTCCACGATCAGGCTCATTCAGTTGTACTTCCCTAGAATCACTAGGCTTGTCAGGCCCTACCTATATGATGACAAAATAATCTTCACTTCACAATTCACAATATTTATTTTCTCCCCCCATTAGCTTAGACTACTCCATTAAGAGCACCATATTTAAGAATCATCACTTTCTCATCAAGTATGGGGTACTTCAATATTTTCATCACAATTTTATAATATCATTAATCATAAATAATCATGATCATCGTATAAACTCATCACAATTTTATAACATCACTATCATCAATCAAAAATCATCATTATCATCACGTAAGCATATATCAAACCATGCATCCATATTTTATTATCACATCACATAATTTCATCTAAGCAAACATGTACACATAATTTCATTCAACATCCAACATCACAATAATAACAAATATCTACTACCACACAAGTATCGAAAATTAAATCAATCAACACCTTATAGAATTTCTATTTCACATTTTAATCTCACAATTCTCATATTTCAAATTAATCAATTTATCTCTCAAAGGGCTACTGCCGTACGTAGCAAGCCCCGGATGAATCGTTGGGAAATATGGTTTTCCCGTTCATCTCACAATATATTATACTCAAGAATTCAAACGCTCTCTCACCCCTTACCTTATTTTGAAGCTTTCACACACGAATGCGATTCCACGAGCAAACAACATTTGTTCATTGACTCTTTGTCCTTCAATCGATCTAACTCGATAGTTTATAAGTAAACGTTAAAAATAAATTATGAGAAGATACTCTAAAAACTAAATTCGAAATTCGGTCAAGAAAAATTACCATAAATCAGAAACCCAATCAGTGGATAATATAGTCACTTTTCACACGGTCGTTTTGGCATTGGTTTCACTCAAATCGGACTTACGGTTAAGGAGAACGGTGCAAAATAACGAATTCTACAAACGAAGAAGTCGGGTATTTTAGAGAGAAATTGGGGTTGTTAAAAATCTGAAAAATTATGTTTAACTGACAAGTTAAATGAATGAAATAACGTACTCAAATTTGGATGAGAACGGAGAAGCTTTTACGGAACAGTTATCGATCACCGGTGTCAAAAACGATAGGTTTGTTGTTGTGTTTACTCTTTGGTTCTACGGCTTCCCATTCAACTCCCTTCCCTTTTCTTTGATTTGTTTTATTTTAGTACAAATCAGGGTTCACAAGGTCTCTTTATTTATATTTTGGTTTTGGAAAGCGGCGGATAGAAAACAAGTAGCAAAACCTAACAAACTCATCTAAATATTTGCAAAACATAACAAACTCATCTAAATATTTGGATACCTTACATATATCAATCGGATTCTACAATTTAGCTTGTCCTATATATTTTAATGTATCATTATTATTTATTTTAAAGAAACAATTATATGGATATTTATTTCTTTATTTTTTTTAATAATATGTTTAATTAGGTTTTATTCTTCTATATGGATCTAACCCATAAAACACATTTTTATAATAACTATAATTATTACTATAATATTTCTCAAAATCAACCCATAAAAACACTATCATCTTTATAAAATAGTCAAAATGATAAAATGAATAAATATAACATCAAATTAATTAGCCATGAAATTTATCAACATATATTCTAAAATAATATTCTTCATCAAATTAATTATTTAAAATTCTATTTAATTAATAAAATAGTTTATTATAAAATTTGGGGTGTTACAGGCCTACTCCTGTCAAAAAAGGTACGCATGGCACCAATGACATAATAGCCTCAGAGCAACTGATGTCTGCATCCAATGTTGTCACTTGCATGCCTAAAACCATTACAAACATTGAAAAAGCAATAATCTTCTTCCCCATCATCTTAATTTAATTATTTGTATACACTATACACTTTAGGTTTTTATAAAGTTTTAAGATGATCAACCACCACAAGCGTCCTTTAATTTATAGACAAGATAGGTTACCATTTTATGGTAAAACATAAGTGTCTATTTTATTTTTATTTATTAAAAAATTAAATCTCATTAGAGTCTTCATTTTTCATTTTCTTCTGAATGTTAATTATTAACTTAAATATGCATGAATTATAACTACTAATGACTAAGGCATTAAATTCTATCAATCAAATAATCTTTAGGAATGATTATTTTTATGGTAAAAAATATTAAATATTTATCTTAAATTAAATATTACTTATTAGAACTAAATATAATGATGTTAATAATAATAATAATAACAGTAATAATATTAATTATAAGAATAGTAATATTAAAATAATAATAATAATTGAATACATACGAAGAATTTACTAAAAACAAAAATATGTACCAAATAAAATTATAAAATTAATTTATCCAAAGAAATCAAACAATTAAATTTATTTACTAAATTTCCTTATTATAATTTTGTTATCGTATTCAGATAAATTTCATCAACCGATTAATTATACTACTATTATGGTAAATTGTCAGTGTATGTTAACTATACATATATTTATTTTGGCATTTATTAATGATTTTATTTTTTTCTTCTTCATTTAAATATTTTTAAATATTATTTTTTTATATAGTTTTATCTAAAATTCACTATTTTATAAACATTTTCAAGAAATTTTCAATGTGGGACATTTTATTGTAATTTAAGAAAGAGTTTAATTTGTATACATTGGTGTAAAATATTTTACACAATTAATAAATCATGATCAATCATCTAAGTGACTTTTTAAATTGTTATCAAAAAATAAAAATTAATAAAACAATAGTGATTAATTGATCATGTAAAAACTTTTTAATATGATAGTATGTATAAATTAAATTTTTCATGCAATATTCAATTTTTTTATCTAGAAAAACTAAAATTATAATAAAATAAATAAATATAAAATTTATTGAGTACATTAAAAATGAATGACTTATTTATTTTTTCTGTAGACAAATCTGAATTTTTACATTTGAGGCTAGTTTTTAAAATAAAAATATTTATTTTTGGTTTACCATAATAAATATTAATGTACATATATTATTTCTTAAAAAATTTAACCTAATTAGACACTATATAAACAGAAGTGTTTAGAGAAAATGAGATAGAGAGTCGACTCACTAATTTTAACATAGATCTTACTCTGACGCTAAAATGATGTTAGCGTATGTTTTTTTTTCTTTTTCTTTAGCGTGCGCTTTTGGTCGACTTTAAACAAAAAATTTCTAGTGTTGAAGTGCTTGAATCCACCATCTTGAGAATCCTATTAGTTCTCCGGTGCACTATTTTTGCACAACTTTCTCCATAATTACTCATTTCGAAATAAATACAAACAAGAGATAAAAATGAAAGGAAAGTTGAGAAGAAAATGGAGAAGTGTTTGAATCTATCATTTGGTGAATTATATATAATTTTATGTCACATCTTTGTTACATGATATTCACTATTACCACCCACTTCAACCTGTATTAATATAGAAAGAGAGAAAAAATTTCACTTGATCGTTTTGGAGTTGGTTTCACTCAAATTGGACTTACGGTGAAGAAAAATGGCGCAAACTAAGGAATTTTATAAACGGAGAAGTCGGGTATTTTAGAAAGAAATTTGATTGGTTAAAAATATGAGGAAATATGTTTATTTGGCTATCTAAATGAATAAAACAACATACTAAAATTTGGACAAGAAAAAACAAAAATTTCCGGAACAATCATCGGTGTAATATATCTATGCTAGTGTAACACCCCAAATTTTATAATAAACTATTTTATTAATTAAATAGAATTTTAAATAATTAATTTGATGACTAATATTATTTTAGAATATATGTTGATAAATTTCGTGGCTAATTTTCGTTATATGGATGCTTTCTATGATATGCTAGTATGATACATGTTATATTACATGAGCGATATAAATAATACATATTATATTTTATTATTTGATATATATATATAAAAATAGTATTTTAGTGTAATATATATTTTAAAGAAAAAGATTTTATGCGATTTTACGTGTATATACGTGTACCCAATT
>JBBPBR010000004.1:47139893-47164298 GCA_037974775.1 Cicer pinnatifidum
TTATTTATTTATTATTTATTATTTATTATTTATTTTATCATTTATTTTATTATTTATTTATTTATTCCGTTACTTATTTAATTATTTATTTTATTATTTGTTTATTTATTTATTCATTTATTAATTTACTTCTTAACGTATTTACTTATTTATTTATTTATTAATTCCTTATTCATTTATTTATTTATTTATTTATTTTATTTATTATTTTATTATTTATTCATTTACTTATTCGTTCATTTACTATTTATTTCATTTATTCATTTACTTATTTGTTTAGGTATTGTTTATTTTGTTGTTTATTTATTTCTTTATCTATTCAATTATTCATAGTAATTAGTTTATTTGTATTTGGCGGTTGTGTGACTATAATTCCTTTGCGGACTACTAGAGACGACGACCGACAAAGAAACGACCCGTTAGCAGACCAGATTCATTGGACGAAATCTTCAGTCGAGGTAAGGGGTGAGATGAGGTTCGATTTTATGAGTATAAAATAACGTGAGATGAACGAGAATATTGAAATTCCCATATGTTAATTCGGGGCTTACTACGTACAGTTGAGCCCTATTGAGTAATAATAATTAATTAATAAAATGTGAATGGTAATTGTAACGCCCCATAATTCGTATTAAAATAATTTAATAATATTATAACGTCTTAGATTTCTTATTAAAATATTTTATTAATATTACGATAAATTATTACTATTAGTGTGGTGTAATAACTTCTATGTGGTTGTCTTATGTGTTTGCCTTAGTGATTTATTTAAATTATTAATATTGATAATATTGAATTTGTTTTAAATATATATAAATATGTTTATTTTTATATAGAATAAAACAAGAATTTATATTTATATTTGTTTTAAATATATATATATATATATATATATATATATTTATATTTATATAGAATAAAACAAGAATTTAAATAGGTGTTGCTGCTAACTTTAGCACTAATTGAGTTGGTTTGAGAATGTTATAATAATAATAATAATAATAATAATAATAATAATAATAATAATAATAATAATAAAAATCAAAGCTAAATTTGGCACACGGTGAGACTAATAGATACTTAAGCTTGGCCGATTAGTGATTAATAGGTATCTCAAAAGCTTTCTAGTATAAAAATAGGATTGCCGCCTGCCCTGATTTCATGAACTCATACCTCCTAATATCAAAAATAATGTAGCCGCCCTCTTATAATGAAATACACCAATTCTAGTATTGCAGACTTCAAGAGCTTTAGACTTAAGGAAAAGAAAAAAAAAAGAAAGAGGAACCAACTATTCTTATCATATTAAAGTATGATCTCTCTACAAGACTTTTCAATTTTTCGGTAAGTTGCGTGCCATTCCTAAATTAATTGTGAAAACCTACCATCTATGCCATTGTTATTCAGTTTTGTATTCTGGGCATCTAATTTATTGCATTGTCATGTTTTAGTTGATTTTTTTACAATCATGATTAAAATTAAATAATAATTTTTTTTATACATTTTGTTTGAATATCAATTGGTTATAAGTCGAAATTCTGACCACAAGAGTAATGTGTTATGAACGAAATCTGTATACATTGTCTCTAAAATAGCATAATTGTTCCTTGGGATTTTACAAGTAGCAAAATGTTATGTTATATTAAAATTAATTTGATAAATTCAATTTAATATCTAAATCTATTGATATTAAAATCTTATATAATATAATTTTTGTTAGGCAATTCTAAGTGTTTAAATTCTCCTTTATATAAAAATTGCAAATATATATATTCTATCTTATAAGTGAAAAGCATAATCGAAGTACATTTTTCTTATTTGAAGTTAAAGATAGTATATCCTATATTTATTGTACATATACATATACCTAGAGTTTACAATTTATATGTTAATAATAAAAGTATATTTTTATTATTCATCTAATAGCTTTATTATTTGATTTTAAATATGTATGATATATTATGCACTACTGTAATATCAAAATTTTAAATACACCATATCTACTTAGCAGTACATAATTATCATTTTTAAGATATTGTTTATATTGATATAACCATAAGTATACATGGTATTAAATATATATTTGGATGGTCTTGTAAATAGTAAACAATTTATTTATCTATTGTAGCAAGTAATTAATATGTATTTGGTTGTCGTATTGCTTTATTTCTTTAGCGGATTATTAGAGACGACAGCTGACGAAGACACGACACGTTAACATATCATATTTTTCTTTTCGGCGAGATCTTCAATCGAGGTAAGGGGTGAGATGAGGTTCGATTTTATGAGTATAAATTAACGTGAGATGAACGAGAATACTGAAACTCCCAGATGTTCATTCGGGGCTTACTACGTACGGTTGAGCCTTATTGAGTAATAATAATTAATTAATAATATATAAATGATAATAGTGAGGACTAAAATATAATTTAGAAACCTATAGAATTGTGTGAATTAATTTATATTAAGATTGTGTGTTATTTGATTTTATGAAACATATACTAATTGTTATTGTATGAATGATATGTATTTGAGTGTTCTTGTCTACTTGATTGAAATTATGATATTACTTGAAAGTGCACCTAATTGATTTCTTATTATGTGATTGATGAGACTGGACTGTGTATTGTGCGTAGTGTAAATCAAATATTGGGATTTTATGTGATTGACTGATATAACTATATATATAATGATGAATGTTGTGAAGTCAAACTGAAACTTATTGAATTGTGATGATCGAGTAAGTCTGAGATATGTGTTATAGATTTTGGAGTTAGGATTATTTTGTCATCATATAGGGAGGGTTTGACAAACCTAGTGATTCGGGGAAGTACAACTGAATGAGCCTGATCGTGGAGGGCTACAGTCGGACTGTAAGGTAAGACTGATAGACCTTGGGGGTACATCTAGTGGGGAATTCCTAAGTGGATTAGTGGGTTATTCCCTAAGGCCGGGAACTACCGTGCAACACAAGAGTACCCCGACCGTCGCGTATATGTGTCTCGGGTTGAGTTGAGGGGATCTATGAGGACTTGGCCATTCATGAATTGTCCGTCCACTCTTGTAGTGGCATAGTATCAGGCCTCCTAACCAAGTACTTCAGAGTAGAATGGTACCAAATGATGAAGAAGTATAGAGTATAGGACATGCATAGCATTTCATCCTTGTGATTGTTTGATTGTGATTGAATTAGATTAACCTTTGATATGATGTTCTTGAATGTTTCTCTTTATTTGTGTTGTTTTGACTACTTGCATGTTCTCCTCGTTTATCTTATACTATTATATAATTTCGAAACTCACCCCTCGTTGCTTGTGTTTGGCGCTTGCGAGAGCGCAGTCATTTCAGGTTATCAGTTGGTGATCCACGCTCTGATAGGTGATACTGGGTGGGAGTAATTTATCGTATTTTGTTGAGTTATGAATTAATTTAGATTTTTGTAAATTCGATTGATCAATTGTGTTAGTTATATCTTTTATTCGGATGTAGAAATTAGTTTTCTCTAAATTAGAACATGTTTTTATGTTAGAAATGTTTATTTAATAAACCTCAACTATATTCGATAATAAAGGATTTTTAATTGATTTTTTTTTTTATGCAACCAATTGGTGTAGTGTGAATGTGACTTTCTGAACGTTATAGTTTGAAAGAAAATTTTTATACTCTATTTTGGAACCGTTGCGAATTTCTTTCAAAACTAGTGTATTTCACTTTTTATTTCAATTTGGGTTTAGGGTGTCACATTAGTGGTATCAGAGCTGGTCTGTCCAATCAGACCGTGTGGGCGATGTGTCTATTGAGATGGTTTGTGTCCTTGCTAATGGTGTGATTTTTTGTTGTTGTTGTGTGCTATGTGAACATGATGTGAAATTAACGTCAAGATACGTTGAGTGTTGTGACTTTTATTGCATTGTACAATATATAATATTTGATGTGTTTTCACATTTTGTGTTTGAGGGATTTAATCAGGCTTGAAATGGTTAATTATACAAACTTAGTGATAAATAATTCTAAGTTGTTTAAAACAATTGCATAAAAATGGTTGTTAATTTATATGCCTAATGATGCTTAACTTTTTTTTTTATCTACTTTAGAATCTTCCCAGACTCTTAATTTCTACGTTTTAGGTGTTAGACTTTCTAGTTGGCATTTTGTAAGAACTTCTCAGGGAGTAAAACATAGTCATGAGTTTAAGGAGGTGATTGAAGTTAATGTATAGATTCTAAGTTTGAGTCTACTTGTCATAAAAGAGAACATAACCAAGAAATTCGTAGACTAGTAATTTAACGAATGTTGTGTAGATAATTGTTTTTGTTGATTGTTGCTAAGAGACTTTAGTGATTGTTAGGTTAAAAAGAAAGGGTGTTGCAGATTTTTTTTTAAGTCTTGATGATTTATTGTGGGTTAGAGTGTCAAGAGGATAATACTACTACCATTAGAGTAGGTCTTGAGAACAACAAGTATAACTAGTTTCAAGACAAAGTTCACAACGAGTCTTCAGATGACGAATTTTGAATTGGAGAGATGCATTGTCTTAAGTCAAAGCAACATTTCAAGGCATTTGGGTTTTCAATTAGGTGAAACAAAAAAGTAACAATAATAATAATAAAAAAAAAATTGGAGACTATTTTCAACATGCCAAGTTCTTTAAGTAGCATTTTGTTTTGAAAAGTTAGAAAGAATGGTTTATTGCTTTTGATCTTTAAATTTGCTATTGTGTTTTTATTTCACTATGGATCTTAGTTTGTTAAAATTAATTATGTTCTACAATTGTATTGATCACGTATGGATACATCTTTTGTTTGGTGATATTTTTTTATATACAAGTACCTTTGTATTTGTGCAAATATATATATATTATAATAATAATACTTTGTATATAGGTGCGTGAATGAGAAAATATTTTTGTTTATTTGTATCAAAGTAATCGCAGGTAATGATTTCTATTCGATAAAGGTGTGTTATGTGTTATCAATGGTCTTTTATTTTATAGGTTTCTATTATTGGCTTTCTCAATTAATTTATGATACGTGAGTAATAACTAAAAGAATTATAATGTGTGATGGAGTGGAAGACGTAATGACGCTTTCACACTTTTGATTGCGTTAAAATGCTTTTAATAATTGCTATAAAATTTAATGATTACAATTGTTATTTTTTTTGAGTGACCAACTACATAAGTAAGAGGGATGGATCATCCTAGTGACTTATCGTCGATGAAAGAATAATAACAACTCGTTCTTATGAACGGTTTCTAATTTTAATTTGATTAGTCTAAAGCATATTTCTCACTCAAAGATACATTTAAGTGATCTAATTGTTTGATAAACAAAAAAAAAAAATATAGTTTCTACTACAAAGGAAAATAGCAAATTTTTGTTTCATGTGTAAGACGTATATCATTATACGTACACCTGTAATGGCATAAGTATTTTATTAATAGTGGTAAATCTGTAAGTTATTTGATTAAACGAAATAAATGTATTATATAGATTTATTGGATCGAATTATTTTAATAAGACTTTAAGTTGTTGTATAAAGTTCCAAGGAATCAATCATGTGGGTAGAACTACAGAGTGTGTTAGATTTAAATACTGATTAGATATGATATATCATGCAGGTATTTGGTACTTGTAGAATTGGTATTATGTTTTATTTTATAAACCAACATATCTACTGATTGCTTTCATTTTAATATAAGAATTGGATATGATACTTCTGTGTTAACGTGTTGTTTATGATATTGCATTAGCTTTCATGCATAGGTCATTCTTGTGTATGCTATGTTTTGCAAAGCATGAATTATATTTATTTTGACGTGGAGGTGTTAAAATACTTCTTGTTTTACAAGAATAATAAATGTTGAATTTTAATTTTAAATGAGTAAGCGTAATTTGAATTTTTGTATTTTGTTTTCTATGAGTCGTTCTTAGAATATGAACAATTTATGTGATTTCTTTTATTTTTGGGAAACATGGTAAATTCTTTGAAAATGATTTGATTAAAGATGACGCGCCGATGCTTATTTATATATCTATCTACTTTATTAGACAACGTTAGCTACTATTTTGGGTCATTAAGTTTCATACACTATTTTAAGTGATTTTAAATACTAATTTAATTATGAGACTACGTAAAGATATTTTCTTATTATACCATGGTTATGCATGTTCGCTATTTATTTCTATTACTTGCCATGAAGATTTTTATGTGTGATTTTGATCTATTTTTATTTTTATTTTTATTTTATTCATAATAAAGGACAATCTTCAGTCTCTTTTAGTTCTAGTGAAATTTGTGAGGTGTCCTGTGTTGAGATTGGAATTGAATGGTTGTAAAATGTCCGAGAGGATAAATTATATAATAAGTTAAGACTTGTGAGAAATAGTGAGATATAAATTTTGTTAAAATATTTAGAAATATGGGTATTATATATAACCTGACATGATATATGATGATTAGTAACCATGAAATTTCATAATTTTTGTAATAATAAAAAAAAATTATTTGGTTTTAATTCAAATAAACTAATTATTCATTTCCAAACAGACACTATGAGTTGAAGTAAGTTGTAAAGGAATCAACTAAATTTAGATTAGATTACCTTCTATGAGAATATGCGACACGTTTAGAATCATCGTTGAGTTGTGAATTAAACTTAGAACCAGGGTGCCAGTTTATCAGATAAGTTATATCAACATATTTTGATTTTGTTAATATAAAATTGTTTGTGGTTTAGTTGTTCTAAATGGGTTTGAAGGGAATTTATGTATAGAGTCTAGAGTTGTTATGAGTGTTTAAAACTGGATAATTCAATATTTCTTCTTTCTTATTGTTGATTAAGTTTAATGTAAGTAAAATTCCCGTTGTTGTTACTCATGGTATTAGGCAATTAAGTAAGTTTAGTTCATTATCACTAATTGATTTGACTATCTTTTACTTGAAATATTATTTTGATTATTTAACTGAGAAAAAAAAATTGAATTATAGATTATACATAATTTGTTTTCTAGGTGAAATAAACAAGGTTGCTAGCTATTTTTGGCATAGAAATAATTACAATTATCTAAAGGTGTGACTGAGTTCCGATTGACGTTATTTTCAAACTATTGCCTTATAATTTAGTTTGTCGAGTTAAGCACAAAGTACTATTCCTTTGTTTTATGACTATGATTAAACAACAATAAATTTTAATTATCGTATTATGTATTTATGTACATGTACTAGTTGCTAAAATTTTTCTTTAAAAAAAAAATTATTTAAGTTAAAAGGAGTTTAACAATGTGAGAGAGGTGGGAGATGTGACGATGTCTTCCCACACTATGACCATGTTAAAAGTCTTTTAATCATATATATTTGAATCCACTGATTTTATTCTTACCTTGAGTAATTGACATGAGTAGAAGGGATTGATCAACCTGATGACTCACTGTCAGTACAATTAGGTGAGAATGAATTATCATCATTATTATTATAAATATTTGTTGACTTTATTTTGGTTAATTAAACGGAATGTCCACCCTTATGTTAATTGAGTTATTTCAATGTATATGTGTATCTTGTCATGAGGTAATCATTGACTTTTATTTTCTTTGCTTATTTGGTTATAATTTTTTTTTAAATGATTTAAATGTGAATGGCATACACTATGAATGTTGATTGTTTTTAAAAAAAATATATATTTGTGAGTCTAAAATACATGAAAAATAATTTATCCCTTCCAATGTGGTTTTGTACATTGGTTCTTGATTTCAAAGTGATTACGTGTCCTTGAGTTGTTATATGCATTTATGTTTGTAATTATTGAATGTGTGTAATATTTTGAATGTTCCTTTATATGTCTAATTTTTGTTAAACTTGTAGAGTAATTGTTATTTGGATTTACCATTCTTTTAGGAGAGTGAGACTAGTAAAGCACTATTTGAGAAGTTAAATACTAAACTTAATGATGTGTTTTTGTTTTTTTCGTTCATTCAAGTTACATAGTAAGTTGTTATTGACCAATTCTATGAGCTCTAATTCCTCTGTAATTTATAATGAGTAACTGTGGTATTTCTTTCAGGTTGAAATGTTGTATGTGACATGTGTTTTAATGATTCATTGTCATGTTAGCCTATCACACTAAGTCACTTCATTCTTAACGTATAGTGGTTAGATAATGGGTGAGTTCCTTGAGGCTGCTAAATTAGGTATTTGTTCATTAAAAATTTCGAGGACGAAATTCTTTTTAGGGGGATGGAATTGTAACGCCCCAGATTTCGTATTAAAATATTTTAATAATATTATAACGCCCTAGATTTCTTATTAAAATATTTTATTTATTAATATTATGATAAATTATTACTATTAGTGTGGTGTAATAACTTCTATGTGGTTGTCTTATGTGTTTGCCTTAGTGATTTACTTAAATTATTAATATTGATAATATTGAATTTGTTTTAAATATATATATATAGAATAAAACAAGAATTTATATTTATATTTATATTTGTTTTAAATATATATATATATATATATATATATATATATATATTTATATAGAATAAAACAAGAATTTAAATAGGTGTTGCTGCTAACCTTAGCACTAATTGAGTTGGTTTGAGAATGTTATAATAATAATAATAATAATAATAAAACCTAAGCTCAATTTGGCACACGGTGAGACTAATATATACCTAAGCTTGGCCGATTAATGATTAGTAGGTATCTCAAAAGCTTTCTAGTATGAAAATAGGAGTGCCGCCTGCCCTGATTTCATGAACTCATACCTCCTAATATCAAAATAATATAGCCGCCCTCTTACCATAAAATACACCAATTCTAGTAGTACAGAGTGCAAGAGCTTTAGTCTTAAGGGGAAGAAAAATAAGAGGAACCACAACTATTGTTATCATATTAAAGTATATCTCTACAAGACTTTTCATTGTTTCGGTAAGTTGCTTGTCATTCCTAAATTAATTACAAACACCTACTATCTCTGCCATTGTTATTCGGTTTTGTTTTCTGGTATATAATTTATTCCATTTTCATGTTTTAGTTGATTTTTCACAATCAGGATTAAAATTAAAATAATAAATTTTTAATACATTTAGTTTGAATATCAATTGGTTATGAGTCGAAATTCTGACCATAAGAGTAATGTGTTCTGAGCGAAATTTGTAAACCTTGTCTCTAAAATAGCATAATTGTTCTTTGTGATTTTACAAGTAGCAGAGTGTTACGTTATAATAAAATTAATTTGATAAATTCGATTGAATATCTAAATCTATTGAAATTAAAATCTTATATAACATAATTTTTGTTACACAATTTTAAGTGTTTAAATTCGCCTTTATATAAAAACTGCAAATATATTTTCTATCTTATAAGTGAAAAGCATAATCGAGGTACATTTTTCTTATTTGAAGTTAAAGATTCTATATACTATATTTACATACACATACGGTTTATAATTTTACATGTTAATAATAAAGAGTATATTTTTATTGTACATCTAATAGCTTTATCATTTGATATTTGATTTTAAATACGTATGATATATTGTGCACTACTGTAATATCAAAATTATGAATACACCATATCTATTTAGTAGTACATAATTATCATTTGTAAGATATTGTTTATATTGATATAACCATAAGTATGTATGGTAATAAATATATAATTGGATGGTGTTGTAAATAGTAAACAATTTATTTACCTATTGTAGCAAGTAATTAATACGTATTTGGTTGTTGTATTGTTTTATTTCTTTAGCGGATTATTAGAGACGACAGGTGACGAAGACACGACACATTAACATATCATATTTTTCTTTTCGGCGAGATCTTCAATCGAGGTAAGGGGTGAGATGAGGTTCGATTTTATGAGTATAAAATAACGCGAGATGAACGGGAATACTGAAATTCCCATATGTTCATTTGGGGCTTACTACGTATGGTTGAGCCCTATTGAGTAATAATAATTAATTGATAATATATGAATGGTAATAATGAGGACTAAAATATAATTTAGCAACCTATAGAATTGTGTGAATTAATTTATATTAAGATTGTGTGTTATTTGATTTTATGAAACATATACTAATTGTTATTGTATGAATGATATGTATTTGAGTGTTCTTGTCTACTTGATTGAAATTCTGATATTACTTGAAAGTGCACCTAATTGATTCCTTATTATGTGACTGATGAGGCTGGATTGTGTATTGTGAGTAGTGTAAATCAAATATTGGGATTTTATGTGATTGACTGATATAACTATATATATAATGATGAATATAGTGATGTCAAACTGAAACTTATTGAATTGTGATAATCGAGTAAGTCTGAGATATGTGTTGTAGATTTTGGAGTTAGGATTATTTTGTCATCATATAGGGAGGGTTTGACAAACCTAGTGATTTCGGGGAAGTACAACTGAATGAGCCTGATCTTGGAGAGCTACAGTCGAACTATAAGGTAAGACTGATAGACCTTGGGGGTACATCTAGTGGGGAATTCCTAAGTGGATTAGTGGGTTATTCCCTAAGGCCGGGAACTACCGTGCAACACAAAAGTACCCCGACTGTCGCGTATATGTGTCTCGGGTTGAGTTGATGGGATCTATGAGGACTTGGCCATTCATGAATTGTCCGTCCACTCTTGTAGTGGCATAGTATCAGGCCTCCTAACCAAGTACTTCAGAGTAGAATGGTACCAAATGATGAAGAAGTATAGAGTATAGGACATGCATAGCATTTCATCCTTGTGATTGTTTGATTGTGATTGAATTAGATTAACCTTTGATATGATGTTCTTGAATGTTTCTCTTTATTTGTGTTGTTTTGACTACTTGCATGTTCTCCTCGTTTATCTTATACTATTATATAATTTCGAAACTCACCCCTCGTTGCTTGTGTTTGGCGCTTGCGAGAGCGCAGTCATTTCAGGTTATCAGTTGGTGATCCACGCTCTGATAGGTGATACTGGGTGGGAGTAATTTATCGTATTTTGTTGAGTTATGAATTAATTTAGATTTTTGTAAATTCGATTGATCAATTGTGTTAGTTATATCTTTTATTCGGATGTAGAAATTAGTTTTCTCTAAATTAGAACATGTTTTTATGTTAGAAATTTTTATTTAATAAACCTCAACTATATTCGATAATAAAGGATTTTTAATTGATTTTTTTTTTTTATGCAACCAATTGGTGTAGTGTGAATGTGACTTTCTGAACGTTATAGTTTGAAAGAAAATTTTTATACTCTATTTTGGAACCGTTGCGAATTTCTTTCAAAACTAGTGTATTTCACTTTTTATTTCAATTTGGGTTTAGGGTGTCACATTAGTGGTATCAGAGCTGGTCTGTCCAATCAGACCGTGTGGGCGATGTGTCTATTGAGATGGTTTGTGTCCTTGCTAATGGTGTGATTTTTTGTTGTTGTTGTGTGCTATGTGAACATGATGTGAAATTAACGTCAAGATACGTTGAGTGTTGTGACTTTTATTGCATTGTACAATATATAATATTTGATGTGTTTTCACATTTTGTGTTTGAGGGATTTAATCAGGCTTGAAATGGTTAATTATACAAACTTAGTGATAAATAATTCTAAGTTGTTTAAAACAATTGCATAAAAATGGTTGTTAATTTATATGCCTAATGATGCTTAACTTTTTTTTTTATCTACTTTAGAATCTTCCCAGACTCTTAATTTCTACGTTTTAGGTGTTAGACTTTCTAGTTGGCATTTTGTAAGAACTTCTCAGGGAGTAAAACATAGTCATGAGTTTAAGGAGGTGATTGAAGTTAATGTATAGATTCTAAGTTTGAGTCTACTTGTCATAAAAGAGAACATAACCAAGAAATTCGTAGACTAGTAATTTAACGAATGTTGTGTAGATAATTGTTTTTGTTGATTGTTGCTAAGAGACTTTAGTGATTGTTAGGTTAAAAAGAAAGGGTGTTGCAGATTTTTTTTTAAGTCTTGATGATTTATTGTGGGTTAGAGTGTCAAGAGGATAATACTACTACCATTAGAGTAGGTCTTGAGAACAACAAGTATAACTAGTTTCAAGACAAAGTTCACAACGAGTCTTCAGATGACGAATTTTGAATTGGAGAGATGCATTGTCTTAAGTCAAAGCAACATTTCAAGGCATTTGGGTTTTCAATTAGGTGAAACAAAAAAGTAACAATAATAATAATAAAAAAAAAATTGGAGACTATTTTCAACATGCCAAGTTCTTTAAGTAGCATTTTGTTTTGAAAAGTTAGAAAGAATGGTTTATTGCTTTTGATCTTTAAATTTGCTATTGTGTTTTTATTTCACTATGGATCTTAGTTTGTTAAAATTAATTATGTTCTACAATTGTATTGATCACGTATGGATACATCTTTTGTTTGGTGATATTTTTTTATATACAAGTACCTTTGTATTTGTGCAAATATATATATATTATAATAATAATACTTTGTATATAGGTGCGTGAATGAGAAAATATTTTTGTTTATTTGTATCAAAGTAATCGCAGGTAATGATTTCTATTCGATAAAGGTGTGTTATGTGTTATCAATGGTCTTTTATTTTATAGGTTTCTATTATTGGCTTTCTCAATTAATTTATGATACGTGAGTAATAACTAAAAGAATTATAATGTGTGATGGAGTGGAAGACGTAATGACGCTTTCACACTTTTGATTGCGTTAAAATGCTTTTAATAATTGCTATAAAATTTAATGATTACAATTGTTATTTTTTTTGAGTGACCAACTACATAAGTAAGAGGGATGGATCATCCTAGTGACTTATCGTCGATGAAAGAATAATAACAACTCGTTCTTATGAACGGTTTCTAATTTTAATTTGATTAGTCTAAAGCATATTTCTCACTCAAAGATACATTTAAGTGATCTAATTGTTTGATAAACAAAAAAAAAAAATATAGTTTCTACTACAAAGGAAAATAGCAAATTTTTGTTTCATGTGTAAGACGTATATCATTATACGTACACCTGTAATGGCATAAGTATTTTATTAATAGTGGTAAATCTGTAAGTTATTTGATTAAACGAAATAAATGTATTATATAGATTTATTGGATCGAATTATTTTAATAAGACTTTAAGTTGTTGTATAAAGTTCCAAGGAATCAATCATGTGGGTAGAACTACAGAGTGTGTTAGATTTAAATACTGATTAGATATGATATATCATGCAGGTATTTGGTACTTGTAGAATTGGTATTATGTTTTATTTTATAAACCAACATATCTACTGATTGCTTTCATTTTAATATAAGAATTGGATATGATACTTCTGTGTTAACGTGTTGTTTATGATATTGCATTAGCTTTCATGCATAGGTCATTCTTGTGTATGCTATGTTTTGCAAAGCATGAATTATATTTATTTTGACGTGGAGGTGTTAAAATACTTCTTGTTTTACAAGAATAATAAATGTTGAATTTTAATTTTAAATGAGTAAGCGTAATTTGAATTTTTGTATTTTGTTTTCTATGAGTCGTTCTTAGAATATGAACAATTTATGTGATTTCTTTTATTTTTGGGAAACATGGTAAATTCTTTGAAAATGATTTGATTAAAGATGACGCGCCGATGCTTATTTATATATCTATCTACTTTATTAGACAACATTAGCTACTATTTTGGGTCATTAAGTTTCATACACTATTTTAAGTGATTTTAAATACTAATTTAATTATGAGACTACGTAAAGATATTTTCTTATTATACCATGGTTATGCATGTTCGCTATTTATTTCTATTACTTGCCATGAAGATTTTTATGTGTGATTTTGATCTATTTTTATTTTTATTTTTATTTTATTCATAATAAAGGACAATCTTCAGTCTCTTTTAGTTCTAGTGAAATTTGTGAGGTGTCCTGTGTTGAGATTGGAATTGAATGGTTGTAAAATGTCCGAGAGGATAAATTATATAATAAGTTAAGACTTGTGAGAAATAGTGAGATATAAATTTTGTTAAAATATTTAGAAATATGGGTATTATATATAACCTGACATGATATATGATGATTAGTAACCATGAAATTTCATAATTTTTGTAATAATAAAAAAAAATTATTTGGTTTTAATTCAAATAAACTAATTATTCATTTCCAAACAGACACTATGAGTTGAAGTAAGTTGTAAAGGAATCAACTAAATTTAGATTAGATTACCTTCTATGAGAATATGCGACACGTTTAGAATCATCGTTGAGTTGTGAATTAAACTTAGAACCAGGGTGCCAGTTTATCAGATAAGTTATATCAACATATTTTGATTTTGTTAATATAAAATTGTTTGTGGTTTAGTTGTTCTAAATGGGTTTGAAGGGAATTTATGTATAGAGTCTAGAGTTGTTATGAGTGTTTAAAACTGGATAATTCAATATTTCTTCTTTCTTATTGTTGATTAAGTTTAATGTAAGTAAAATTCCCGTTGTTGTTACTCATGGTATTAGGCAATTAAGTAAGTTTAGTTCATTATCACTAATTGATTTGACTATCTTTTACTTGAAATATTATTTTGATTATTTAACTGAGAAAAAAAAATTGAATTATAGATTATACATAATTTGTTTTCTAGGTGAAATAAACAAGGTTGCTAGCTATTTTTGGCATAGAAATAATTACAATTATCTAAAGGTGTGACTGAGTTCCGATTGACGTTATTTTTAAACTATTGCCTTATAATTTAGTTTGCCGAGTTAAGCACAAAGTACTATTCCTTTGTTTTATGACTATGATTAAACAACAATAAATTTTAATTATCGTATTATGTATTGATGTACATGTACTAGTTGCTAAAATTTTTCTTTAAAAAAAAAAATAATTATTTAAGTTAAAAGGAGTTTAACAATGTGAGAGAGGTGGGAGATGTGACGATGTCTTCCCACACTACGACCACGTTAAAAGTCTTTTAATCATATACATTTGAATCCAATGATTTTATTCTTACCTTGAGTAATTGACATGAGTAGAAGGGATTGATCAACCTGATGACTCACTGTCAGTACAATTAGGTGAGAATGAATTATCATCATTATTATTATAAATATTTGTTGACTTTATTTTGGTTAATTAAACGGAATGTCCACCCTTATATTATTTGAGTTATTTCAATGTATATGTATATCTTGTCACGAGGTAATCATTGACTTTTATTTTCTTTGCTTATTTGGTTATAATTTTTTTAAAATGATTTAATTGTGAATGGCATACACTATAAATGTTGATTGTTTTAAAAAAAAAAATATATATATATATATATATATATATATATATATTTGTGAGCCTGAAATACATGAAAAGAAATTTATTCCTTCCAATGTGGTTTTGTACATTGGTTCTCGATTTCAAAGTGATTATGTGTCCTTGAGTTGTTATATGCATTTATGTTTGTAATTATTGAATGTGTGGAATATTTTGAATGTTCCTTTATATGTCTAATTTTTGTTAAACTTGTAGAGTAATGGTTATTTGGATTTACCATTTTTTTAGGAGAGTGAGACTAGTAGAGCACTATTTGAGAAGTTAAATATTAAACTTAATAATGTGTTTATTTAATTGTTTTTTTTTTTTTTTTCGTTCATTCAAGTTACATAGTAAGTTGTTATTGACCAATTCTATGAGCTCTAATTCCTCTGTAAATTATAATGAGTAACTGTAATATTTCTTTTAGGTTGAAATGTTGTATGTGACATGTTTTTGAATGATTCATTGTCATGTTAGCCTATCATACTAAGTCACTTGATTCTTAACATATAGTGCTTAGATAACGGGTGAGTTCCTTGAGGCTGCTAAATTAGGTTTTTGTTCATTAAAAATTTCGAGGACGAAATTCTTTTTAGGGGGATGGAATTGTAACGCCCCATAATTCGTATTAAAATAATTTAATAATATTATAACGTCTTAGATTTCTTATTAAAATATTTTATTAATATTACGATAAATTATTACTATTAGTGTGGTGTAATAACTTCTATGTGGTTGTCTTATGTGTTTGCCTTAGTGATTTATTTAAATTATTAATATTGATAATATTGAATTTGTTTTAAATATATATAAATATGTTTATTTTTATATAGAATAAAACAAGAATTTATATTTATATTTGTTTTAAATATATATATATATATATATATATATATATATATATTTATATTTATATAGAATAAAACAAGAATTTAAATAGGTGTTGCTGCTAACTTTAGCACTAATTGAGTTGGTTTGAGAATGTTATAATAATAATAATAATAATAATAATAATAATAATAATAATAATAATAAAAAAAAAAAATCAAAGCTAAATTTGGCACACGGTGAGACTAATAGATACTTAAGCTTGGCCGATTAGTGATTAATAGGTATCTCAAAAGCTTTCTAGTATAAAAATAGGATTGCCGCCTGCCCTGATTTCATGAACTCATACCTCCTAATATCAAAAATAATGTAGCCGCCCTCTTATAATGAAATACACCAATTCTAGTATTGCAGACTTCAAGAGCTTTAGACTTAAGGAAAAGAAAAAAAAAAGAAAAAAAGAAAGAGGAACCAACTATTGTTATCATATTAAAGTATGATCTCTCTACAAGACTTTTCAATTTTTCGGTAAGTTGCGTGCCATTCCTAAATTAATTGTGAAAACCTACCATCTATGCCATTGTTATTCAGTTTTGTATTCTGGGCATCTAATTTATTGCATTGTCATGTTTTAGTTGATTTTTTTTACAATCATGATTAAAATTAAATAATAATTTTTTTTATACATTTTGTTTGAATATCAATTGGTTATAAGTCGAAATTCTGACCACAAGAGTAATGTGTTATGAACGAAATCTGTATACATTGTCTCTAAAATAGCATAATTGTTCCTTGGGATTTTACAAGTAGCAAAATGTTATGTTATATTAAAATTAATTTGATAAATTCAATTTAATATCTAAATCTATTGATATTAAAATCTTATATAATATAATTTTTGTTAGGCAATTCTAAGTGTTTAAATTCTCCTTTATATAAAAATTGCAAATATATATATTCTATCTTATAAGTGAAAAGCATAATCGAAGTACATTTTTCTTATTTGAAGTTAAAGATAGTATATCCTATATTTATTGTACATATACATATACCTAGAGTTTACAATTTATATGTTAATAATAAAAGTATATTTTTATTATTCATCTAATAGCTTTATTATTTGATTTTAAATATGTATGATATATTATGCACTACTGTAATATCAAAATTTTAAATACACCATATCTACTTAGCAGTACATAATTATCATTTTTAAGATATTGTTTATATTGATATAACCATAAGTATACATGGTATTAAATATATATTTGGATGGTCTTGTAAATAGTAAACAATTTATTTATCTATTGTAGCAAGTAATTAATATGTATTTGGTTGTCGTATTGCTTTATTTCTTTAGCGGATTATTAGAGACGACAGCTGACGAAGACACGACACGTTAACATATCATATTTTTCTTTTCGGCGAGATCTTCAATCGAGGTAAGGGGTGAGATGAGGTTCGATTTTATGAGTATAAATTAACGTGAGATGAACGAGAATACTGAAACTCCCAGATGTTCATTCGGGGCTTACTACGTACGGTTGAGCCTTATTGAGTAATAATAATTAATTAATAATATATAAATGATAATAGTGAGGACTAAAATATAATTTAGAAACCTATAGAATTGTGTGAATTAATTTATATTAAGATTGTGTGTTATTTGATTTTATGAAACATATACTAATTGTTATTGTATGAATGATATGTATTTGAGTGTTCTTGTCTACTTGATTGAAATTATGATATTACTTGAAAGTGCACCTAATTGATTTCTTATTATGTGATTGATGAGACTGGACTGTGTATTGTGCGTAGTGTAAATCAAATATTGGGATTTTATGTGATTGACTGATATAACTATATATATAATGATGAATGTTGTGAAGTCAAACTGAAACTTATTGAATTGTGATGATCGAGTAAGTCTGAGATATGTGTTATAGATTTTGGAGTTAGGATTATTTTGTCATCATATAGGGAGGGTTTGACAAACCTAGTGATTCAGGGAAGTACAACTGAATGAGCCTGATCGTGGAGGGCTACAGTCGGACTGTAAGGTAAGACTGATAGACCTTGGGGGTACATCTAGTGGGGAATTCCTAAGTGGATTAGTGGGTTATTCCCTAAGGCCGGGAACTACCGTGCAACACAAGAGTACCCCGACCGTCGCGTATATGTGTCTCGGGTTGAGTTGAGGGGATCTATGAGGACTTGGCCATTCATGAATTGTCCGTCCACTCTTGTAGTGGCATAGTATCAGGCCTCCTAACCAAGTACTTCAGAGTAGAATGGTACCAAATGATGAAGAAGTATAGAGTATAGGACATGCATAGCATTTCATCCTTGTGATTGTTTGATTGTGATTGAATTAGATTAACCTTTGATACGATGTTCTTGAATGTTTCTCTTTATTTGTGTTGTTTTGACTACTTGCATGTTCTCCTCGTTTATCTTATACTATTATATAATTTCGAAACTCACCCCTCGTTGCTTGTGTTTGGCGCTTGCGAGAGCGCAGTCATTTCAGGTTATCAGTTGGTGATCCACGCTCTGATAGGTGATACTGGGTGGGAGTAATTTATCGTATTTTGTTGAGTTATGAATTAATTTAGATTTTTGTAAATTCGATTGATCAATTGTGTTAGTTATATCTTTTATTCGGATGTAGAAATTAGTTTTCTCTAAATTAGAACATGTTTTTATGTTAGAAATTTTTATTTAATAAACCTCAACTATATTCGATAATAAAGGATTTTTAATTGATTTTTTTTTTATGCAACCAATTGGTGTAGTGTGAATGTGACTTTCTGAACGTTATAGTTTGAAAGAAAATTTTTATACTCTATTTTGGAACCGTTGCGAATTTCTTTCAAAACTAGTGTATTTCACTTTTTATTTCAATTTGGGTTTAGGGTGTCACAGTAATAGTGAGGACTAAAATATAATTTAACAACCAATAGAATTGTTGTGAATTTATATCAAGGTTGCATGCTGTTTGATTTTATGAAATCTTATGTTAATTGTTAATGTGTGAATGGTATGTACTTGAATGTTTTTGTCACTTGATTGAATTTGTGATATTACTAAAATGCGCCACCTATTGAATTCCTTATTATGTGATTGATGTTATTGGATTGTGTATTGTGAGTAGTGTAAACCAAATATTGTGATTTCATTGTGATTGACTGATAAAGATATAGTGATGAAATATTATGAAGTCAGATTGAAACTTAATGAGTTGTGATGATCGAGTAAGTCTGAGACCGGTGTTGTAGATTTTGGAGTTAGGATTATTTTGTCATCATATAGGGAGGGTCTGACAAACCTAGTGATTTGGGGAAGTACAACTGAATGAGCCTGATCGTGGAGGGCTACAGTCGAACTGTAAAATAAGACTAATAGACCTTGGGGGTACACCTAGTGGGGAATTCCTAAGTGGATTAGTGGGTTATTCCCTAAGGCCGGGAACTACCGTGCAACACAAGAGTACCCCGACTGTCGCGTATATGTGTCTCGGGTTGAGTTGAGGGGATCTATGAGGACTTGGCCATTCATGAATTGTCCGTCCGCTCTTGTAGTGGCATAGTATTAGGCCTCCTAACCAAGTACTTCATAGTAGAATGGTACCAGATGATGAAGTATAGAGTATAGGACATGCATAGCATTTCATTATTTTGATTGTCTTATTATGAATGGATTTGATAAGTCGTTGATATTATACACTTGACTGTTTTTGGAGATTGTGATAATTTGATTGTTTGCGTGTTCTCCTCGTGCATTTTATACTGTTACATAATTTCGATACTCACCCCTCGTTGTTTGTGTTTGGCGTTTTCGACGGACGCAGACGAGCTGTAAGTTGCAGGTGATGATTAATACCATCAGAGAGGCGGAAGCCGTCATGTCTTGAAGACTCTATTTATATGCATTGCATTGATGTTCTTTGGAGTATTTTTATTTTGGGAATTTCCGCTCTGATAGTGACATCGGGTGGGGACTTTATTTACACTGAGTTTAAAACATAAGTACGTATACTTCAAAAAGGATTTTGTTGTTTGACATTATGATTTCGATTTCATTACGTTTGATGGAAGTTTTGAATTTACGTGACACGTTTATGATTATGTGATATTCTTTGCCTTAATAATAAAAAAAAAAAAAAAAATCCTTGGGGTTTAGGGTGTCACAATGTGTTTGTTTGTTTGGTTGAGTAAAACTTTTCAATATTTTTTAAATTAAAATTATATTTTATTTAGTAATTTTTTTGTGTAATAGAATTCCAAGAAAAAAATAATACTAAACTTCAGAAATTTAAAAATAGAGAATAGATAACAAATAAATATGATTCAAATTTTCATAAATATACTGCTAAAAACTATCCAACTTTAAAGAGTTGGTACAATTTTTGACTTTCCTTATTGCTATATAGTTTTTGTTGGTGTACTTCTAGCTTACATCATCATATCCTTGACCCATGTTGTAGAATTATGGAATCCTGTTGATAAATAAAAATAACAATAAGATGGTTTTGTGATAAAAAAAAAATATCATCATTTTAAGTCTTTCTATTTTGAAAAATAATTATTAAATATTAACAATTGTTTTCAAAAACTGTATATGATTTGGTGTGATTTAGCAAGAGAAAGACAAACTTACGTGTTGCAGTCAATGCTAGGATCAAACGAAAAAGAAAGACTAATGTTACAAAGTTGTGGGAGTTGTTTTGATTTGTCAGGGTTAACGCCAAATTTTGTTGAAGCTCCTTTGAGACATTCACAAACATCACGTCGAACTTGAGTTGTATTTGCCTTTAGATTTAAATTTTGTGCTCCTTCACAACAGGTAATAGATGGCGTTGGTTGGCCTACTCCTGTCAAAAAAGGTACGCATGGCACCAATGACACAATAGCCTCAGAGCAACTGATGTCTGCATCCAATGTTGTCACTTGCATGCCTAAAACCATTACAAACATTAAAAAAGCAATAATCTTCTTCCCCATCATCTTAATTTAATTATTTGTATACACTATACACTTTAGGTTTTTATAAAGTTTTAAGATGATCAACCACCACAAGCGTCCTTTAATTTATAGACAAGATAGGTTACCATTTTATGGTAAAACATAAGTGTCTATTTTATTTTTATTTATTAAAAAATTAAATCTCATTAGAGTCTTCATTTTTCATTTTCTTCTGAATGTTAATTATTAACTTAAATATGCATGAATTATAACTACTAATGACTAAGGCATTAAATTCTATCAATCAAATAATCTTTAGGAATGATTATTTTTATGGTAAAAAATATTAAATATTTATCTTAAATTAAATATTACTTATTAGAACTAAATATAATGATGTTAATAATAATAATAATAACAGTAATAATATTAATTATAAGAATAGTAATATTAAAATAATAATAATAATTGAATACATACGAAGAATTTACTAAAAACAAAAATATGTACCAAATAAAATTATAAAATTAATTTATCCAAAGAAATCAAACAATTAAATTTATTTACTAAATTTCCTTATTATAATTTTGTTATCGTATTCAGATAAATTTCATCAACCGATTAATTATACTACTATTATGGTAAATTGTCAGTGTATGTTAACTATACATATATTTATTTTGGCATTTATTAATGATTTTATTTTTTTCTTCTTCATTTAAATATTTTTAAATATTATTTTTTTATATAGTTTTATCTAAAATTCACTATTTTATAAACATTTTCAAGAAATTTTCAATGTGGGACATTTTATTGTAATTTAAGAAAGAGTTTAATTTGTATACATTGGTGTAAAATATTTTACACAATTAATAAATCGTGATCAATCATCTGAGTGACTTTTTAAATTGTTATCAAAAAATAAAAATTAATAAAACAATAGTGATTAATTGATCATGTAAAAACTTTTTAATATGATAGTATGTATAAATTAAATTTTTCATGCAATATTCAATTTTTTTATCTAGAAAAACTAAAATTATAATAAAATAAATAAATATAAAATTTATTGAGTACATTAAAAATGAATGACTTATTTATTTTTTATGTAGACAAATCTGAATTTTTACATTTGAGGCTAGTTTTTAAAATAAAAATATTTATTTTTGGTTTACCATAATAAATATTAATGTACATATATTATTTCTTAAAAAAATTAACCTAATTAGACACTATATAAACAGAAGTGTTTAGAGAAAATGAGATAGAGAGTCGACTCACTAATTTTAACATAGATCTTACTCTCACGCTAAAATGATGTTAGCGTATGTTTTTTTCTTTTTCTTTAGCGTGCGCTTTTGGTCGACTTTAAACAAAAAATTTCTAGTGTTGAAGTGCTTGAATCCACCATCTCGAGAATCCTGTTAGTTCTCCGGTGCACTATTTTTGCACAACTTTCTCCATAATTACTCATTTCGAAATAAATACAAACAAGAGATAAAAATGAAAGGAAAGTTGAGAAGAAAATGGAGAAGTGTTTGAATCTATCATTTGGTGAATTATAAATAATTTTATGTCACATCTTTGTTACATGATATTCACTATTACCACCCACTTCAACCCGTATTAATATAGAAAGAGAGAAAAAATTTCACTTGATCGTTTTGGAGTTGGTTTCACTCAAATTGGACTTACGGTGAAGAAAAATGGCGCAAACTAAGGAATTTTATAAACGGAGAAGTCGGGTATTTTAGAAAGAAATTTGATTGGTTAAAAATATGAGGAAATATGTTTATTTGGCTATCTAAATGAATAAAACAACATACTAAAATTTGGACAAGAAAAAACAAAAATTTCCGGAACAATCATCGATCATTGGTGTCAAACTATATATTGTTGTCCAACTCCCTTCTCCAGTTTTTTTTTTTTTTTGTTTCATTTTATTAACAATTAGGGTTCACACATGGGTCAAACCCATTAGTCCCTTTAATTTTTTTTTTTATAAATAAAACTATTAAATACTAAAACTAATGACATAATTTATTTAATAAATATTACTAATATTTCCAAAATATTATTTTATAAAATAAAGTAATTAATCTTTTAAAATATATTACTATCAAAACTCTCTTGTTCAAAATAATCACCATAAAGATACTTATTTTTTCTACATACTCACATTAAAATACTACCATCATTAACGAATATTCAAAATTATAAAATAAATAAGTATAAAATCAACACTTTATATTAATTACTGAATCATATTAAATTTATAAATATATATATATATTTATAATCACAATGTTATAACAAGTATATAAAAATAAAGAAAATAAAAAATAATATTACCACTATGTCAAGATAATTATTGATAAAATAAATAATTAAAATAAAATATATTTAGAATTAAATAAATATAATTAAGTACACATTTAAATTTATCCAAACGCATAAAAGAATGTTAGACTAATTGGGTACGTTTATATACAGATATAATCATATAAAATCTTATTCTTCAATGTATTACACTAATATACTATTACTTTTAAAAAAGTAAAATATAAAATATTTATTATTTATGTCGTTAATTTAATATAATGTGTACGAAATTAGAACATCATAGAAAATATCCATATAACAAAAATTAATCACAAATTTTATCAACATGTATTCTATAATAATTTTAACATCAAATTAATTATTTAAAATCCTATTAAATTAATTAAATAGTTTATCATAAAATTTAGGGTGTTACATTATAGTAGCCTAGAAGGATTAATTTGCAGTATTCTACATTATTTTTGGATAAGTAATTATGGATATTACTATGGTCTTACAAATTGCAAGCTTCGGTCAAATTAATTCTTGAATTTTGTGAATTGGCAAATACATCCCTAACTTTTAAAAATATCAATAAAAGTAGTTTGTGTGTAAACTTTTTTCGTTGAGCATTTTAATGTGACTCTGTAATTGAATATTGGGTTTTTCCACGTTGATTCCACATCAAGGTCAATTTTTGCAGGGACAATCTTGTCACTGAAAGTTTGTATTCTCAAGGATAAAATTTCAAAATAATTGTAATTGTGTATTGACCAATTATGGACAAATTGGTCCATGAAAGATTAAAATTTCATTGGAAAATTAAGTCATGTCGTGAGGACATTGCTATGAGATCAATCTAGATGAGTCAAATACTGTAATCTCTAAGATAAAAGTTTAAATATGGACTATATTGATTACTATTTTACAATTTTAGAAACATATTTGTCAATTTGTAAAATTCAGGGATTATTTTAACCGACGCTTACAATTTGAAGAACAAATTTGTATTTTCACTCATTTT
>JBBPBR010000004.1:47171084-47189756 GCA_037974775.1 Cicer pinnatifidum
TGTACTTCTAGCTTACATCATCATATCCTTGACCCATGTTGTAGAATTATGGAATCCTGTTGATAAATAAAAATAACAATAAGATGGTTTTGTGATAAAAAAAAAATATCATCATTTTAAGTCTTTCTATTTTGAAAAATAATTATTAAATATTAACAATTGTTTTCAAAAACTGTATATGATTTGGTGTGATTTAGCAAGAGAAAGACAAACTTACGTGTTGCAGTCAATGCTAGGATCAAACGAAAAAGAAAGACTAATGTTACAAAGTTGTGGGAGTTGTTTTGATTTGTCAGGGTTAACGCCAAATTTTGTTGAAGCTCCTTTGAGACATTCACAAACATCACGTCGAACTTGAGTTGTATTTGCCTTTAGATTTAAATTTTGTGCTCCTTCACAACAGGTAATAGATGGCGTTGGTTGGCCTACTCCTGTCAAAAAAGGTACGCATGGCACCAATGACACTATAGCCTCAGAGCAACTGATGTCTGCATCCAATGTTGTCACTTGCATTCCTAAAACCATTACAAACATTAAAAAAGCAATAATCTTCTTCCCCATCATCTTAATTTAATTATTTGTATACACTATACACTTTAGGTTTTTATAAAGTTTTAAGATGATCAACCACCACAAGCGTCCTTTAATTTATAGACAAGATAGGTTACCATTTTATGGTAAAACATAAGTGTCTATTTTATTTTTATTTATTAAAAAATTAAATCTCATTAGAGTCTTCATTTTTCATTTTCTTCTGAATGTTAATTATTAACTTAAATATGCATGAATTATAACTACTAATGACTAAGGCATTAAATTCTATCAATCAAATAATCTTTAGGAATGATTATTTTTATGGTAAAAAATATTAAATATTTATCTTAAATTAAATATTACTTATTAGAACTAAATATAATGATGTTAATAATAATAATAATAACAGTAATAATATTAATTATAAGAATAGTAATATTAAAATAATAATAATAATTGAATACATACGAAGAATTTACTAAAAACAAAAATATGTACCAAATAAAATTATAAAATTAATTTATCCAAAGAAATCAAACAATTAAATTTATTTACTAAATTTCCTTATTATAATTTTGTTATCGTATTCAGATAAATTTCATCAACCGATTAATTATACTACTATTATGGTAAATTGTCAGTGTATGTTAACTATACATATATTTATTTTGGCATTTATTAATGATTTTATTTTTTTCTTCTTCATTTAAATATTTTTAAATATTATTTTTTTATATAGTTTTATCTAAAATTCACTATTTTATAAACATTTTCAAGAAATTTTCAATGTGGGACATTTTATTGTAATTTAAGAAAGAGTTTAATTTGTATACATTGGTGTAAAATATTTTACACAATTAATAAATCATGATCAATCATCTGAGTGACTTTTTAAATTGTTATCAAAAAATAAAAATTAATAAAACAATAGTGATTAATTGATCATGTAAAAACTTTTTAATATGATAGTATGTATAAATTAAATTTTTCATGCAATATTCAATTTTTTTATCTAGAAAAACTAAAATTATAATAAAATAAATAAATATAAAATTTATTGAGTACATTAAAAATGAATGACTTATTTATTTTTTATGTAGACAAATCTGAATTTTTACATTTGAGGCTAGTTTTTAAAATAAAAATATTTATTTTTGGTTTACCATAATAAATATTAATGTACATATATTATTTCTTAAAAAAATTAACCTAATTAGACACTATATAAACAGAAGTGTTTAGAGAAAATGAGATAGAGAGTCGACTCACTAATTTTAACATAGATCTTACTCTCACGCTAAAATGATGTTAGCGTATGTTTTTTTCTTTTTCTTTAGCGTGCGCTTTTGGTCGACTTTAAACAAAAAATTTCTAGTGTTGAAGTGCTTGAATCCACCATCTCGAGAATCCTATTAGTTCTCCGGTGCACTATTTTTGCAAAACTTTCTCCATAATTACTCATTTCGAAATAAATACAAACAAGAGATAAAAATGAAAGGAAAGTTGAGAAGAAAATGGAGAAGTGTTTGAATCTATCATTTGGTGAATTATAAATAATTTTATGTCACATCTTTGTTACATGATATTCACTATTACCACCCACTTCAACCCGTATTAATATAGAAAGAGAGAAAAAATTTCACTTGATCGTTTTGGAGTTGGTTTCACTCAAATTGGACTTACGGTGAAGAAAAATGGCGCAAACTAAGGAATTTTATAAACGGAGAAGTCGGGTATTTTAGAAAGAAATTTGATTGGTTAAAAATATGAGGAAGTATGTTTATTTGGCTATCTAAATGAATAAAACAACATACTAAAATTTGGACAAGAAAAAACAAAAATTTCCGGAACAATCATCGATCATCGGTGTCAAACTATATATTGTTGTCCAACTCCCTTCTCCAGTTTTTTTTTTTTTTTTTTTTTTCATTTTATTAACAATTAGGGTTCACACATGGGTCAAACCAATTAGTCCCTTTATTTTTTTTATAAATAAAACTATTAAATACTAAAACTAATGACATAATTTATTTAATAAATATTACTAATATTTCCAAAGTAATATTTTATAAAATAAAGTAATTAATCTTTTAAAATATATTACTATCAAAACTCTCTTGTTCAAAATAATCACCATAAAGATACTTATTTTTTCTACATACTCACATTAAAATACTACCATCATTAACGAATATTCAAAATTATAAAATAAATAAGTATAAAATCAACACTTTATATTAATTACTGAATCATATTAAATTTATAAATATATATATATATATATATATTTATAATCACAATGTTATAACAAGTATATAAAAATAAAGAAAATAAAAAATAATATTACCACTATGTCAAGATAATTATTGATAAAATAAATAATTAAAATAAAATATATTTAGAATTAAATAAATATAATTAAGTACACATTTAAATTTATCCAAACGCATAAAAGAATGTTAGACTAATTGGGTACGTTTATATACAGATATAATCATATAAAATCTTATTCTTCAATGTATTACACTAATATACTATTACTTTTAAAAAAGTAAAATATAAAATATTTATTATTTATGTCGTTAATTTAATATAATGTGTACGAAATTAGAACATCATAGAAAATATCCATATAACAAAAATTAATCACAAATTTTATCAACATGTATTCTATAATAATTTTAACGTCAAATTAATTATTTAAAATCCTATTAAATTAATTAAATAGTTTATCATAAAATTTAGGGTGTTACGTTATAGTAGACTAGAAGGATTAATTTGCAGTATTCTACATTATTTTTGGATAAGTAATTATGGATATTACAATGGTCTTGCCAATTGCAAGCTACGGTCAAATTAATTCTTGAATTTTGTGAATTGGCAAATACATCCCTAACTTTTAAAAATATCAATAAAAGTAGTTTGTGTGTAAACTTTTTTCGTTGAGCATTTTAATGTGACTCTGTAATTGAATATTGGGTTTTTCCACGTTGATTCCACATCAAGGTCAATTTTTGCAGGGACAATCTTGTCACTGAAAGTTTGTATTCTCAAGGATAAAATTTCAAAATAATTGTAATTGTGTATTGACCAATTATGGACAAATTGGTCCATGAAAGATTAAAATTTCATTGGAAAATTAAGTCATGTCGTGAGGACATTGCTATGAGATCAATCTAGATGAGTCAAATACTGTAATCTCTAAGATAAAAGTTTAAATATGGACTATATTGATTACTATTTTACAATTTTAGAAACATATTTGTCAATTTGTAAAATTCAGGGATTATTTTAACCGACGCTTACAATTTGAAGAACAAATTTGTATTTTCACTCATTTTTTAATAGACAATCCAAACGCGACAAATGAGACCAAAAACATGGTTTAAGAAGAAACAAAACAACATAAAATCAATAATAAAAATTGGATTTTATAAATTTTAATACCAATTAATATTTCTTTTCAAACCTATTTTTTACATATTTTATGTTTCTAATAAATAAGTTCATTTATTAATTTATTTGACTACTAATGGAAAAATATGAAATTGAAATAATTAGGATGATATTTTATAAATATTTTTATCGAGTTGTTTGCATTTTTTTTCAAAAAAGGAAGAAAATTGTGTTTAAGTAGAAAACATGCTTTATGTGTTTGTTTGTTTGGTTGAGTAAAACTTTTCAATATTTTTTAAATTAAAATTATATTTTATTTAGTAATTTTTTTGTGTAATAAAATTCCAAGAAAAAAATAATACTAAACTTCAGAAATTTAAAAATAGAGAATAGATAACAAATAAATATGATTCAAATTTTCATAAATATACTGCTAAAAACTATCCAACTTTAAAGAGTTGGTACAATTTTTAACTTTCCTTATTGCTATATAGTTTTTGTTGTTGTACTTCTAGCTTACATCATCATATCCTTGACCCATGTTGTAGAATTATGGAATCCTGTTGATAAATAAAAATAACAATAAGATGGTTTTGTGATAAAAAATAAATATCATCATTTTAAGTCTTTCTATTTTGAAAAATAATTATTAAATATTAACAATTGTTTTCAAAAACTGTATATGATTTGGTGTGATTTAGCAAGAGAAAGACAAACTTACGTGTTGCAGTCAATGCTAGGATCAAACGAAAAAGAAAGACTAATGTTACAAAGTTGTGGGAGTTGTTTTGATTTGTCAGGGTTAACGCCAAATTTTGTTGAAGCTCCTTTGAGACATTCACAAACATCACGTCGAACTTGAGTTGTATTTGCCTTTAGATTTAAATTTTGTGCTCCTTCACAACAGGTAATAGATGGCGTTGGTTGGCCTACTCCTGTCAAAAAAGGTACGCATGGCACCAATGACACAATAGCCTAAGAGCAACTGATGTCTGCATCCAATGTTGTCACTTGCATGCCTAAAACCATTACAAACATTAAAAAAGCAATAATCTTCTTCCCCATCATCTTAATTTAATTATTTGTATACACTATACACTTTAGGTTTTTATAAAGTTTTAAGATGATCAACCACCACAAGCGTCCTTTAATTTATAGACAAGATAGGTTACCATTTTATGGTAAAACATAAGTGTCTATTTTATTTTTATTTATTAAAAAATTAAATCTCATTAGAGTCTTCATTTTTCATTTTCTTCTGAATGTTAATTATTAACTTAAATATGCATGAATTATAACTACTAATGACTAAGGCATTAAATTCTATCAATCAAATAATCTTTAGGAATGATTATTTTTATGGTAAAAAATATTAAATATTTATCTTAAATTAAATATTACTTATTAGAACTAAATATAATGATGTTAATAATAATAATAATAACAGTAATAATATTAATTATAAGAATAGTAATATTAAAATAATAATAATAATTGAATACATACGAAGAATTTACTAAAAACAAAAATATGTACCAAATAAAATTATAAAATTAATTTATCCAAAGAAATCAAACAATTAAATTTATTTACTAAATTTCCTTATTATAATTTTGTTATCGTATTCAGATAAATTTCATCAACCGATTAATTATACTACTATTATGGTAAATTGTCAGTGTATGTTAACTATACATATATTTATTTTGGCATTTATTAATGATTTTATTTTTTTCTTCTTCATTTAAATATTTTTAAATATTATTTTTTTATATAGTTTTATCTAAAATTCACTATTTTATAAACATTTTCAAGAAATTTTCAATGTGGGACATTTTATTGTAATTTAAGAAAGAGTTTAATTTGTATACATTGGTGTAAAATATTTTACACAATTAATAAATCATGATCAATCATCTGAGTGACTTTTTAAATTGTTATCAAAAAATAAAAATTAATAAAACAATAGTGATTAATTGATCATGTAAAAACTTTTTAATATGATAGTATGTATAAATTAAATTTTTCATGCAATATTCAATTTTTTTATCTAGAAAAACTAAAATTATAATAAAATAAATAAATATAAAATTTATTGAGTACATTAAAAATGAATGACTTATTTATTTTTTATGTAGACAAATCTGAATTTTTACATTTGAGGCTAGTTTTTAAAATAAAAATATTTATTTTTGGTTTACCATAATAAATATTAATGTACATATATTATTTCTTAAAAAAATTAACCTAATTAGACACTATATAAACAGAAGTGTTTAGAGAAAATGAGATAGAGAGTCGACTCACTAATTTTAACATAGATCTTACTCTCACGCTAAAATGATGTTAGCGTATGTTTTTTTCTTTTTCTTTAGCGTGCGCTTTTGGTCGACTTTAAACAAAAAATTTCTAGTGTTGAAGTGCTTGAATCCACCATCTCGAGAATCCTATTAGTTCTCCGGTGCACTATTTTTGCACAACTTTCTCCATAATTACTCATTTCGAAGTAAATACAAACAAGAGATAAAAATGAAAGGAAAGTTGAGAAGAAAATGGAGAAGTGTTTGAATCTATCATTTGGTGAATTATAAATAATTTTATGTCACATCTTTGTTACATGATATTCACTATTACTACCCACTTCAACCCGTATTAATATAGAAAGAGAGAAAAAATTTCACTTGATTGTTTTGGAGTTGGTTTCACTCAAATTGGACTTACGGTGAAGAAAAATGGCGCAAACTAAGGAATTTTATAAACGGAGAAGTCGGGTATTTTAGAAAGAAATTTGATTGGTTAAAAATATGAGGAAGTATGTTTATTTGGCTATCTAAATGAATAAAACAACATACTAAAATTTGGACAAGAAAAAACAAAAATTTCCGGAACAATCATCGATCATCGGTGTCAAACTATATATTGTTGTCCAACTCCCTTCTCCAGTTTTTTTTTTTTTTTTTTTTTGTTTCATTTTATTAACAATTAGGGTTCACACATGGGTCAAACCAATTAGTCCCTTTATTTTTTTTATAAATAAAACTATTAAATACTAAAACTAATGACATAATTTATTTAATAAATATTACTAATATTTCCAAAGTAATATTTTATAAAATAAAGTAATTAATCTTTTAAAATATATTACTATCAAAACTCTCTTGTTCAAAATAATCACCATAAAGATACTTATTTTTTCTACATACTCACATTAAAATACTACCATCATTAACGAATATTCAAAATTATAAAATAAATAAGTATAAAATCAACACTTTATATTAATTACTGAATCATATTAAATTTATAAATATATATATATATTTATAATCACAATGTTATAACAAGTATATAAAAATAAAGAAAATAAAAAATAATATTACCACTATGTCAAGATAATTATTGATAAAATAAATAATTAAAATAAAATATATTTAGAATTAAATAAATATAATTAAGTACACATTTAAATTTATCCAAACGCATAAAAGAATGTTAGACTAATTGGGTACGTTTATATACAGATATAATCATATAAAATCTTATTCTTCAATGTATTACACTAATATACTATTACTTTTAAAAAAGTAAAATATAAAATATTTATTATTTATGTCGTTAATTTAATATAATGTGTACGAAATTAAAACATCATAGAAAATATCCATATAACAAAAATTAATCACAAATTTTATCAACATGTATTCTATAATAATTTTAACGTCAAATTAATTATTTAAAATCCTATTAAATTAATTAAATAGTTTATCATAAAATTTAGGGTGTTACGTTATAGTAGACTAGAAGGATTAATTTGCAGTATTCTACATTATTTTTGGATAAGTAATTATGGATATTACAATGGTCTTGCAAATTGCAAGCTACAGTCAAATTAATTCTTGAATTTTGTGAATTGGCAAATACATCCCTAACTTTTAAAAATATCAATAAAAGTAGTTTGTGTGTAAACTTTTTTCGTTGAGCATTTTTATGTGACTCTGTAATTGAATATTGGGTTTTTCCACGTTGATTCCACATCAAGGTCAATTTTTGCAGGGACAATCTTGTCACTGAAAGTTTGTATTCTCAAGGATAAAATTTCAAAATAATTGTAATTGTGTATTGACCAATTATGGACAAATTGGTCCATGAAAGATTAAAATTTCATTGGAAAATTAAGTCATGTCGTGAGGACATTGCTATGAGATCAATCTAGATGAGTCAAATACTGTAATCTCTAAGATAAAAGTTTAAATATGGACTATATTGATTACTATTTTACAATTTTAGAAACATATTTGTCAATTTGTAAAATTCAGGGATTATTTTAACCGACGCTTACAATTTGAAGAACAAATTTTTATTTTCACTCATTTTTTAATAGACAATCCAAACCCGACAAATGAGACCAAAAACATGGTTTAAGAAGAAACAAAACAACATAAAATCAATAATAAAAATTGGATTTTATAAATTTTAATACCAATTAATATTTCTTTTCAAAACTATTTTTTACATATTTTATGTTTCTAATAAATAAGTTCATTTATTAATTTATTTGACTACTAATGGAAAAATATGAAATTGAAATAATTAGGATGATATTTTATAAATATTTTTATCGAGTTGTTTGCATTTTTTTTCAAAAAAGGAAGAAAATTGTGTTTAAGTAGAAAACATGCTTTATGTGTTTGTTTGTTTGGTTGAGTAAAACTTTTCAATATTTTTTAAATTAAAATTATATTTTATTTAGTAATTTTTTTGTGTAATAGAATTCCAAGAAAAAAATAATACTAAACTTCAGAAATTTAAAAATAGAGAATAGATAACAAATAAATATGATTCAAATTTTCATAAATATACTGCTAAAAACTATCCAACTTTAAAGAGTTGGTACAATTTTTAACTTTCCTTATTGCTATATAGTTTTTGTTGTTGTACTTCTAGCTTACATCATCATATCCTTGACCCATGTTGTAGAATTATGGAATCCTGTTGATAAATAAAAATAACAATAAGATGGTTTTGTGATAAAAAAAAAATATCATCATTTTAAGTCTTTCTATTTTGAAAAATAATTATTAAATATTAACAATTGTTTTCAAAAACTGTTTATGATTTGGTGTGATTTAGCAAGAGAAAGACAAACTTACGTGTTGCAGTCAATGCTAGGATCAAACGAAAAAGAAAGACTAATGTTACAAAGTTGTGGGAGTTGTTTTGATTTGTCAGGGTTAACGCCAAATTTTGTTGAAGCTCCTTTGAGACATTCACAAACATCACGTCGAACTTGAGTTGTATTTGCCTTTAGATTTAAATTTTGTGCTCCTTCACAACAGGTAATAGATGGCGTTGGTTGGCCTACTCCTGTCAAAAAAGGTACGCATGGCACCAATGACACAATAGCCTCAGAGCAACTGATGTCTGCATCCAATGTTGTCACTTGCATGCCTAAAACCATTACAAACATTAAAAAAGCAATAATCTTCTTCCCCATCATCTTAATTTAATTATTTGTATACACTATACACTTTAGGTTTTTATAAAGTTTTAAGATGATCAACCACCACAAGCGTCCTTTAATTTATAGACAAGATAGGTTACCATTTTATGGTAAAACATAAGTGTCTATTTTATTTTTATTTATTAAAAAATTAAATCTCATTAGAGTCTTCATTTTTCATTTTCTTCTGAATGTTAATTATTAACTTAAATATGCATGAATTATAACTACTAATGACTAAGGCATTAAATTCTATCAATCAAATAATCTTTAGGAATGATTATTTTTATGGTAAAAAATATTAAATATTTATCTTAAATTAAATATTACTTATTAGAACTAAATATAATGATGTTAATAATAATAATAATAACAGTAATAATATTAATTATAAGAATAGTAATATTAAAATAATAATAATAATTGAATACATACGAAGAATTTACTAAAAACAAAAATATGTACCAAATAAAATTATAAAATTAATTTATCCAAAGAAATCAAACAATTAAATTTATTTACTAAATTTCCTTATTATAATTTTGTTATCGTATTCAGATAAATTTCATCAACCGATTAATTATACTACTATTATGGTAAATTGTCAGTGTATGTTAACTATACATATATTTATTTTGGCATTTATTAATGATTTTATTTTTTTCTTCTTCATTTAAATATTTTTAAATATTATTTTTTTATATAGTTTTATCTAAAATTCACTATTTTATAAACATTTTCAAGAAATTTTCAATGTGGGACATTTTATTGTAATTTAAGAAAGAGTTTAATTTGTATACATTGGTGTAAAATATTTTACACAATTAATAAATCATGATCAATCATCTGAGTGACTTTTTAAATTGTTATCAAAAAATAAAAATTAATAAAACAATAGTGATTAATTGATCATGTAAAAACTTTTTAATATGATAGTATGTATAAATTAAATTTTTCATGCAATATTCAATTTTTTTATCTAGAAAAACTAAAATTATAATAAAATAAATAAATATAAAATTTATTGAGTACATTAAAAATGAATGACTTATTTATTTTTTATGTAGACAAATCTGAATTTTTACATTTAAGGCTAGTTTTTAAAATAAAAATATTTATTTTTGGTTTACCATAATAAATATTAATGTACATATATTATTTCTTAAAAAAATTAACCTAATTAGACACTATATAAACAGAAGTGTTTAGAGAAAATGAGATAGAGAGTCGACTCACTAATTTTAACATAGATCTTACTCTCACGCTAAAATGATGTTAGCGTATGTTTTTTTCTTTTTCTTTAGCGTGCGCTTTTGGTCGACTTTAAACAAAAAATTTCTAGTGTTGAAGTGCTTGAATCCACCATCTCGAGAATCCTGTTAGTTCTCCGGTGCACTATTTTTGCACCACTTTCTCCATAATTACTCATTTCGAAATAAATACAAACAAGAGATAAAAATGAAAGGAAAGTTGAGAAGAAAATGGAGAAGTGTTTGAATCTATCATTTGGTGAATTATAAATAATTTTATGTCACATCTTTGTTACATGATATTCACTATTACCACCCACTTCAACCCGTATTAATATAGAAAGAGAGAAAAAATTTCACTTGATCGTTTTGGAGTTGGTTTCACTCAAATTGGACTTACGGTGAAGAAAAATGGCGCAAACTAAGGAATTTTATAAACGGAGAAGTCGGGTATTTTAGAAAGAAATTTGATTGGTTAAAAATATGAGGAAGTATGTTTATTTGGCTATCTAAATGAATAAAACAACATACTAAAATTTGGACAAGAAAAAACAAAAATTTCCGGAACAATCATCGATCATCGGTGTCAAACTATATATTGTTGTCCAACTCCCTTCTCCAGTTTTTTTTTTTTTTTTTTTTTGTTTCATTTTATTAACAATTAGGGTTCACACATGGGTCAAACCAATTAGTCCCTTTATTTTTTTTATAAATAAAACTATTAAATACTAAAACTAATGACATAATTTATTTAATAAATATTACTAATATTTCCAAAGTAATATTTTATAAAATAAAGTAATTAATCTTTTAAAATATATTACTATCAAAACTCTCTTGTTCAAAATAATCACCATAAAGATACTTATTTTTTCTACATACTCACATTAAAATACTACCATCATTAACGAATATTCAAAATTATAAAATAAATAAGTATAAAATCAACACTTTATATTAATTACTGAATCATATTAAATTTATAAATATATATATATATTTATAATCACAATGTTATAACAAGTATATAAAAATAAAGAAAATAAAAAATAATATTACCACTATGTCAAGATAATTATTGATAAAATAAATAATTAAAATAAAATATATTTAGAATTAAATAAATATAATTAAGTACACATTTAAATTTATCCAAACGCATAAAAGAATGTTAGACTAATTGGGTACGTTTATATACAGATATAATCATATAAAATCTTATTCTTCAATGTATTACACTAATATACTATTACTTTTAAAAAAGTAAAATATAAAATATTTATTATTTATGTCGTTAATTTAATATAATGTGTACGAAATTAAAACATCATAGAAAATATCCATATAACAAAAATTAATCACAAATTTTATCAACATGTATTCTATAATAATTTTAACGTCAAATTAATTATTTAAAATCCTATTAAATTAATTAAATAGTTTATCATAAAATTTAGGGTGTTACGTTATAGTAGACTAGAAGGATTAATTTGCAGTATTCTACATTATTTTTGGATAAGTAATTATGGATATTACAATGGTCTTGCAAATTGCAAGCTACAGTCAAATTAATTCTTGAATTTTGTGAATTGGCAAATACATCCCTAACTTTTAAAAATATCAATAAAAGTAGTTTGTGTGTAAACTTTTTTCGTTGAGCATTTTTATGTGACTCTGTAATTGAATATTGGGTTTTTCCACGTTGATTCCACATCAAGGTCAATTTTTGCAGGGACAATCTTGTCACTGAAAGTTTGTATTCTCAAGGATAAAATTTCAAAATAATTGTAATTGTGTATTGACCAATTATGGACAAATTGGTCCATGAAAGATTAAAATTTCATTGGAAAATTAAGTCATGTCGTGAGGACATTGCTATGAGATCAATCTAGATGAGTCAAATACTGTAATCTCTAAGATAAAAGTTTAAATATGGACTATATTGATTACTATTTTACAATTTTAGAAACATATTTGTCAATTTGTAAAATTCAGGGATTATTTTAACCGACGCTTACAATTTGAAGAACAAATTTTTATTTTCACTCATTTTTTAATAGACAATCCAAACCCGACAAATGAGACCAAAAACATGGTTTAAGAAGAAACAAAACAACATAAAATCAATAATAAAAATTGGATTTTATAAATTTTAATACCAATTAATATTTCTTTTCAAAACTATTTTTTACATATTTTATGTTTCTAATAAATAAGTTCATTTATTAATTTATTTGACTACTAATGGAAAAATATGAAATTGAAATAATTAGGATGATATTTTATAAATATTTTTATCGAGTTGTTTGCATTTTTTTTCAAAAAAGGAAGAAAATTGTGTTTAAGTAGAAAACATGCTTTATGTGTTTGTTTGTTTGGTTGAGTAAAACTTTTCAATATTTTTTAAATTAAAATTATATTTTATTTAGTAATTTTTTTGTGTAATAGAATTCCAAGAAAAAAATAATACTAAACTTCAGAAATTTAAAAATAGAGAATAGATAACAAATAAATATGATTCAAATTTTCATAAATATACTGCTAAAAACTATCCAACTTTAAAGAGTTGGTACAATTTTTAACTTTCCTTATTGCTATATAGTTTTTGTTGTTGTACTTCTAGCTTACATCATCATATCCTTGACCCATGTTGTAGAATTATGGAATCCTGTTGATAAATAAAAATAACAATAAGATGGTTTTGTGATAAAAAAAAAATATCATCATTTTAAGTCTTTCTATTTTGAAAAATAATTATTAAATATTAACAATTGTTTTCAAAAACTGTATATGATTTGGTGTGATTTAGCAAGAGAAAGACAAACTTACGTGTTGCAGTCAATGCTAGGATCAAACGAAAAAGAAAGACTAATGTTACAAAGTTGTGGGAGTTGTTTTGATTTGTCAGGGTTAACGCCAAATTTTGTTGAAGCTCCTTTGAGACATTCACAAACATCACGTCGAACTTGAGTTGTATTTGCCTTGAGATTTAAATTTTGTGCTCCTTCACAACAGGTAATAGATGGCGTTGGTTGGCCTACTCCTGTCAAAAAAGGTACGCATGGCACCAATGACACAATAGCCTCAAAGCAACTGATGTCTGCATCCAATGTTGTCACTTGCATTCCTAAAACCATTACAAACATTAAAAAAGCAATAATCTTCTTCCCCATCATCTTAATTTAATTATTTGTATACACTATACACTTTAGGTTTTTATAAAGTTTTAAGATGATCAACCACCACAAGCGTCCTTTAATTTATAGACAAGATAGGTTACCATTTTATGGTAAAACATAAGTGTCTATTTTATTTTTATTTATTAAAAAATTAAATCTCATTAGAGTCTTCATTTTTCATTTTCTTCTGAATGTTAATTATTAACTTAAATATGCATGAATTATAACTACTAATGACTAAGGCATTAAATTCTATCAATCAAATAATCTTTAGGAATGATTATTTTTATGGTAAAAAATATTAAATATTTATCTTAAATTAAATATTACTTATTAGAACTAAATATAATGATGATAATAATAATAATAATAACAGTAATAATATTAATTATAAGAATAGTAATATTAAAATAATAATAATAATTGAATACATACGAAGAATTTACTAAAAACAAAAATATGTACCAAATAAAATTATAAAATTAATTTATCCAAAGAAATCAAACAATTAAATTTATTTACTAAATTTCCTTATTATAATTTTGTTATCGTATTCAGATAAATTTCATCAACCGATTAATTATACTACTATTATGGTAAATTGTCAGTGTATGTTAACTATACATATATTTATTTTGGCATTTATTAATGATTTTATTTTTTTCTTCTTCATTTAAATATTTTTAAATATTATTTTTTTATATAGTTTTATCTAAAATTCACTATTTTATAAACATTTTCAAGAAATTTTCAATGTGGGACATTTTATTGTAATTTAAGAAAGAGTTTAATTTGTATACATTGGTGTAAAATATTTTACACAATTAATAAATCATGATCAATCATCTAAGTGACTTTTTAAATTGTTATCAAAAAATAAAAATTAATAAAACAATAGTGATTAATTGATCATGTAAAAACTTTTTAATATGATAGTATGTATAAATTAAATTTTTCATGCAATATTCAATTTTTTTATCTAGAAAAACTAAAATTATAATAAAATAAATAAATATAAAATTTATTGAGTACATTAAAAATGAATGACTTATTTATTTTTTATGTAGACAAATCTGAATTTTTACATTTGAGGCTAGTTTTAAAAATAAAAATATTTATTTTTGGTTTACCATAATAAATATTAATGTACATATATTATTTCTTAAAAAAATTAACCTAATTAGACACTATATAAACAGAAGTGTTTAGAGAAAATGAGATAGAGAGTCGACTCACTAATTTTAACATAGATCTTACTCTCACGCTAAAATGATGTTAGCGTATGTTTTTTTCTTTTTCTTTAGCGTGCGCTTTTGGTCGACTTTAAACAAAAAATTTCTAGTGTTGAAGTGCTTGAATCCACCATCTCGAGAATCCTGTTAGTTCTCCGGTGCACTATTTTTGCACAACTTTCTCCATAATTACTCATTTCGAAATAAATACAAACAAGAGATAAAAATGAAAGGAAAGTTGAGAAGAAAATGGAGAAGTGTTTGAATCTATCATTTGGTGAATTATAAATAATTTTATGTCACATCTTTGTTACATGATATTCACTATTACCACCCACTTCAACCCGTATTAATATAGAAAGAGAGAAAAAATTTCACTTGATCGTTTTGGAGTTTGTTTCACTCAAATTGGACTTACGGTGAAGAAAAATGGCGCAAACTAAGGAATTTTATAAACAGAGAAGTCGGGTATTTTAGAAAGAAATATGATTGGTTAAAAATATGAGCAAGTATGTTTATTTGGCTATCTAAATGAATAAAACAACATACTAAAATTTGGACGAGAACAAACAAAAAATTCCGGAACAATCATCGATCATCGGTGTCAAACTATATGTTGTTGTCCATCTCCCTTCTCCAGTTTTTTTTTTTTCATTTTATTAACGATTAGGGTTCACACATGGGTCAAACCCATTAGTCCCTTTATTTTTTTTATAAATAAAACTATTAAATACTAAAACTAATGACATAATTTATTTAATAAATATTACTAATATTTCCAAAGTAATATTTTATAAAATAAAGTAATTAATCTTTTAAAATATATTACTATCAAAACTCTCTTGTTCAAAATAATCACCATAAAGATACTTATTTTTTCTACATACTCACATTAAAATACTACCATCATTAACGAATATTCAAAATTATAAAATAAATAAGTATAAAATCAACACTTTATATTAATTACTGAATCATATTAAATTTATAAATATATATATATATTTATAATCACAATGTTATAACAAGTATATAAAAATAAAGAAAATAAAAAATAATATTACCACTATGTCAAGATAATTATTGATAAAATAAATAATTAAAATAAAATATATTTAGAATTAAATAAATATAATTAAGTACACATTTAAATTTATCCAAACGCATAAAAGAATGTTAGACTAATTGGGTACGTTTATATACAGATATAATCATATAAAATCTTATTCTTCAATGTATTACACTAATATACTATTACTTTTAAAAAAGTAAAATATAAAATATTTATTATTTATGTCGTTAATTTAATATAATGTGTACGAAATTAGAACATCATAGAAAATATCCATATAACAAAAATTAATCACAAATTTTATCAACATGTATTCTATAATAATTTTAACGTCAAATTAATTATTTAAAATCCTATTAAATTAATTAAATAGTTTATCATAAAATTTAGGGTGTTACGTTATAGTAGACTAGAAGGATTAATTTGCAGTATTCTACATTATTTTTGGATAAGTAATTATGGATATTACAATGGTCTTGCCAATTGCAAGCTACGGTCAAATTAATTCTTGAATTTTGTGAATTGGCAAATACATCCCTAACTTTTAAAAATATCAATAAAAGTAGTTTGTGTGTAAACTTTTTTCGTTGAGCATTTTAATGTGACTCTGTAATTGAATATTGGGTTTTTCCACGTTGATTCCACATCAAGGTCAATTTTTGCAGGGACAATCTTGTCACTGAAAGTTTGTATTCTCAAGGATAAAATTTCAAAATAATTGTAATTGTGTATTGACCAATTATGGACAAATTGGTCCATTAAAGATTAAAATTTCATTGGAAACTTAAGTAATGTCGTGAGGACATTGCTATGAGATCAATCTAGATGAGTCAAATACTGTAATCTCTAAGATAAAAGTTTAAATATGGACTATATTGATTACTATTTTACAATTTTAGAAACATATTTGTCAATTTGTAAAATTCAGGGATTATTTTAACCGACGCTTACAATTTGAAGAACAAATTTGTATTTTCACTCATTTTTTAATAGACAATCCAAACGCGACAAATGAGACCAAAAACATGGTTTAAGAAGAAACAAAACAACATAAAATCAATAATAAATATTAGATTTTATAAATTTTAATACCAATTAATATTTCTTTTCAAAACTATTTTTTACATATTTTATGTTTCTAATAAATAAGTTTATTTATTAATTTATTTGACTACTAATGGAAAAATATGAAATTGAAATAATTAGGATGATATTTTATAAATATTTTTATCGAGTTGTTTGCATTTTTTTTCAAAAAAGGAAGAAAATTGTGTTTAAGTAGAAAACATGCTTTATGTGTTTGTTTGTTTGGTTGAGTAAAACTTTTCAGTATTTTTTAAATTAAAATTATATTTTATTTAGTAATTTTTTTGTGTAATAGAATTCCAAGAAAAAAATAATACTAAACTTCAGAAATTTAAAAATAGAGAATAGATAACAAATAAATATGATTCAATTTTTCATAAATATACTGCTAAAAACAATCCAACTTTAAAGAGTTGGTACAATTTTTAACTTTCCTTATTGCTATATAGTTTTTGTTGTTGTACTTCTAGCTTACATCATCATATCCTTGACCCATGTTGTAGAATTATGGAATCCTGTTGATAAATAAAAATAACAATAAGATGGTTTTGTGATAAAAAAAAATATCATCATTTTAAGTCTTTCTATTTTGAAAAATAATTATTAAATATTAACAATTGTTTTCAAAAACTGTATATGATTTGGTGTGATTTAGCAAGAGAAAGACAAACTTACGTGTTGCAGTCAATGCTAGGATCAAACGAAAAAGAAAGACTAATGTTACAAAGTTGTGGGAGTTGTTTTGATTTGTCAGGGTTAACGCCAAATTTTGTTGAAGCTCCTTTGAGACATTCACAAACATCACGTCGAACTTGAGTTGTATTTGCCTTTAGATTTAAATTTTGTGCTCCTTCACAACAGGTAATAGATGGTGTTGGTTGGCCTACTCCTGTCAAAAAAGGTACGCATGGCACCAATGACACAATAGCCTCAGAGCAACTGATGTCTGCATCCAATGTTGTCACTTGCATTCCTAAAACCATTACAAACATTAAAAAAGCAATAATCTTCTTCCCCATCATCTTAATTTAATTATTTGTATACACTATACACTTTAGGTTTTTATAAAGTTTTAAGATGATCAACCACCACAAGCGTCCTTTAATTTATAGACAAGATAGGTTACCATTTTATGGTAAAACATAAGTGTCTATTTTATTTTTATTTATTAAAAAATTAAATCTCATTAGAGTCTTCATTTTTCATTTTCTTCTGAATGTTAATTATTAACTTAAATATGCATGAATTATAACTACTAATGACTAAGGCATTAAATTCTATCAATCAAATAATCTTTAGGAATGATTATTTTTATGGTAAAAAATATTAAATATTTATCTTAAATTAAAAATTACTTATTAGAACTAAATATAATGATGTTAATAATAATAATAACAGTAATAATATTAATTATAAGAATAGT
>JBBPBR010000004.1:47196652-47207226 GCA_037974775.1 Cicer pinnatifidum
AAATTAGAACATCATAGAAAATATCCATATAACAAAAATTAATCACAAATTTTATCAACATATATTCTATAATAATTTTAACGTCAAATTAATTATTTAAAATCCTATTAAATTAATTAAATAGTTTATCATAAAATTTAGGGTGTTACGTTACAGTAGACTAGAAGGATTAATTTGCAGTATTCTACATTATTTTTGGATAAGTAATTATGGATATTACAATGGTCTTGCAAATTGCAAGCTACGGTCAAATTAATTATTGAATTTTGTGAATTGGCAAATACATCCCTAACTTTTAAAAATATCAATAAAAGTAGTTTGTGTGTAAACTTTTTTCGTTGAGCATTTTAATGTGACTCTGTAATTGAATATTGGGTTTTTCCACGTTGATTCCACATCAAGGTCAATTTTTGCAGGGACAATCTTGTCACTGAAAGTTTGTATTCTCAAGGATAAAATTTCAAAATAATTGTAATTGTGTATTGACCAATTATGGACAAATTGGTCCATGAAAGATTAAAATTTCATTGGAAAATTAAGTCATGTCGTGAGGACATTGCTATGAGATCAATCTAGATGTGTCAAATACTGTAATCTCTAAGATAAAAGTTTAAATATGGACTATATTGATTACTATTTTACAACTTTAGAAACATATTTGTCAATTTGTAAAATTCAGGGATTATTTTAACCGACGCTTACAATTTGAAGAACAAATTTGTATTTTCACTCATTTTTTAATAGACAATCCAAACGCGACAAATGAGACCAAAAACATGGTTTAAGAAGAAACAAAACAACATAAAATCAATAATAAAAATTGGATTTTATAAATTTTAATACCAATTAATATTTCTTTTCAAAACTATTTTTTACATATTTTATGTTTCTAATAAATAAGTTCATTTATTAATTTATTTGACTACTAATGGAAAAATATGAAATTGAAATAATTAGGATGATATTTGTGACACCCTAAATCCAAAAATAATATATATATATAATAATTTATATCATATTCTTATAAAATTTGATTCAAATTAAATAAGTAAAATACAAATTAAAACCCTTATTCCCGGTATCACCTATCAGAGCGGGGTTCCTTCCAAACTTGAACTTCAAGACTCATTAACCTGTAATAACTGCGATTTCGCAAACGCAGGGCCCAGCCAGTCAAACACAAACAACGAAGGAGGTGAGTTTTGAAATCATGTTAATAGTATAATATGAGTAAGAAGAACACGCAAACAATCATAATAGAACCGTATCATAATCACTTTACGATATATCAAAATATTTAATTAAATAATATCATACTATAACATCAAAGTCACCCAAGTAAAATAATCATCTCATTATAATATGCACTAAATCATCTAATTAATATTACCTTTGAAACACATCAATCACAACAAAACAATCACAAGGAAATGCAATGCTATGCATGAGCTTAGACTCTACTTCACAATGTGGTACCATTCTAACTCTGAAGTACTTGGTTAGGAGGCCTGATACTATGCCACTACAAGAGTGGACGGACAATTCATGAATGGCCAAGTCCTCATAGATCCCCTCAACTCAACCCGAGACACATATACGCGACGGTCGGGGTACTCTTGTGTTGCACGGTAGCTCCCGGCCTTAGGGAATAACCCACTAATCCACTTAGGAATTCCCCACTAGGTGTACCCCCAAGGTCTATCAGTCTTACTTTACAGTTCGACTGTAGCCCTCCACGATCAGGCTCATTCAGTTGTACTTCCCCATAATCACTAGGCTTGTCAGGCCCTACCTATATGATGACAAAATAATCTTCACTTCACAATTCACAATATTTATTTTCTCCCCCCATTAGCTTTGACTACTCCATTAAGAGCACCATATTTAAGAATCATCACTATCTCATCAAGTATGGGGTACTTCAATATTTTCATCACAATTTTATAATATCATTAATCATAAATAATCATGATCATCGTATAAACTCATCATAATTTTATAACATCACTATCATCAATCAAAAATCATCATTATCATCACGTAAGCATATATCAAACCATGCATCCATATTTTATTATCACATCACATAATTTCATCTAAGCAAACATGTACACATAATTTCATTCAACATCCAACATCACAATAATAACAAATATCAACTACCACACAAGTATCGAAAATTAAATCAATCAACACCTTATAGAATTTCTATTTCACATTTTAATCTCACAATTCTCATATTTCAAATTAATCAATTTATCTCTCAAAGGGCTACTGCCGTACGTAGCAAGCCCCGGATGAATCGTTGGGAAATACGGTTTTCCCGTTCATCTCACAATATATTATACTCATGAATTCAAACGCTCTCTCACCCCTTACCTTATTTTGAAGCTTTCACACACGAATGCGATTCCACGAGCAAACAACCTTTGTTCATTGACTCTTTGTCCTTCAATCGATCTAACTCGATAGTTTATAAGTAAATGTTAAAAATAAATTATGAGAAGATACTCTAAAAACTAAATTCGAAATTCGGTCAAGAAAAATTACCATAAATAAGAAACCCAATCATTGGATAATATAGTCACTTTTCACACGGTCGTTTTGGCGTTGGTTTCACTCAAATCGGACTTACGGTTAAGGAGAACGATGCAAAATAACGAATTTCAAATTTGGATGAGAACGGAGAAGCTTTTACGGAACAGTTATCGATCACCGGTGTAAAAAACGATAGGTTTGTTGTTGTGTTTACTCTTTGGTTCTACGGCTTCCCATTCAACTCCCTTCCCTTTTCTTTGTTTTGTTTTATTTTAGTACAAATCAGGGTTCACAAGGTCTCTTTATTTATATTTTGGTTTTGGAAAGCGGCGGATAGAAAACAAGTAGCAAAACCTAACAAACTCATCTAAATATTTGCAAAACCTAACAAACTCATCTAAATATTTGCATACCTTACATATATCAATCGGATTCTACAATTTAGCTTGTCCTATATATTTTAATGTATCATTATTATTTATTTATCTATTTATTTTAAAGAAACAATTATATGGATATTTATTTCTTTATTTTTTTTAATAATATGTTTAATTAGGTTTTATTCTTCTATATGGATCTAACCCATAAAACACATTTTTATAATAACTATAATTATTACTATAATATTTCTCAAAATCAACCCATAAAAACACTATCATCTTTATAAAATAGTCAAAATGATAAAATGAATAAATATAACATCAAATTAATTAGCCATGAAATTTATCAACATATATTCTAAAATAATATTCTTCATCAAATTAATTATTTAAAATTCTATTTAATTAATAAAATAGTTTATTATAAAATTTGGGGTGTTACAGGCCTACTCCTGTCAAAAAAGGTACGCATGGCACCAATGACATAATAGCCTCAGAGCAACTGATGTCTGCATCCAATGTTGTCACTTGCATGCCTAAAACCATTACAAACATTGAAAAAGCAATAATCTTCTTCCCCATCATCTTAATTTAATTATTTGTATACACTATACACTTTAGGTTTTTATAAAGTTTTAAGATGATCAACCACCACAAGCGTCCTTTAATTTATAGACAAGATAGGTTACCATTTTATGGTAAAACATAAGTGTCTATTTTATTTTTATTTATTAAAAAATTAAATCTCATTAGAGTCTTCATTTTTCATTTTCTTCTGAATGTTAATTATTAACTTAAATATGCATGAATTATAACTACTAATGACTAAGGCATTAAATTCTATCAATCAAATAATCTTTAGGAATGATTATTTTTATGGTAAAAAATATTAAATATTTATCTTAAATTAAATATTACTTATTAGAACTAAATATAATGATGTTAATAATAATAATAATAACAGTAATAATATTAATTATAAGAATAGTAATATTAAAATAATAATAATAATTGAATACATACGAAGAATTTACTAAAAACAAAAATATGTACCAAATAAAATTATAAAATTAATTTATCCAAAGAAATCAAACAATTAAATTTATTTACTAAATTTCCTTATTATAATTTTGTTATCGTATTCAGATAAATTTCATCAACCGATTAATTATACTACTATTATGGTAAATTGTCAGTGTATGTTAACTATACATATATTTATTTTGGCATTTATTAATGATTTTATTTTTTTCTTCTTCATTTAAATATTTTTAAATATTATTTTTTTATATAGTTTTATCTAAAATTCACTATTTTATAAACATTTTCAAGAAATTTTCAATGTGGGACATTTTATTGTAATTTAAGAAAGAGTTTAATTTGTATACATTGGTGTAAAATATTTTACACAATTAATAAATCATGATCAATCATCTGAGTGACTTTTTAAATTGTTATCAAAAAATAAAAATTAATAAAACAATAGTGATTAATTGATCATGTAAAAACTTTTTAATATGATAGTATGTATAAATTAAATTTTTCATGCAATATTCAATTTTTTTATCTAGAAAAACTAAAATTATAATAAAATAAATAAATATAAAATTTATTGAGTACATTAAAAATGAATGACTTATTTATTTTTTATGTAGACAAATCTGAATTTTTACATTTGAGGCTAGTTTTTAAAATAAAAATATTTATTTTTGGTTTACCATAATAAATATTAATGTACATATATTATTTCTTAAAAAAATTAACCTAATTAGACACTATATAAACAGAAGTGTTTAGAGAAAATGAGATAGAGAGTCGACTCACTAATTTTAACATAGATCTTACTCTCACGCTAAAATGATGTTAGCGTATGTTTTTTTCTTTTTCTTTAGCGTGCGCTTTTGGTCGACTTTAAACAAAAAATTTCTAGTGTTGAAGTGCTTGAATCCACCATCTCGAGAATCCTGTTAGTTCTCCGGTGCACTATTTTTGAACCACTTTCTCCATAATTACTCATTTCGAAATAAATACAAACAAGAGATAAAAATGAAAGGAAAGTTGAGAAGAAAATGGAGAATAGATAACAAATAAATATGATTCAAATTTTCATAAATATACTGCTAAAAACTATCCAACTTTAAAGAGTAGGTACAATTTTTAACTTTCCTTATTGCTATATAGTTTTTGTTGTTGTACTTCTAGCTTACATCATCATATCCTTGACCGATGTTGTAGAATTATGGAATCCTGTTGATAAATAAAAATAACAATAAGATGGTTTTGTGATAAAAAAAAAAATCATCATTTTAAGTCTTTCTATTTTGAAAAATAATTATTAAATATTAACAATTGTTTTCAAAAACTGTATATGATTTGGTGTGATTTAGCAAGAGAAAGACAAACTTACGTGTTGCAGTCAATGCTAGGATCAAACGAAAAAGAAAGACTAATGTTACAAAGTTGTGGGAGTTGTTTTGATTTGTCAGGGTTAACGCCAAATTTTGTTGAAGCTCCTTTGAGACATTCACAAACATCACGTCGAACTTGAGTTGTATTTGCCTTTAGATTTAAATTTTGTGCTCCTTCACAACAGGTAATAGAAGGCGTTGGTTGGCTTACTCCTGTCAAAAAAGGTACGCATGGCACCAATGACACAATAGCCTCAGAGCAACTGATGTCTGCATCCAATGTTGTCACTTGCATGCCTAAAACCATTACAAACTTTAAAAAAGCAATAATCTTCTTCCCCATCATCTTAATTTAATTATTTGTATACACTATACACTTTAGGTTTTTATAAAGTTTTAAGATGATCAACCACCACAAGCGTCCTTTAATTTATAGACAAGATAGGTTACCATTTTATGGTAAAACATAAGTGTCTATTTTATTTTTATTTATTAAAAAATTAAATCTCATTAGAGTCTTCATTTTTCATTTTCTTCTGAATGTTAATTATTAACTTAAATATGCATGAATTATAACTACTAATGACTAAGGCATTAAATTCTATCAATCAAATAATCTTTAGGAATGATTATTTTTATGGTAAAAAATATTAAATATTTATCTTAAATTAAATATTACTTATTAGAACTAAATATAATGATGTTAATAATAATAATAATAACAGTAATAATATTAATTATAAGAATAGTAATATTAAAATAATAATAATAATTGAATACATACGAAGAATTTACTAAAAACAAAAATATGTACCAAATAAAATTATAAAATTAATTTATCCAAAGAAATCAAACAATTAAATTTATTTACTAAATTTCCTTATTATAATTTTGTTATCGTATTCAGATAAATTTCATCAACCGATTAATTATACTACTATTATGGTAAATTGTCAGTGTATGTTAACTATACATATATTTATTTTGGCATTTATTAATGATTTTATTTTTTTCTTCTTCATTTAAATATTTTTAAATATTATTTTTTTATATAGTTTTATCTAAAATTCACTATTTTATAAACATTTTCAAGAAATTTTCAATGTGGGACATTTTATTGTAATTTAAGAAAGAGTTTAATTTGTATACATTGGTGTAAAATATTTTACACAATTAATAAATCATGATCAATCATCTAAGTGACTTTTTAAATTGTTATCAAAAAATAAAAATTAATAAAACAATAGTGATTAATTGATCATGTAAAAACTTTTTAATATGATAGTATGTATAAATTAAATTTTTCATGCAATATTCAATTTTTTTATCTAGAAAAACTAAAATTATAATAAAATAAATAAATATAAAATTTATTGAGTACATTAAAAATGAATGACTTATTTATTTTTTATGTAGACAAATCTGAATTTTTACATTTGAGGCTAGTTTTAAAAATAAAAATATTTATTTTTGGTTTACCATAATAAATATTAATGTACATATATTATTTCTTAAAAAAATTAACCTAATTAGACACTATATAAACAGAAGTGTTTAGAGAAAATGAGATAGAGAGTCGACTCACTAATTTTAACATAGATCTTACTCTCACGCTAAAATGATGTTAGCGTATGTTTTTTTCTTTTTCTTTAGCGTGCGCTTTTGGTCGACTTTAAACAAAAAATTTCTAGTGTTGAAGTGCTTGAATCCACCATCTCGAGAATCCTGTTAGTTCTCCGGTGCACTATTTTTGCACAACTTTCTCCATAATTACTCATTTCGAAATAAATACAAACAAGAGATAAAAATGAAAGGAAAGTTGAGAAGAAAATGGAGAAGTGTTTGAATCTATCATTTGGTGAATTATAAATAATTTTATGTCACATCTTTGTTACATGATATTCACTATTACCACCCACTTCAACCCGTATTAATATAGAAAGAGAGAAAAAATTTCACTTGATCGTTTTGGAGTTGGTTTCACTCAAATTGGACTTACGGTGAAGAAAAATGGCGCAAACTAAGGAATTTTATAAACGGAGAAGTCGGGTATTTTAGAAAGAAATTTGATTGGTTAAAAATATGAGGAAGTATGTTTATATGGCTATCTAAATGAATAAAACAACATACTAAAATTTGGACAAGAAAAAACAAAAATTTCCGGAACAATCATCGATCATCGGTGTCAAACTATATATTGTTGTCCAACTCCCTTCTCCAGTTTTTTTTTTTTTTTTTTTTTGTTTCATTTTATTAACAATTAGGGTTCACACATGGGTCAAACCAATTAGTCCCTTTATTTTTTTTATAAATAAAACTATTAAATACTAAAACTAATGACATAATTTATTTAATAAATATTACTAATATTTCCAAAGTAATATTTTATAAAATAAAGTAATTAATCTTTTAAAATATATTACTATCAAAACTCTCTTGTTCAAAATAATCACCATAAAGATACTTATTTTTTCTACATACTCACATTAAAATACTACCATCATTAACGAATATTCAAAATTATAAAATAAATAAGTATAAAATCAACACTTTATATTAATTACTGAATCATATTAAATTTATAAATATATATATATATTTATAATCACAATGTTATAACAAGTATATAAAAATAAAGAAAATAAAAAATAATATTACCACTATGTCAAGATAATTATTGATAAAATAAATAATTAAAATAAAATATATTTAGAATTAAATAAATATAATTAAGTACACATTTAAATTTATCCAAACGCATAAAAGAATGTTAGACTAATTGGGTACGTTTATATACAGATATAATCATATAAAATCTTATTCTTCAATGTATTACACTAATATACTATTACTTTTAAAAAAGTAAAATATAAAATATTTATTATTTATGTCGTTAATTTAATATAATGTGTACGAAATTAGAACATCATAGAAAATATCCATATAACAAAAATTAATCACAAATTTTATCAACATGTATTCTATAATAATTTTAACGTCAAATTAATTATTTAAAATCCTATTAAATTAATTAAATAGTTTATCATAAAATTTAGGGTGTTACGTTATAGTAGACTAGAAGGATTAATTTGCAGTATTCTACATTATTTTTTTATAAGTAATTATGGATATTACAATGGTCTTGCAAATTGCAAGCTACGGTCAAATTAATTCTTGAATTTTGTTAATTGGCAAATACATCCCTAACTTTTAAAAATATCAATAAAAGTAGTTTGTGTGTAAACTTTTTTCGTTGAGCATTTTAATGTGACTCTGTAATTGAATATTGGGTTTTTCCACGTTGATTCCACATCAAGGTCAATTTTTGCAGGGACAATCTTGTCACTGAAAGTTTGTATTCTCAAGGATAAAATTTCAAAATAATTGTAATTGTGTATTGACCAATTATGGACAAATTAGTCCATGAAAGATTAAAATTTCATTTGAAAATTAAGTCATGTTGTGAGGACATTGCTATGAGATCAATCTAGATGAGTCAAATACTATAATCTCTAAGATAAAAGTTTAAATATGGACTACATTGATTACTATTTTACAATTTTAGAAACATATTTGTCAATTTGTAAAATTCAGGGATTATTTTAACCGACGCTTACAATTTGAAGAACAAATTTGTATTTTCACTCGTTTTTTATTAGACAATCCAAACGCGACAAATGAGACCAAAAACATGGTTTAAGAAGAAACAAAACAATATAAAATCAATAATAAAAATTGGATTTTATAAATTTTAATACCAATTAATATTTCTTTTCAAAACTATTTTTTACATATTGTATGTTTCTAACAAATAAGTTCATTTATTAATTTATTTGACTACTAATGGAAAAATATGAAATTGAAATAATTAGGATGATATTTTATAAATATTTTTATCGAGTTGTATGCATTTTTTTTCAAAAAAGGAAGAAAATTGTGTTTAAGTAGAAAACATGCTTTATGTGTTTGTTTGTTTGGTTGAGTAAAACTTTTCAATATTTTTTAAATTAAAATTATATTTTATTTAGTAATTTTTGTGTGTAATAGAATTCCAAAAAAAAAAATAATATTACACTTCAGAAATTTAAAAATAGAGAATAGATAACAAATAAATATGATTCAAATTTTCATAAATATACTGCTAAAAACTATCCAACTTTAAAGAGTTGGTACAATTTTTAACTTTCCTTATTGCTATATAGTTTTTGTTGTTGTACTTCTAGCTTACATCATCATATCCTTGACCGATGTTGTAGAATTATGGAATCATGTTGATAAATAAAAATAACAATAAGATGGTTTTGTGATAAAAAAAATATCATCATTTTAAGTCTTTCTATTTTGAAAATTAATTATTAAATATTAACAATTGTTTTCAAAAACTGTATATGATTTGGTGTGATTTAGCAAGAGAAAGACAAACTTACGTGTTGCAGTCAATGCTAGGATCAAACGAAAAAGAAAGACTAATGTTACAAAGTTGTGGGAGTTGTTTTGATTTGTTAGGGTTAACGCCAAATTTTGTTGAAGCTCCTTTGAGACATTCACAAACATCACGTCGAACTTGAGTTGTATTTGCCTTTAGATTTAAATTTTGTGCTCCTTCACAACAGGAAATAGATGGCGTTGGTTGGCCTAATCCTGTCAAAAAAGGTACGCATGGCACCAATGACACAATAGCCTCAGAGCAACTGATGTCTGCATCCAATGTTGTCACTTGCATGCCTAAAACCATTACAAACATTAAAAAAGCAATAATCTTCTTCCCAATCATCTTAATTTAATTATTTGTATACACTATACACTTTAGGTTTTTATAAAGTTTTAAGATGATCAACCATCACAAGCGTCCTTTAATTTATAGACAAGATAGGTTACCATTTTATGGTAAAACATAAGTGTCTATTTTATTTTTATTTATTAAAAAATTAAATCTCATTAGAGTCTTCATTTTTCATTTTCTTCTGAATGTTAATTATTAACTTAAATATGCATGAATTATAACTAGTAATGACTAAGGCATTAAATTCTATCAATCAAATAATCTTTAGGAATGATTATTTTTATGGTAAAAATTATTAAAAATTAAACATTTATGTTAAATGAAATAATACTTATTAGAACTAATTTTACATAATCTAAATATTAAAGTAAATAATAAAAAATGTGCACTAATATTAAAAAATTAAATCTCATTAGAGTCTTCATTTTATATTTCATTTTGAATATTAATTATTATCTTAAATAT
>JBBPBR010000004.1:47207736-47234814 GCA_037974775.1 Cicer pinnatifidum
TTTTTTTGTTTCATTTTATTAACAATTAGGGTTCACACATGGGTCAAACCCATTAGTCCCTTTATTTTTTTTTTATAAATAAAACTATTAAATACTACAACTAATGAAATAATTTATTTAATAAATATTAACAATCATCGATCATCGGTGTCAAACTATTGATAGGGGTATGACCTCATATTTTGTAGAAATAATGCAGACTAATGCCTATTCTAACAAAATGCTAAACAGTTAACTAAATTCAACAATTTATCAAACACAAGATTAACTAAGGTCCCAATTATCAATCCTACAAGAATACTAACAATAAAAGATATTGTGTAATATAGGGTGCAGCAGAAACAATTGAGATTTAGCAGATTTATTCAAATACAATCATGCAATCAAGAACAATAAAAACACTGCAGAAATAAAGGAGATAAGGGAAAGAAAAATGTACGCAGCAATTTTTATATTGGTTCAGCCGCCTGCAAGACGGCCTATGTCCAGTCCTAAGATCAAATCTGATCTTAGCCTTTTCCAATAGAATATCGCATAGTCGATTTACAGATATTCCAGCTCCTCGCCTATCAATCTTAAACCACTCTTCCTATTCTATTCTTATCTCCCTGAATCCCAAAGTTTATCTCCTATAAACTCTTCCAAGATTTTAGTCAAGTGTCTTCTTGATGACATCCCTCAACACAGAAGATCACTACCAGTTTCAACTTGATTTTCTCAATGTTATTTGAATACAGAATTGTTTATAGAAAGTCTAAAAACAAAAATATACAATTTCTTGAGCAAGCTTCTTCTCAAAGTGTCTTTCTCGTTGCAATCTTGTTCAGTCTTTGTTGATCACGAAGGATGAATGTTCAAGTCTGAAAAAGCAATGTTCAATGTTATTTCACTGTGAGAAAGAGATATCAGAAAGTTGTTATGTATCTTGTGTATCTTATGTTATGAGAAGAAGAGAATTAAAACAGTTTATATAGTTTTAGAAGAAAAAAACAACAGATGAATCGATTTGCCCAATCGATTCATTAAAGTTATAAAGCAGGCTCAATCGATTGCGCGAATCTTGTTTTTCTTGAATCTTGAAACTACATAAACCAATCGATTTACTCAATCGATTATTTTAATGCACTCTTCAGAATTAAGTACCAGTTCATATATGAATCGATTTGCATAATCGATTTGGAATGTTTTGTTCCAACAACGAGATAAAAACAATCGATTTACTCAGTCGATTCAGATATTGACATAATTGATTTGCCATGTGCTAAGTCTTCTCTGTTACTAAAACATTTGTACCAATCGATTTAGCCAATCGATTTCACTGGTCACAGGGACTCAGTGATTTTCACCCAATCGATTTGGCTAATTACAGAGAGTTAGCTTAATCAAGTTAATCGATGTGCCTAATTGATTATGGGCTTAAGTCTGAAGAACAGTTTATCATTTGGGTCATTCAATCGATGTACCAAATCGATTGATGCAAAACTTGTTACAAAAAGAATAGTTCAATGGATTGTGTCAATCGGTTGTGTTTGTCCCAAACCAAGTTTATTTTGAAACATATTTTGTCCAATCGATTTGCCTAATCGATTAGTTAATAAGAGGCTTGGCTCTGTAACTTTCACAATCGATTTAATCAAATAGAATAGTCTTGTGATTGGAACAATCGATTTGCCAAATCGATTAGCCTGCAAAATAGCATGCTACTGACTTGCACACTTAATTTTCAGTAAATGTGAAAATCGATTTGCCTAATCGATTTCCTAATCACATAGATTATGCAATATCAAACAACCCTATTACAAAATCGATTTATCTAATCGATTTTCTCAGTCAGTTTTCCAACTTTTGTTGATTCCTTGAGTTCCAAGCTATTGTCTCAAGTTTGTAGGGTTGAGTTTTTGTTCCTGAAATTTTTCTTAGTGTACAATGTTAGATTTATCCCATGATGTATGTTTGTCAATAATATAAAAAATTGACTTATCAGAGCATTTGAAGAAAAACAAAGCAAAGTGTATCAGAACATTTTGCAGTAGCGCACTGGTATTAGATCAGTCAATAGTATCAGAGCAGGTTACATTGATCAAGTATAACAATATCAGAGCAAATATCAACACTATGTCAGAGCAGATATGAATTGTGTAGCAGCATTGGAAGCAAAACATAAGTGCATTTCAAGTCAAGTTATAAATTTTCTCCCCCTTTGTCAGTTAATTCAAAAAGAGGTAAAGGAGAGAATCATGAAAGGAGAAGTTTTCTGCAACGAATTTCTCCCCCTATGTTAATAACAAAGAGAGCACTTGCGATAATGGCGTTAGATCAAATGTAAAAAGCAGTTTTAAAACAGATTATGGCACATAATAGAAATCATCAATATAGATCAAGCATTTAAACATAAGATAGTCTTTCATATATATTAAAAATGGTACATAGAATCAAGAACATTACACAGAAACGCACAGCAAAACAAAACAACAAAGAACTTAAAAACCTAAACGTCTAGATTGGGCTGCTCCTCACTATTAGCTAGGGTTGAAGGAGAGACCGCTGTATTATCCTCAGCAGGTGTCTCCTCAACATGAGGTTCAGGTTCATCTAAAGTCACGGGATTTGGTTCTTCAGTTGCTTGTCGGTCAATCTCAGCAACATCGCTAAAAGACAATTTAATGCCTAGCTGTTCCTAGATTGTTGCGACATCCTGTGCAACCAATTTCAAGTCAGCTTGAATCTTTTCCTGTGCAGCTTCAATCCTTGCAACTGACGCCTCCATTTTGGCGTTGTGAGCTGCCTGCACTGCTATGAACTCAAGCAGTTTGGCAAAGACATCAGGGTCTGCTGCAACTGGTTCAGCAGGGGTTCCAGTGTATTGCTGAGCTTGTTCAGCATTTGTTTGAGGTCTTTTCCAAATGCCATTCACCCGTCGCAGCTGCATTTGGTTCACAATGGATTCACCAAAAGAATGAGTTGTCTTTGACGATTCTTCATTTTTGAATGAGATCTTGAAGTGCTCCAGGATTTTTGTGATCAGCTGTGGGTATGGAAGCACTAGCTTACCCTGTGCAGCTTCCAACATATGTCTGAGGACAATCCATGCCCAGCTCATCTTGAGCTCTTTGCACAGTCCCCACAGCAGAACAATGTCCAACCTTTGGACAACAGCATGGTTTCCGGAGCGAGGGACAAGCATCCGGGTGAGCGCATACATCAGCATTCTTTGCTGAACCTTCATCTGGCCGATCGGTAATGAAACCGATTCAACAAACCCATCGACCATTAGGTCCTGCATAGCTGTTTGCCTCCCCAGCGAAGCTTCCCAACCTTCATCAGCTATATCGGCGTCAGAGCTTCCGTCGACTGAGTTTCCATGATAAGGTAGTCCCGACAGATTCGAGAACTCCTCAAACGTCATGGAAATCTTCTTTCCTTTAACTGTTGTTTTGAAACCTGTGTCAGTCATCTTAAACGTTGAGTAGAATGCGCGAATCAGATTGGGATATGAGTCGAGTGAGCAAGACAGAAAATCCTCCAATCCGTGAAACCGCATATGATTTTGGAACGTAAAACCATCCTGGTCGAAGTAAGAAAAATCCAAGAAGCGGGCTTCATGAATTTTCCTTTTTGCAAATACAGGAGGTAGTTTGAACTCCTCAGCTGGTTTACCCTTAGAAACTGGTACCTGCGTTTGTGAATTAGAAGAAACGCTCTTCTTCTTATGTGGAGTTGAGGAAGTACTCTTTTTCTTCTTCTTTTGAGAAATTTCCTTCATTGCATCAGCAAGAAGTTTCTCTGAAGGTGGCTCCTTCCGTTTCTTAGTCTTGCCTTGATCTACGGCAATGCCTTTGCCCTTGTCTTGTGCAGCAATTTTATGAGTAGACACAGAGACACGTTTAGACAAGGTGGGAGGTGGAGAAGGGGTTCTCCCACTAGAAGAAGATGATGGAGAAGGGGTGTTAGGTGAGGTTCTTTTAACTCTAGCCATTGAGAGTAGTTTAGATGCGAAGAATGAGGTATGGAAAATCTGAGATTGAAAAACAGAGTAACAATGAGGATTAAAATCTGAGTATTCAGGGGAAAAGAAACTCTAAATCGATGTTGGGGTTGAAAGAAGTGGTAAGAATCGATTGCCACTGTTCCTTTTATAGATTCAGGTGCGTAAATCGATTGGTCCTGTAAGACCCGTAGTTTTTAAATCCTAAATTATACAATTTTAGGATATTTTGTGTGGAATTTCTTAGGCTGTTAGCCCAGTTTTTGGTATTGAGTGAGTTAAATGCCAAAAATATATTTTTGGAAATTGGATTTAAAATTATTTGTCGAAAAATAATTTATTTCCGTTACGAAGGATTTAATACCGGGCAATTTTGTTAAAAATATTTCGGATTTTAAAACCGTCAATTAAATTGCGACGATAGTAGATATTTTTGACAAAAAGTGGCTTGGAGAGGTTATGGGTGAAATTGTAATTTTAATAAATATCTAGATATTTGTTAAGTTATAATTAATATATATATATATATATATATATATATATATATATATATGTTTGTTTGGAGGAAAAAGGAAAAGAGGTAGAAAAGAAAGAAAATGAACTAGAAAGAAAGGAAATAAGAAGGAAAGAAAGACAAAGGAGAGAGAAAGAAACATTTCTCTTCTTCTTCCTCTGCCCGCGCTCACGCCACCTTCTCCCTTTTTCTTCATTCGTTGGTTTTGCTTCCTTTTTCGTTCTTTGACTTCAAGAATAGAAACCAAAGGATTAGTGGATAAGAGAGCAAGGTTTTCTCAGCTTCATACCTCCTCGTTGTTTCGAAAACGAAGAAAAACGGTATTAGGGATTCAAACACAAACCTCCCCGTTTCACCTAGATCTAAGCTTCGTTTCGCGAAGAGATAGAAGGGAAAGTTGCTCACTACCACGCTACGGTGCTAGGGGACCAACTTTGGAAGCGGCGTTGCGAGCGGAGATTTTACCGGATTTGCTCGCAGTACTGTAATCGCACATTACAGCTAACGTGAAGGTAAGGGCTCCTTCCAAACTTTTAGTTTGCATTTAGGGCCTTATCTGTGGTTGTGTGGAAAAGAATTTTGTTAGGGTTGAAGCGTTGATTTGGGGAAATCGTTTAAGAATGGGGAATCTCTTAATATTTCTGTTTGCTTAATGTCTGTTGTGAAAATCGTTAAGTTAAATGAGTATTAAGAATGGGGAATCTCTTAATATCTACGTTTACTTAATATCGTCGTGAAAATGATTTTGTGGAGAAATGAATTGTTGTGTTTTGGTGTGAATTGTGGAATAAATTTGTGAATATGTTTGAGTTTTGTCCGTGTTGGGATTGTCGCGCCAAAGTGATGCCATGTGATTTGTTGGTTCATCTTGTCTGCGTTGGGATTGTCGAGTCAAGGTGATGCCATGTGATTTGTTGGTTCATTTTGTCCGTGTTGGGATTGTCGCGCCAAGGTGATGCCATGTGATTTGTTGGTTCATCTTGTCTGCGTTGGGATTGTCGAGTCAAGGTGATGCCATGTGATTTGTTGGTTCATCTTGTCCGTGTTGGGATTGTCGCGCCAAGGTGATGCCATGTGATTTGTTGGTTCATCTTGTCTGTGTTGGGATTGTCGAGTCAAGGTGATGCCATGTGATTTGTTGGTTCATCTTGTCCGTGTTGGGATTGTCGAGTCAAGGTGATGCCATGTGATTTGTTGGTTCATCTTGTTTGTGTGGGTATTGCGTTGTAACCGTTAAGCGGTGTGTGTTGATTCAAGTTTATGATTGAGTGTTTGAACTTGAGATGTCATTGTGATTGTGTGATTTTACTAAGTGTTATGTTTTGGAATTGTGTGATAGTGTGTTTGGTTGCAAAACCATTTCGAAACTTAAAATGTCGTGGTAATTGTGTTATAATCGCTAAGTGATTTGTTTTGGAGTTTGTGTAAGTGTGATTGATTGCAAAACTGTTTCGAAACTCAAGATGTCGTGGTGATTGCGTTATAATTGCTAAGTTTGATTGTTTGGATTTGTGGGTAAGTGTTGATTGATTTCGAAACCTTTTGAAAAGCTGAAAAATGCTGAATTTTGCTGTTTTTCTGCTGCTGTCTGATGTGTATTCGAATACAGCAGGCTGTATTTGAATACAAACATGCTGTTTTGCCACTGACTTGCTGTGTAGTCGAATACAGACTGTTGTAGTCGAATACAGACATGTTGTTTTGTCACTGACTTGCTGTGTAGTCGAATACAGACTGTTGTAGTCGAATACAGACATGCTGTTTTGCTGCTGAATGCTGAAATAGCCTTGTATTTGAATACAAAGATGCTGTATTCGAATACAGCAGTGTTGTTTTGTTAAAAACTTCATTTTTCAACCTTGTTTATGAATTTTTAGCATATGGAAACCCTTTTAAGGTGCATGCTAAGTTAAAAAGGTATTTTGTGCATTTAAAAACTTAAATGTTATGTGTTAACTGTTAATTTCGGTTGGTGACCCTTTACAACTATTGTGGAAATCTGGGCTTTGCCCTCATATGAGAATCAGGACAATCTTACCTGTTCGTACCCTACGGATGGGAATGTAGATGGGAATGCTTGACTGGAGCTATGTTAGGAGGATCTTACGGGGCGCGTGGAGATCACTCAGGGTGTATAGTTTTTGTAGAATGATCAGATTAGGTTGACATAGAGGGAACATATGTCTTTATTTTGAATTGTGTTTATTTCAAAGTGGAAGACTGTACCACTTTTTGATGTGTAAATATTTTGGACTCATGTTTCGAAAAACTATTCCGCTGCTTGTAAATTATTATGACTTAATTATTTACCCAAAGGTGTTTCCTTATTTATTTTCTCTGTTTTATTTTAATTTCTTTTAAAAAAAAAAATACACCCTCACTTTGAAAAACGGGGTGTTACATTGGTCACGTCCATCAAACAACTGATTTCAAACTATAGAGACCACCATTGCCCAAAACCATGAAACTTTGTTGTATGAACTCAATGGCCTATCCATCAAAATTGACTGCCATCACCAAGCATATATGGTGATGGAATTATTAAATTTATAACTGGAATAACATACTGATAAGAACACTACAGTTGACGTAGTTGTACAACTTAAGCAAATCGAGGATTTGTGGACAAGGGAGAAATTTAGGAGTTCTCGGATGTAGTGATTGTTTGGTGCTCAGTGTGTTGGGGTCATTCTAAGTGTTCCAGTTTGGTACCAAATGGATGTTTCATACCAAGTGGATGCCAATGAGACTACGTGACAAAGGTATGGGATATTTTACTTCGTCGACAGGATCAAAATTATAGGAAAATAAGGGAAACTCAATGGACTTTGAGAAGATTGTTGACTGCTTGTACATTAAGATAACCTCAGTTATAAGTTGCAATGAGTGCTATTACAGTTCGGTTAAGATAGTCTAAGCCACTATCATGGTTGTTGGTTATTTATTGACAAATTGAGGGACTGATCATCCTTAATCTCTTGTTGATAATAGACAAAACCATGTTGAATGGGACAGACGAGCCTTACCGACTATGAATGGGTACAGAGTTATTAAGCACCTTATGAAAAGGGGTAGGCAAGACTTTCTTCGAGAAGGCCAGGTGAAACAAGTTGTGACTTGTATGTTGAATTTGCGTACAAACCTAGGGTGGATTGTTACTCGTACTTTAAGTTTCGAGGACGAAACTAATTTTAGGGGGGTAGTAATGTAAGACCCGTAGTTTTTAAATCCTTAATTATACAATTTAAGGATATTTTGTGTGGAATTTCTTAGGCTGTTAGCCCCGTTTTTGGTATTAAGTGAGTTAAATGCCAAAAATATATTTGTGGAAATTGGATTAAAATTATTTATCGGAAAATAATTTATTCACGTTACGAAGGATTTAATACCGGGCAATTTTGTTAAAAATATCTCGGGTTGCCGAAAATTGCATCTGTCACTTGAGTTGCGACGAGGGTAGATATTTTTGACAAAAAGTGGTTTGGAGAGGTTATGGGTGAAATTGTAATTTTAATAAATATCTAGATATTTGTTAAGTTATAATTAATATATATATATATATATATATATATATATATATATATATATATATATATATATATATATATATATATATATATATATATATATATATATATATATATATATATATATATATATATATATATATATATATGTTTGTTTGGAGGAAAAAGGAAAAGAGGTAGAAAAGAAAGAAAAGGAACTAGAAAGAAAGGAAATAAGAAGGAAAGAAAGACAAAGGAGAGAGAAAGAAACATTTCTCTTCTTCTTCCTCTGCCCGCGCTCACGCCACCTTCTCCCTTTTTCTTCATTCGTTGGTTTTGCTTCCTTTTTCGTTCTTTGACTTCAAGAATAGAAACCAAAGGATTAGTGGATAAGAGAGCAAGGTTTTCTCAGCTTCATACCTCCTCGTTGTTTCGAAAACGAAGAAAAACGGTATTAGGGATTCAAACACAAACCTCCCCGTTTCACCTAGATCTAAGCTTCGTTTCGCGAAGAGATAGAAGGGAAAGTTGCTCACTACCACGCTACGGTGCTAGGGGACCAACTTTGGAAGCGGCGTTGCGAGCGGAGATTTTACCGGATTTGCTCGCAGTACTGTAATCGCACATTACAGCTAACGTGAAGGTAAGGGCTCCTTCCAAACTTTTAGTTTGCATTTAGGGCCTTATCTGTGGTTGTGTGGAAAAGAATTTTGTTAGGGTTGAAGCGTTGATTTGGGGAAAAACGAATTAATGCTTTATGGGTGAAATTCTAATGTGGGGTTTTGGTGATATTGATGAATGTTTCATGGAAAATGAATTTACCTCATTTATGTATGATTTTGAGTAAATGAAATTTGTTGTGTTTGAGTGATGGATTGTGTTGATTTGTGTCGTCGTATTCGACGTGTTCATAATTGATAATTATAGAATTTGAGATGTGTTTTGTGTGGTTTGTGTGGAAAAATGATTTGGTGTGAATTATGGATTGAATGTGAAAGTATGTTTGAGTTTGTTTTGTGTGGAATTTGAAAACCATTAGGTTAAACGAGTATTAAGAATGGGGAATCTCTTAATGTCTTGTTTACTTGATGTGAGTTTGTGAAAATCATTTAAGTTAAATGAGAATTAAGAATGGGGAATCTCTTAATGTCTCGTTTACTTAATGTTTGTTTTGGAAAATCGTTTAAGTTAAAAGAGTATTAAGAATGGGGAATCTCTTAATATTTCTGTTTGCTTAATGTCTGTTGTGAAAATCGTTAAGTTAAATGAGTATTAAGAATGGGGAATCTCTTAATATCTGTGTTTACTTAATATCGTCGTGAAAATGATTTTGTGGAGAAATGAATTGTTGTGTTTTGGCGTGAATTGTGGAATAAATTTGTGAATATGTTTGAGTTTTGTCCGTGTTGGGATTGTCGCGCCAACGTGATGCCATGTGATTTGTTGGTTCATCTTGTCTGCGTTGGGATTGTCGAGTCAAGGTGATGCCATGTGATTTGTTGGTTCGTTTTGTCCGTGTTGGGATTGTCGCGCCAAGGTGATGCCATGTGATTTGTTGGTTCATCTTGTCTGCGTTGGGATTGTCGAGTCAAGGTGATGCCATGTGATTTGTTGGTTCATTTTGTCCGTGTTGGGATTGTCGCGCCAAGGTGATGCCATGTGATTTGTTGGTTCATCTTGTCTGCATTGGGATTGTCGAGTCAAGGTGATGCCATATGATTTGTTGGTTCATCTTGTCCGTGTTTGTATTGACGAGTCAAGGTGATGCCATGTGATTTGTTGGTTCATCTTGTCCGTGTTGGGATTGTCGCGCCAAGGTGATGCCATGTGATTTGTTGGTTCATCTTGTCTGCGTTGGGATTGTCGAGTCAAGGTTATGCCATGTGATTTGTTGGTTCATTTTGTCCGTGTTTGGATTGTCGAGTCAAGGTGATGCCATGTGATTTGTTGGTTCATCTTGTCCGTGTTGGGATTGTCGCGCCAAGGTGATGCCATGTGATTTGTTGGTTCATCTTGTCTGTGTTGGGATTGTCGAGTCAAGGTGTGGGTATTGCGTTGTAACCGTTAAGCGGTGTGTGTTGATTCAAGTTTATGATTGAGTGTTTGAACTTGAGATGTCATTGTGATTGTGTGATTTTACTAAGTGTTATGTTTTGGAATTGTGTGATAGTGTGTTTGGTTGCAAAACTATTTCGAAACTCAAGATGTCGTGGTGATTGCGCTATAATTGCTAAGTGTGATTGTTTGGATTTGTGGGTAAGTGTTGATTGATTTCGAAACCCTTTGAAAAGCTGAAAAATGCTGAATTTTGCTGTTTTTCTGTTGCTGTCTGATGTGTATTCGAATATAGCAAGCTGTATTCGAATACAGACATGCTGTTTTGCCACTGACTTGCTGTGTAGTCGAATACAGACTGTTGTAGTCGAATACAGACATGCTTTTTGCCACCGACTTACTGTGTAGTCGAATACAGACTATTGTAGTCGAATACAGACATGCTATTTTGCTGTTGAATGCTGAAATAGCCTTGTATTCGAATACAAAGATGCTGTATTCGAATACAATAGTGTTGTTTTGTTAAAAACTTCATTTTTCAACCTTGTTTATGAATTTTTATCATTTGGAAACCCTTTCAAGGTGCATGCTAAGTTAAAAAGGTATTTTGTGCATTTAAAAACTTAAATGTTATGTGTTAACTGTTAATTTCGGTTGGTGACCCTTTACAACTATTGTGGAAATCTGGGTTTTGCCCTCAGATGAGAGTCAGGATGATCCCACCGGTTCGTATCCTCCGGACGGGAATGTTGATGGGAGTGCTTGACTGGAGCTATGTTAGGAGGATCTTACGGGGCGCGTGGAGATCACTTAGGGTGTTTAGTTGTTTTGTCGAATGATCAGACTAGGTTGATAGAGGGAACATATGTCTTTCTTTTGGGTTGCCTTTATTTTTAAACTGGAAGACTGTACCACTTTTGATATGTAAATATTTTGAATTCATATTTTGAGAACTTTTTCCGCTGCTTGTAAATTATTATGACTTAATTATTTATCCAAATGTATTACCTCATTTATTTCTCTGTTTTATTTTAATTTCTTTTGAAAAAAAATACACCCTCGCTTTGAAAAACGGGGTGTTACATTGTGGTATTAGAGCTTTGGTTTGGTTTTCTTTGGGGGTTGTGGAACCTTTGGTTATAGATTGTAAGTCAACCTGTAGGTTGAGATTCTTTATCTGATCATGCGTCGGGGTAATTGGTCTGAGTTGTCAGATCAGGGGTAGTTATTATGTGTTGATATATTCGAAACTTAGTTTTGGAATTATTCGAAGTGGTGTTAACACTTCTTCTTGAGGTTTGTTTTTTCGGAAACACTACCTCCAAGAGGGAACGACGTTGCAAGGATGAACGTCAGTAGGGATGATCAAATGGTTGAAGCTACAAATAACATGGAGGTTTTGTTGTCGCACGAGCTGCTGCAAAGACTTTGCGGGATCTGGAGAAGAGGAAAAGAGAGATCTGTGCTCTTAAGATTAAGAGGGTTAGAATACTTTCATCGTTACCATCCTCCAAAGTTCAAGGGTGATGAGGACTCAGGAAAAGAGTTGACTAGTGGATTCAAGAAGTGGAAAAGATCTTCGAGATGACGGATTGTCAGGCAGAGTTGAAGCAAATCATGACGGCATGGAATTTATAAAATGGTCCCAAGGACACAGAAGCTATGTGTTGGTGCAAACTCGAAGATGATGAGTATGGATGGATTAACATTAGACTAATAAGGGATTTCAAGTAAAGATCTAAGTTGAGGACTCTTGTTAAGAAAAGTATTAGATGTTTTCCTGGTAGATTTCAGGATGAAACTGGATGAAGTTTGACAACTGTCAAGGAGATGTGAACATCATGGAATTGTTGAGAAGATAAGGCTTCCATTCGGAATAACATTTGGTGATTAGGTGTCAATGAAAGAGACTGGTATTGAAGTTAAGGGAGTGTTGCACATTAGGAGTAAATACTTCCTTGGTTAGATAAAATACGCTTTGAGAAATAGTCGATACCTTGAGGGATAAAGTCGAGCATTCGAATTAGACTGGATTCGCAACTTGGATTATTATGTATGAATCTCATGACGAGTATAGGAGTGAGACTATATATTTTGTTCATAAGTGACCAATCTCCTTGTGGTTTAGGAGATAGTAAGTATGGATAGTGATATTGGATGAATCTGTAGACTCATAAGTGTGAATTTTGAGCAATGTTCGGAAAAACATAATGAGTTAAGCCTTGATGTATTTAACTCTATGTTGCCATTAAGTGGAATTTGGAGCATCGAGTACGAGAATACTTCAAGATTGCGGTAATATAAGTTTTGAGAGTCTATTAAAGGATGGAAATCACTGAGAGGATGTTAATATTTTGATAGGACGGAAGGATTATTCGAGATTTGATTTGGGATCCTAAGATGGTTGACTTTTAGTTGATGATTTAAAATCTCGCAAGGTTGGATGGAGGACCAAGTGATGCTTAAAACTTTCATAATCGAAGGAGTTGAGACAGGCAAGTGATAAATAATTCATGTTAAGGATGGAAGTGTTTGGAGATTTCGAGGATCATATTTTAGAATATTATTCAATGATAAAAAGTGAAAAAGAAAAAAATGTAACAACTGATTTATGGTTTAGTTGTTGGTCTTGGGAAGTCAAGCGTGAAGATTTGAAATGATCATTTCAGTAACTAGATGGACGAAGGAAGACATGTGGGTTTTTGAGATACTTTACTGAAAAAAAAATTATGAGGATGAAGTTATAGATAATTATTTCTTAGAAAACGTTTGAGAAGTAATTATTTAGGAGGTTTGATTGTTAGGATTCTTTCAGCTTGTATCTCGGTGAAGGTTGAGAAGGAATAAGAATTCAGCGAGTGGACCAAAAAATTGGAAAATGTACCAAGAAAATTGTTGGAGCAGCACATAGAGATGTAGCTTATGACAATTAAAGATTCCGGAAAGGAATTATCTCACCTAGAAATTCAGACATTGTTATTATAAAGGTATGCCAAGATATAAAGACATTACTTGAGTGCATGTCATGGGGATTGTTATTGTGTTCGTCAATCAAAGGAGTTAAATGTTTGTTTGATAGGAAACAATTGAACATGAAATGGAAAAGTTTGGTGGGAATTAGTAAGCCTTGATTTATTGGAATCACTATGATGAAGATGTATCAAGGTTCAAGGTAGAAATTTAAGGTTTGTATAAATGGAAAAGTGATGGAGTGAATACAATGCGGTTGACCTGTCATAATGAAAGGATAATCATCAAGTTGCAAATGAAGGACACAGTGAAATTAAGAAGTATCAGAATGAATGTTGGCAGTAGAGGTAGGAGGATTATTTTCGAGTTGTGCATAATTGCGAAGTATGTAAGAAATTTTCTAGTGAAGCGTGAATTTAAGGTGTTAGGCATGAGACAAATGTAGACCTTGATCTGTGAATTAAATTCAAGTTGGATTTTAATGGAAAACGTGACTCTTGAAATGAAGTACTAAACTAGAAGGAAGTTTGTGTGTCCCAAGGGGTATAGTCTTTGGCATGATATCGAAAATATTTGAGGAAGCTTCGATCACCAAGCATATGTGGTGATGGAATTATTAAATTTATAACTAGAATAACCTACTGATAAGAACACTACAGTTTGACGTAGTTGTACGACTTAAGAAAAATCGAGGATTTGTGGACAAGGGAGAAATTTAGGAGTTCTCGGATGTAGTGATTGTTCTGTGTTCAGTGTGTTGGGGTCATTCTAAGTGTTTCAGTTTGGTACCAAATGGATGTTTCGTATCAAGTGGATGCAAATGAGGCTACGTGACATAGGTATGGGATATTTTACTTCGTCGACAGGATCAAAGTTATAGACAAATAAGGGAAACTCAATGGACCTTGAGAAGATTGTCGACTGCTGGTACATTAAGATAACCTCAGTTGTAAGTTGCAAGGAGCGCTATTACAGTTCAGATAAGATAGTCTAAGCCACTATCATGGTTGTTGGTTATTTATTGACAAATTGAGGGACTGATCATCCTTAATCTATTGTTGATAATAGACAAAACCATGTTGAATGGGACGGACGAGCCTTACCGACTATGAATGGGTGCAGAGTTATTAAGCACCTTATGAAAAGGGGTAGGCAATACTTTCTTTGAGAAGGCTAGGTGAAACAAGTTGTGACTTGTATGTTGAATTTGAGTACAAACCTAGGGTGGATTGTTACTCGTACTTTAAGTTTCGAGGACGAAACTAATTTTAGGGGGGTACTAATGTAAGACCCGTAGTTTTTAAATCCTAAATTATACAATTTTAGGATATTTTGTGTGGAATTTCTTAGGCTGTTAGCCCAGTTTTTGGTATTGAGTGAGTTAAATGCCAAAAATATATTTTTGGATATATATATATGTTTGTTTGGAGGAAAAAGGAAAAGAGGTAGAAAAGAAAGAAAAGGAACTAGAAAGAAAGGAAATAAGAAGGAAAGAAAGACAAAGGAGAGAGAAAGAAACATTTTTCTTCTTCTTCCTCTGCCCGCGCTCACGCCACCTTCTCCCTTTTTCTTCATTCGTTGGTTTTGCTTCCCTTTGCGTTCTTTGACTTCAAGAATAGAAACCCAAGGATTAGTGGATAAGAGAGCAAGGTTTTCTCAGCTTCATACCTCCCCGTTGTTTCGAAAACGAAGAAAAACGGTATTAGGGATTCAAACACAAACCTCCCCGTTTCACCTAGATCTAAGCTTCGTTTCGCGAAGAGATAGAAGGGAAAGTTGCTCACTACCACGCTACGGTGCTAGGGGACCAACTTTGGAAGCGGCGTTGCGAGCGGAGATTTTACCGGATTTGCTCGCGGTACTGTAATCGCACATTACAGCTAACGTGAAGGTAAGGGCTCCTTCCAAACTTTTAGTTTGCATTTAGGGCCTTATCTGTGGTTGTGTGGAAAAGAATTTTGTTAGGGTTGAAGCGTTGATTTGGGGAAAAACGAATTAATGCTTTATGGGTGAAATTCTAATGTGGGGTTTTGGTGATATTGATGAATGTTTCATGGAAAATGAATTTACCTCATTTATGTATGATTTTGAGTAAATGAAATTTGTTGTGTTTGAGTGATGGATTGTGTTGATTTGTGTCGTCGTATTCGACGTGTTCATAATTGATAATTATAGAATTTGAGATGTGTTTTGTGTGGTTTGTGTGGAAAAATGATTTGGTGTGAATTATGGATTGAATGTGAAAGTATGTTTGAGTTTGTTTTGTGTGGAATTTGAAAACCATTAGGTTAAACGAGTATTAAGAATGGGGAATCTCTTAATGTCTTGTTTACTTAATGTGAGTTTGTGAAAATCATTTAAGTTAAATGAGAATTAAGAATGGGGAATCTCTTAATGTCTTGTTTACTTAATGTTTGTTTTGGAAAATCGTTTAAGTTAAATGAGAATTAAGAATGGGGAATCTCTTAATGTCTCGTTTACTTAATGTTTGTTTTGGAAAATCGTTTAAGTTAAAAGAGTATTAAGAATGGGGAATCTCTTAATATTTCTGTTTGCTTAATGTCTGTTGTGAAAATCGTTAAGTTAAATGAGTATTAAGAATGGGGAATCTCTTAATATCTGCGTTTACTTAATGTCGTCGTGAAAATGATTTTGTGGAGAAATGAATTGTTGTGTTTTGGCGTGAATTGTGGAATAAATTTGTGAATATGTTTGAGTTTTGTCTGTGTTGGGATTGTCGCGCCAAGGTGATGCCATGTGATTTGTTGGTTCATCTTGTCTGCGTTGGGATTGTCGAGTCAAGGTGATGCCATGTGATTTGTTGGTTCATCTTGTCTGCGTTGGGATTGTCGAGTCAAGGTGATGCCATGTGATTTGTTGGTTCATCTTGTCCGTGTTGGGATTGTCGAGTCAAGGTGATGCCATGTGATTTGTTGGTTCATCTTGTCCGTGTTGGGATTGTCGCGCCAAGGTGATGCCATGTGATTTGTTGGTTCATCTTGTCTGTGTTGGGATTGTCGAGTCAAGGTGATGCCATGTGATTTGTTGGTTCATCTTGTCCGTGTTGGGATTGTCGCGCCAAGGTGATGCCATGTGATTTGTTGGTTCATCTTGTCTGTGTTGGGATTGTCGAGTCAAGGTGATGCCATGTGATTTGTTGGTTCATCTTGTTTGTGTGGGTATTGCGTTGTAACCGTTAAGCGGTGTGTGTTGATTCAAGTTTATGATTGAGTGTTTGAACTTGAGATGTCATTGTGATTGTGTGATTTTACTAAGTGTTATGTTTTGGAATTGTGTGATAGTGTGTTTGGTTGCAAAACTATTTCGAAACTCAAGATGTCGTGGTGATTGCGCTATAATTGCTAAGTGTGATTGTTTGGATTTGTGGGTAAGTGTTGATTGATTTCGAAACCCTTTGAAAAGCTGAAAAATGCTGAATTTTGCTGTTTTTCTGTTGCTGTCTGATGTGTATTCGAATACAGCAAGCTGTATTCGAATACAGACATGCTGTTTTGCCACTGACTTGCTGTGTAGTCGAATACAGACTGTTGTAGTCGAATACAGACATGCTGTTTTGCCACCGACTTACTGTGTAGTCGAATACAGACTATTGTAGTCGAATACAGACATGCTATTTTGCTGTTGAATGCTGAAATAGCCTTGTATTCGAATACAAAGATGCTGTATTCGAATACAATAGTGTTGTTTTGTTAAAAACTTCATTTTTCAACCTTGTTTATGAATTTTTATCATATGGAAACCCTTTCAAGGTGCATGCTAAGTTAAAAAGGTATTTTGTGCATTTAAAAACTTAAATGTTATGTGTTAACTGTTAATTTCAGTTGGTGACCCTCAGATGAGAGTCAGGATGATCCCACCGGTTCGTATCCTCCGGACGGGAATGTGGATGGGAGTGCTTGACTGGAGCTATGTTAGGAGGATCTTACGGGGCGCGTGGAGATCACTCAGGGTGTTTAGTTGTTCTGTCGAATGATCAGACTAGGTTGATAGAGGGAACATATGTCTTTCTTTTGGGTTGCCTTTATTTTTAAACTGGAAGACTATACCACTTTTGATATGTAAATATTTTGAATTCATATTTTGAGAAATTTTTCCGCTGCTTGTAAATTATTATGACTTAATTATTTATCCAAATGTATTACCTCATTTATTTCTCTGTTTTATTTTAATTTCTTTTGAAAAAAAATACACCCTCGCTTTGAAAAACGGGGTGTTACAGGTCCAATCGATTAGGTAACCGTTGCTGGGGAAGTCCAATCAACAGAGTCGTTGTGGGACCGTAACGGCTAGTAAAAATAACATAATGGTCATATTGTCAATCGATTTCCCAAATTGATTCCATTAGTTACTAAATCGATTGAGACAATCGATTTCGTATCGATCCATCAACTTTCATATCAGTTCAGATATATGCCTGTCTCAGCATCGATTCACCAAATCGACTTATTTAACTGAATACTTCAAACAAACTCAAACAATCGATTACCCTAATCGATTTCGTGGTAGAGTCTTGAAAAATTCTTCAACTTTGAAGTCTGGGGCCAAAGCAATCGATTTTCCAAATCGATTCTTTAAAAAACATACCAAGTGGTCAATCGATTTCCCTAATCGATTGTAATGGGAAAGTTAAAACATCTGAAGCTTCCTGGGAACAACAAATCGATTCACCAAATCGATTTCGTGTTCTTTCTTTGAAAAAGGAGATACTGTATGGCATAAATCGATTTGAGCAATCGATTTCATAAAGCAATTTACCTGTGTATCCACAGGATAATCGATTGACTAAATCGATTTGACACAGAAATCAGATCTCGCTAGGATCTATGATACCTAGTTTCATCCTAATGTGCAGGAAGCTTTCCTTTGGCAAAGCTTTGGTAAATATGTCAGCCAAATGATCAGCTGTATTGACATATTCAAGCTTGATATTCCCACTTTGAAATTGGTCCCGAATGAAATGATGCCTTATCTCAATGTGCTTGGTTCTAGAATGCATCACTGGGTTCTTAGTGATACTAATTGCACTTGTGTTATCACACATAATAGGCACGGTTCCTAAATCAACACCGAAATCCGATAAGTGTTGTTTCATCCAAAGGATCTGAGCACAGCAACTACCAGCTGCAATGTACTCCGCCTCAGCTGTAGAAAGTGCAATGCTGGTTTGTTTCTTGCTAAACCAAGACACAAGAGAGTTCCCTAGCAAGTGACAAGTACCTGAGGTACTTTTCCTATCTAGTTTGCATCCAGCAAAGTTTGAATCTGAATAACCAACTAAAGTGCAGGTTGATCCTTTGGGATACCATAAGCCTAGACTCCTAGTACCTACTAGATATCTAAATATCCTCTTGACTGCACTAAAGTGAGACTCTTTTGGATCGGATTGATATCTCGCACACATACAAACGCTCAACATGATGTCAGGCCTGCTTGCTGTGAGATAGAGCAATGATCCTATCATACCTCTATACCTTGTAACATCTACAGATTTCCCTTTCTCATCCCTATCTAAATGGTTTCCTTGACTCATCGGAGTATCAATGGACTTGAAGTTATCAAAGCTGAATTTCTTTATCAAATCATTGCAATATTTTGTTTGACTAATGAAGATGCCTTGCTTGCTTTGGTTAATTTGAAATCCCAAGAAATAGGATAGTTCACCCATCATTGACATTTCAAATTTACCTTTCATCAAATTTTCAAAATCTTTGCAAAGCTTATTGTTTGTAGATCCAAAGATTATGTCATCAACATAAACTTGGACCAGCAAGATGTCATTTCCATTAGTTTTTATGAAAAGTGTCTTGTCAACATTTCCTCTTAAAAAATTTTGTTGAAGGAGGAAATTGCTGAGCTTCTCATACCAAGCTCTTGGAGCTTGTTTCAACCCATAAAGGGCTTTTGTTAGCTTGTATACATGATTGGGAAAATCAGAATTCTCAAAACCAGGTGTTTGGCTAACAAAAACTTCCTCTTGGATATCACCATTGAGAAAGGCACTTTTAACATCCATTTGATAAAGCTTAAAGTCCATTATACATGCATAAGTAAGTAGTATTCTAATGGCTTCTAACCTAGCTATAGGGGCATAGGTTTCATCAAAATCTATTCCCTCCTCCTAATTGTAACCCTTGTACAACTCATAAGGAGTTTTCCTAAGAATTGGCCTAATCAAAACTCTGTTGACAACATGTGTGGCAGTGTTAATTGCATCAGCCCAGAAATACTTAGGAATATTTGAGTCCTTAAGCATAGTCCTAGCTAGCTCCTCTAAAGACCTATTTTTCCTCTCTACTACACCATTTTGCTGTGGTGTCCTAGGGGTTGAATACATGTGATGAATACCATTCTGTTCACAATAAGTATCAAAAGAATCATTTTGTAATTCACCTCCATGATCGCTTTTGATTGACATTATTTTCTGACTAGTTTCGTTTTGTACCAAGTTTGCAAACTTTTTAAAAACAGAAAACGCGTCACTTTTATGAGTTAGAAAGAAAGTCCATGTGAATCTAGAATAGTCATCAATTAACACGAATCCATACATATTACCACCAAAACTTCTCACCTGAGATGGACCAAAGAGGTCCATGTGAATCAGCTGCAGAACCCTATTGATTTTGACCATTTCTATTGGGGGAAAAGAAGATTTGACAAGTTTGCTTCTTTCACAAGAATCGCACAATCTATCCTTAGAAAACTTTCTATTGGGAAGACCTATGACTAATTGTTTACTAACAAGTCTATTCAAATGATCTATATGAATGTGTGCAACACGTTTATGCCATAACCATGTTTCATCAGCATTTGATAATAAGCAACAAACAGAATCAGCAGGCATGGCATTTAAATCCAACATGTAGATATTGTTAACTATATCACCAACCAGTTTGATGCTTTTATCATCTTTATGCTCAATTATGCAAGAAAGTGGTGAAAAACTTACTTGAAAACCATTGTCATATAGCTGACTTATACTTAGAAGGTTATGTTTCAGCCCTTCCACGTATAAGACGTTTTTAAGGATTGCAGTCGATTCGCTACCTATGTCACCACTTCCACAAATCTTACCCTTATTGTTATCGTCGTATTTAACAAATCCACCTTCTTTTAGGCTTAGGGACAGGAACATTGATTTGTCCCCTGTCATATGCTTTGAGCATCCACTATCAAGGTACCATTGGTGCCTTGTGGATCTCAAGCATACCTGCAACAAAATCAGAATTTAGGTTTAGGTCCCCAATATAAATTGGGTCCTGGGGGGTCAGTTTCAAACTTTGGTGTCTTGACCTTCAAAATCTGTTTACATCCTCTGTTGGCAAGTTTTTTAAATTTGCAATTGTAAACATAATGTCCTTTTCTACAACAGAAATGACATGTGACAGCAGAGGATGCATACTGTTTTGGTTTGACAAAGACATTATGCATATGACTAGATCTGCCATGGTTCTGGTTATGCTTAACATGCCTATATCCAATTCCATGTTTATTGTGATTATGCTTAGCATGCATATTTGGTTTATAGCCTAGTCCAGATTTCTCATTGAAATTCCTTTGATTAGCAAGAAGTAAGTCTAACTGGTTTTTACTACTGTTAAACTTGTCTAGATCATTATGCAATGCATGATTTTCATTTTTCAAATTTTCATTTGTATCCTTAAGGGAATCATGATCAAGTTTAATCTCATCATACAATATGCATTTCTCATCTAGTAACTTCTTAGTACTAATCAACTTCTTAATGGTACTAACATACTCATCATGTAATTCACTAAATGCATTTTGTAGCTCATCATATGAAGGATTAGATGAACTTACTTCGCTTTCCGAATCTGAGTCTGTTTTAGCCATAAGACACAAATTTGCTTGTTCTTCTTCAGAAGATGAAGAGGATTCGTTGTCATTATCGTTCCATGCAACATAAGCTTTTCTGTATTTGGGGGCTGGTTCCTTGTCTTTGTTCTTAGCAGTTCAGTTTTTGTTTTGCAACTTGTAACACTCAGACTTTATGTGGCCTGTTTTTCCACATTCATAGCAAGTTATTGTCTTGGTGTCATTTTCCTTAGAACTTGCTGGTTTTCTGAACTTATTGTCTTTCTTTTTCAGAAATTTCTTGAACTTCTTGACAAGTAATCCAAGCTCTTCATCATCCTCACTGCTTGATTCACCTGAGCAGCTCTCTTGTTCAACTTTTGATTGGTGTGCTTGAACATTCAGAGACAACCCTTTCCTTTTCCTGTCAATCTGCCCAGATTCATTGAGTCGTTGCAATTCCATCTCATGCTCCCTCAATTTTCCAAACAGTGTAGCTATAGCCATACTTCCAAGATCTTTTGATTCTGCAATGGCAGTAATTTTTGGCTACCATTCCCTAGTTAAACATCGCATGACTTTACTGATTTGTTGATCATTGTCTATTTCCTTTCCTAATGCATTCAGGTTGTTGACAATGTGTGTGAATCTGGTTTGCATGTCGTTAATTGATTCCTCTTTCTTCATACTGAACAGCTCGTACTCATGCATCAAGGTGTTTACACGAGCTCTTTTCACATCCGTGGTTCCTTCATGTGTCTGTTGAAGGGTGTCCCACATCTCTTTTTCTGTTTTACAATTAGACACTCTGAAAAATTCGTCAGCAGATAATGCAGATGTAATAATATTTTTCGCCTTAGCATTATAACCTACCTTCTTCTTGTCATCATCATACCAGTCCGATCTGGGTTTCAAGATAGAAGTTTCACTGGTGCCAGCAATTGTTGGCACAAATGGTCCCTCTAAAACAACATCTAATATGTCTATGCTAGTGTAACACCCCAAATTTTATAATAAACTATTTTATTAATTAAATAGAATTTTAAATAATTAATTTGATGACTAATATTATTTTAGAATATATGTTGATAAATTTCGTGGCTAATTTTCGTTATATGGATGCTTTCTATGATGTGCTAGTATGATACATGTTATATTACATGAGCGATATAAATAATACATATTATATTTTATTATTTGATATATATAAAAAAATAGTATTTTTGTGTAATATATATTTTAAAGAAAAAGAATTTATGCGATTTTACGTGTATATACGTGTACCCAATTAATATAATACTTTTATATGCGCTTGACTGAAGTTAAGTATACACGTAGTTATATTTCAATTATTTATAACTATTTTCTATTTTAAGTTATTTTTTTATAAACAATTATCTTGATATAGAATTGATATTGTGTTTGATTTCGTTTATTTTTAAATACTTGTTATGGTATTGTGATTTAATATATATTTATTATGATTTAGTAATTAATATAAAATATCGATGTTATATTTATTTATTTTATAATTTTGACTATTTTCTAATATGATGGTATTCTTATAATGTGAGTATTTTGATAAATAAGTATAACTGTAGAGATTATTTTGAATGTGAGAGTTTTGATTATTAGTAATATGTTTTTTTATATTGATTATTTTGATTACTCTAATTTACAAAATATTAGTAATGTTTGGAAAACTAAATGGTGTTTGGAGGAATATTAAAAAGGAGATTAAATAATTATTAGTTTTATTTTAACAAAATAAAAATAAAAATAGTAAAATATAAATAAAGAGACCAATGGGTTTGACTATACGAACCCTAAATGTTAATAAAATAAAACAAACAAAAAAAGGGAAGGGAGTTGGAAGGGCAGCCGTAAAACCAAGGAGAAAGCACAACTCTATTGTTTGACACCGGTGATGTTCAAGAAAACTTTCTCCATTTTCGCCCAAATTTGAGTATGTTATTTCATTCATTTAACTCGTCAATTAAACATAATTTTTCCAGATTTTTAACAACCCGAATTTCTCCCTAAAATACCCGATTTCTCCGTTTACAGCAATCCTTATTTTGCATCGTTCTCCTTCACCGTAAGTCCGATTTTAGTGAAACCAACGCCAAAAAGACCGTGTGAAAAGTGGCTATATTATTCACTGATTGGTTTTCTGATTTATGGTAATTTTCTTTGACCGAATTTCGAAATAAGTTTTTAGACTATTTTCGAATAATTTATTTTTGACGTTTACCCATAAATTGTCGAGTTAGATTGATTGAAGGACAAAAAGTCAAAGAACAAATATTGTTTGCTCGTGGAATTGTACTTGTGTATGAAAGCGTCGAAATAAGGTAAGGGGTGAGAGAGCGTTTGAATTCATGAGTATAATATATTGTGAGATGAACGGGAAAACCGTATTTCCCAACGATTCATCCGGGGCTTGCTACGTACGGCAGTAGCCCTTTGAGAGATAAATTGATTAATTTGAAATATGAGAATTGTGAGATTAAAATGTGAAATAGAAATTTTTATAAGGTGTTGATTGATTTAATTTTCGATACTTGTGTGGTAGTTGATATTTGTTATTATTGTGATGTTGGATGTTGGATGAAATTATGTGTACATGTTTGATTAGATGAAATTATGTGATGTGATAATAAAATATGGATGCATGGTTTGATATATGCTTACGTGATGATAATGATGATTTTTGATTGATCATAGTGATGTTATAAAATTGTGATGAGTTTATACGATGATCGTGCTTATTTATGATATTATAAAATTGTGATGAAAATATTGAAGTACCCCATACTTGATGAGATAGTGATGATTCTTAAATATGGTGTTCTTAATGGAGTAGTCTAAGCTAACGGGGGGAGAAAATAAATATTGTGAATTTGTGAAGTGGGGATTATTTTGTCATCATATAGGTAGGGCCTGACAAGCCTTGTGATTCTGGGGAAGTACAACTGAATGAGCCTGATCGTGGCGGTCTACTGTCGAGCCTTAAGGCAAGATTGTTAGACCTTGGAGGTATTCCGGCGGGGAATTCCTAGGTGACTTGGAGGTAGCACTCCAAATGTCGGGAGCTACCATGCAACACACGTTTACCTCGACTGTCACGTATATGTCTCTCGGGTTGAGTTGAGGGGATCTATGAGGACAGGGCCAATTTGAATTGTCCGTCCACCGGGATGGTGGCATAGTATCATGGCCTCCTAACCAAGTACTTCAGAGTTAGAATGGTACCACATTGTGAAGTAGAGTCTAAGCTCTTGCATAGCATTGCATTTCCTTGTGATTGTTTTGTTGTGATTGATGTGTTTCAAAGGTAATAATAATAGTTCTGATTTGATGCATACTATAATGAGATGATTATTTTACTTGAGTGACTTTGATGCTATAGTATGATACTATTTAATTAAATATTTTGATATATCGTAAAATGATTATGATATGGTTCTATTATGATTGTTTGCGTGTTCTTCTTACTCATATTATACTATTATTATACTATCCTAGATTAGTTACAAAAGATTTTATTTTCTTGAAAATATATTTTTATTTACCCGCTGCAATTGTCATAAGAATATGATATAAATTATTATATATATTATTTTGAGATTTAGGGTGTCACAGCTAGCAGCCTCTAGGAAAATCAACATCCTTTGTTTCCAGTACATATATGCGGCCCCGTTAAAGGCAGGGGGCCTAGCCAATGAAGCACCCTCTCCTAGGAATTCTGAGGTCATGGTCTTTTTATGAGAGTTACTCTAAAATAAAGTTGGCTCTGATACCAATTGATAGGGGTATGACCTCAGATTTTGTAGAAATAATGCAGACTAATGCCTATTCTAAGAAAATGCTAAACAGTTAACCTAATTCAACAATTTATCAAACACAAGATTAACTAAGGTCCCAATTATCAATCCTACAAGAATACTAACAATAAAAGATATTGTGTAATATAGGGTGCAGCAGAAACAATTGAAATTCAGCAGATTTATTCAAATACAATCATGCAATCAAGAACAATAAAAACACTGCAGAAATAAAGGAGATAAGGGAAAGAAAAATGTACGCAGCAATTTTTATACTGGTTCAGCCGCCTGCAAGACGGCCTACGTCCAGTCCTAAGATCAAATCTGATCTTAGCCTTTTCCAATAGAATATCGCAGAGTCGATTTACAGATATTCCAGCTCCTCGCCTATCAATCTTAAACCACTCTTCCTATTCTATTCTTATCTCCCTGAATCCCAGAGTTTATCTCCTATAAACTCTTCCAAGATTTCAGTCAAGTGTCTTCTTGATGATATCCCTCAACACAGAAGATCACTACCAGTTTCAACTAGATTTTCTCAATGTTATTTGAATACAGAATTGTTTACAGAAAGTCTAAAAACAGAAATACACAATTTCTTGAGCAAGCTTCTTCTCAAAGTGTCTTTCTCGTTGCAATATTGTTCAGTCTTTGTTGATCACGAAGGATGAATGTTCAAGTCTGAAAAAGCAAAATTCAATGTTATTTCACTGTGAGAAAGAGATATCAGAAAGTTGTTATGTATGTTGTGTATCTTATGTTATGAGAAGAAGAGAATGAAAATAGTTTATATAATTTCAGAAAAAAAAAACAACAGATGAATCGATTTGGCCAATCGATTCATTAAAGTTATAAAGCAGGCTCAATCGATTTCGCGAATCTTGTTTTTCTTGAATCTTGACACTACATAAACCAATCGATTTACTCAATCGATTATTTTAATGCACTCTTCAGAATTAAGTACCAGTTCATATATGAATCGATTTGCACAATCGATTTGGAATGTTTTGTTCCAACAACGAGATCAAAACAATCGATTTACTCAGTCGATTCAGATATTTACATAATCGATTTGGCCATGTGTTAAGTCTTCTCTGTTACTAAAACATTTGTACCAATCGATTTAGCCAATCGATTTCACTGGTCACAGGGACTCTGTGATTTTCACCTAATCGATTTGCCTAATCGATTTGGCTAATTACAGAGAGTTAGCTTAATCAAGTTAATCGATGTGCCTAATCGATTATGGGCTTAAGTCTGAAGAACAGTTTATCATTTGGGTCATTCAATCGATGTACCAAATCGATTGATGCCAAACTTGTTACAAAAAGAATAGTTCAATGGATTGTGTCAATCGATTGTGTTTGTCCCAGACCAAGTTTATTTTGAAACATATTTTGTCCAATCGATTTGCCTAATCAATTAGTTAATAAGAGGCTTGGCTCTATAACTTTCACAATCTATTGTTTCAATCTATTTAATCAAATAGAATAGTCTTGTGATTGGAACAATCGATTTGCCAAATCGATTAGCCTGCAAAACAGCATGCTACTGACTTGCACACTTAATTTTCAGTAAATGTGCAAATCGATTTCCTAATCACATAGATTATGCAATATCAAACAACCCTATTACAAAATCGATTTATCTAATCAATTTTCTCAGTCAGTTTTCCAACTTTTGTTGATTCCTTGAGTTCCAAGCTATTGTATCAAGTTTGTAGGGTTGATTTGTTGTTCCTGAACTTTTTCTCAGTGTACAATGTTAGATTTATCACATGATGTATGTTTGTCAATAATATCAAAAATGGACTTATGTCTAACAACTATATGTTGTTGTCCAACTCCCTTCTCCAGTATTTTTTTTTTGTTTCATTTTATTAACAATTAGGGTTCACACATGGGTCAAACCCATTAGTCCCTTTATTTTTTTTTATAAATAAAACTATTAAATACTAAAAATAATGACATAATTTATTTAATAAATATTACTAATATTTCCAAGGTAATATTTTATAAAATAAAGTAATTAATCTTTTAAAATATATTAATAATCAAAACTCTCTTATTCAAAATAATCACCATAAAGATACTTATTTTTTCTACATACTCACATTAAAATACTACCATCATTAACGAATATTCAAAATTATAAAATAAATAAGTATAAAATCAACCTTTTATATTAATTACTGAATCATATTAAATATATATAAATATATATATATATATATATATTTATAATCACAATGTTATAACAAGTATATAAAAATAAAGAAAATAAAAAATAATATTACCACTATGTCAAGATAATTATTGATAAAATAAATAATTAAAATAAAATATATTTAGAATTAAATAAATATAATTAAGTACACATTTAAATTTA
>JBBPBR010000004.1:47246152-47264902 GCA_037974775.1 Cicer pinnatifidum
TTATTTATTTATTTATTTATTATTCATTTACTTATTTATTTATTTTATTTATTATTTTATTATTTATTCATTTACTTATTCGTTTATTTATTATTTATTTTATTTACTTATCTGTTTATTTATTATTTATTTTGTTGTTTATTTATTTCGTTATTTATTCATTTATCCATAGTAATTAGTTTATTTGTATTTGGCGGTTGTGTGGCGATAATTCCTTTGCGGACTATTAGAGACGACGACCGACAAAGAAACGACCCGTTAGCAGATCAGATTCATTGGACGAAATCTTCAGTCGAGGTAAGGGGTGGGATGAGGTTCGATTTTATGAGTATAAAATAACGTGAGATGAACGGGAATGCTGAAATTCCCAAATGTTCATTCGGGGCTTACTACGTACAGTTGAGCCCTATTTGTAACACCCCAAATTTTATAATAAACTATTTTATTAATTAAATAGAATTTTAAATAATTAATTTGATGACTAATATTATTTTAGAATATATGTTGATAAATTTCATGGCTAATTTTCGTTATATGGATGCTTTCTATGATGTGCTAGTATGATACATGTTATATTACATGAGCGATATAAATAATACATATTATATTTTATTATTTGATATATATATAAAAAAATAGTATTTTAGTGTAATATATATTTTAAAGAAAAATATTTTATGCGATTTTACGTGTATATACGTGTACCCAATTAATATAATACTTTTATATGCGCTTGACTGAAGTTAAGTATACACGTAGTTATATTTCAATTATTTATAACTATTTTCTATTTTAAGTTATTTTTTTATAAACAATTATCTTGATATAGAATTGATATTGTGTTTGTTTTCGTTTATTTTTAAATACTTGTTATGGTATTGTGATTTAATATATATTTATTATGATTTAGTAATTAATATATAATATTTATGTTATATTTATTTATTTTATAATTTTGACTATTTTCTAATATGATGGTATTATTATAATGTGAGTATTTTGATAAATAAGTATAACTGTAGAGATTATTTTGAATGTGAGAGTTTTGATTATTAGTAATATGTTTTTTTTATATTGATTATTTTGATTACTCTAATTTACAAAATATTAGTAATGTTTGGAAAACTAAATGGTGTTTGGAGGAATATTAAAAAGGAGATTAAATAATTATTAGTTTTATTTTAACAAAATAAAAATAAAAATAGTAAAATATAAATAAATAGACCAATGGGTTTGACTCTACCAACCCTAATTGTTAATAAAATAAAACAAACAAAAAAGGGGAAGGGAGTTGGAAGGGCAGCCGTAAAACCAAGGAGAAAACACAACTCTATCGTTTGACACCGGTGATGTTCCAGAAAACTTTCTCCATTTTCGCCCAAATTTGAGTATGTTATTTCATTCATTTAACTCGTCAGTTAAACATAATTTTCCAGATTTTTAACAACTCGAATTTCTCCCTAAAATACCTGATTTCTCCGTTTACAGCAATCCTTATTTTGCACCGTTCTCCTTCACCGTAAGTCTGATTTTAGTGAAACCAACGCCAAAACGATCGTGTGAAAAGTGGCTATATTATCCACTGATTGGTTTTCTGATTTATGGTAATTTTATTTGATCGAATTTCGAAATCATTTTTTAGACTATTTTCGCATAATTTATTTTTGACGTTTACCCATAAATTGTCGAGTTAGATTGATTGAAGGACAAAAAGTCAAAGAACAAATATTGTTTGCTCGTGGAATTGTACTTGTGTATGAAAGCGTCGAAATAAGGTAAGGGGTGAGAGAGCGTTTGAATTCATGAGTATAATATATTGTGAGATGAACGGGAAAACCGTATTTCCCAACGATTCATCCGGGGCTTGCTACGTACGGCAGTAGCCCTTTGAGAGATAAATTGATTAATTTGAAATATGAGAATTGTGAGATTAAAATGTGAAATAGAAATTTTTATAAGGTGTTGATTGATTTAATTTTTGATACTTGTGTGGTAGTTGATATTTGTTATTATTGTGATGTTTGATGTTGAATGAAATTATGTGTACATGTTTGAGTAGATGAAATTATGTGATGTGATAATAAAATATGGATGCATGGTTTGATATATGCTAACGTGATGATAATGATGATTTTTGATTGATGATAGTGATGTTATAAAATTGATGAGTTTATACGATGATCATGATTATTTATGATTAGTGATATTATAAAATTGTGATGAAAATATTAAAGTACCCCATACTTGATGAGATAGTGATGATTCTTAAATATGGTGCTCTTAATGGAGTAGTCTAAGCTAACGAGGGGAGAAAATAAATATTGTGTATTTGTGAAGTGGAGATTATTTTGTCATCATATAGGTAGGGCCTGACAAGCCTAGTGATTCTGGGGAAGTACAACTGAATGAGCCTAATCGTGGCGGTCTGCTGTCGAGCCTTAAGGCAAGATTGTTAGACCTTGGAGGTATTCCGGTGGGGAATTCCTAAGTGACTTGGAGGTAGCACTCCAAATGTCGGGAGCTACCATGCAACACACGTTTACCTCGACTGTCATGTATATGTGTCTCGGGTTGAGTTGAGGGGATCTATGAGGACAGGGCCAATTTGAATTGTCCATCCACCGGGATTGTGGCATAGTATCATGGCCTCCTAACCAAGTACTTCAGAGTTAGAATGGTACCACATTGTGAAGTAGAGTCTAAGCTCATGCATAGCATTGCATTTCCTTGTGATTGTTTTGTTGTAATTGATGTGTTTCAAAGGTAATAATAATTAGATGATTTGATGCATACTATAATGAGATGATTATTTTACTTGAGTGACTTTGATGCTATAGTATGATACTATTTAATTAAATATTTTGATATATCGTAAAATGATTATGATACGGTTCTATTATGATTGTTTGCGTGTTCTTCTTACTCATATTATACTATTAACATGATTTCAAAACTCACCTCCTTCGTTGTTTGTGTTTAACTGGCTGGGCCCTGCGTTTGCGAAATCGCAGTTATTACAGGTTAATGAGTCTTGAAGTTCAAGTTTGGGAGGAACCACGCTCTGATAGGTGATACCGGGAATAAGGGTTTTTATTTTTATTTTTGGGAAACGTGATATCCTAAATTAGTTACAAAAGATTTTATTTTCTTGAAAATATATTTTTATTTACCCGCTGCAATTGTCATAAGTATATGATATAAATTATTATATATATTATTTTGGGATTTAGGGTGTCACACTATTGAGTAATAATAATTAATTAATAAAATGTGAATGGTAATCGTGAGGACTAAAATTTAATTTAGCAACCTATAGAATTGTCATGAATTTATATCAAGATTGCATGCTGTCTGATTTTATGAAATCTTATGCTGGTTGTTAATGTATGAATGATATGTACTTGAATGGTTTTGTACTTGATTGAATTTGTGATATTACTAAAATGTGCCACCTATTGAATTCCTTATTATGTGATTGATGCTATTGGATGAATATTGTGAAGTTAAACTGAAACTTAGTGAGTTGTGATGATCGAGTAAGTTTGAGATATGTGTTGTAGATTTTAGAGTTAAGATTATTTTGTCATCATATAGGGAGGGTCTGACAAGCCTAGTGATTCGGGGAAGTACAACTGAATGAGCCTGATCGTGGAGGGCTACAGTCGAACTGTAAGGTAAGATTGATAGACCTTGGGGGTACACCTAGTGGGGAGTTCCTAAGTGGATTAGTGGGTTATTCCCTAAGGCCGGGAACTACCGTGCAACACAAGAGTACCCCGACTGTTGCGTATATGTGTCTCGAGTTGTGTTGAGGGGATCTATGAGGACTTGGCCATTCATGAATTATCCGTCCACTCTTGTAGTGACATAGTATCAGGCCTCCTAACCAAGTACTTCAGAGTAGAATGGTACCAAATGATGAAGTATAGAGTATAGGACATGCATAGCATTTCATTATTTTGATTGTCTTATTATGAATGGATTTGATAAGTCGTTGATATTATACACTTGACTCTTTTTGGAGATTGTGATAATTTGATTGTTTGTGTGTTCTCCTCGTATATTTTATGCTGTTACATAATTTCGATACTCACCCCTCGTTGTTTGTGTTTGGCGTTCGCGACGGACGCAGACGAGTTATAAGTTGCAGGTGATGACTAATACCATCAGAGAGGCGGAAGCCGTCATGTCTTGGAGACTCTATTTATATGCATTCTATTGATGTTATTTGGAATATTTTTATTTTGGGAATTCCCGCTCTGATAGTGACATCGGGTGGGGACTTTATTTACACTGAATTTAAAACATAAGTATGTGTACTTCAAAAAGGATTTTGTTGTTTGACATTATGATTTCGATTTCATTATGTTTGATGGAAATTTTGAATTTATGTGACATGTTTACGATTACATGATATTCTTTACCTTAATAATAATAAAGAAAAAAAATTATTTGGGGTTTAGGATGTCATATTAGTGGTATCAGAGCTGGTCTATCCAATCAGACCGTAAATGTGTTATGTGTTCGCTATGTTTCCTTGTGTACTCTGTTATGTATTTTGTAGTTATGGTCATTATTGTGTTAGTGTTGTAGAGCTAAGTTAGTTCCTCACTTCCCTAAGTGTCTCACTATATTCGATTGGCTTATCTGATTGATGTAGGTAGTGATGGCTGGTGGAAGGAATGATGCTGCGATTGCTGAGGCTCTAGAGTCCATGGCAGGGGTTACAGTGCAGGCTCTCCAAGCTTTGGCTGCATCTCAAGCTACTGCACAAGCCTCTGCGCAAGCCGCTACTCAAGTTGCACAGATTGCTGCTCAAGCTGTTGCTCAAGCTACTAGCTACAGTGGCGATCAAGGAAATGTGCAAATAAATGAATTCATGGTGATGGATCGATTCCACAAGGCTAACCCCCCATCATTTGAAGGTCACTATAATCCTGATGGAGCTCAAAAGTGGTTGCAAGAAGTTGAAAAAAATTTCAGAGGAGTGACATGCCCCGAAGGACAAAAAGTGCATCTTGGTACCTTTATGTTGACGGAAGAAGTTGAACATTGGTGGGATAATGCGCGCCAACGTTTAGAGAATGCAGGGACTGCAATTACTTGGACTATATTCAAGAACATGTTTCTAACTAAGTATTTCCCTGAAGATATCCGTAATAGAAAGGAGATGGAATTTGTTAAATTGGAACAGGGGAATATGTTAGTAGCGGAGTATGCTGCTAAGTTCGAGGAATTATCCAGGTACTATCCACTCTATGTTGGAGAAGCAGGAGAAAAGTCGAAATGCATCAAGTTTGAAATGGGACTCAGGCCAGAGATCAAGAAACAGGTTGGAATGCAAGAGATTCGTGACTTTCCTACCCTAGTAAATAAGAGTAGAATTTATGATGAGGATAGTCGTGCTGAAAAGGCACATTACCGAAACACTGGAACCATGAAGGACAAGAGGCCTATGCATCATAACAGAGGAAAACCTTACTCTTTTCCTCCTAGTAGATCTGGAAGTCGTTTGAATTATCAACAACACAGTTTTTCGGCTGGAAAAGGAGCTAGTAGTGGTAACGGAAAAAGAAATGGGAACAATTATAGTTATGGGAGTGGTAGAGGAAACCCCAATGGACGAGGAATTAATAGTGGAAATAGTAACAACATGAGTCAAGTCTCGCGCAACAACAATGGTAATAATGGTTATCTAGCTACTCCTATCCGATGTAGCAGGTGTGGAAAGCAGGGTCACATGACATATGAATGTAGAGATGCTGGAATTACTTGTTTTAATTGTCAACAACAAGGCCACATTAGCACCACATGCCCTTACCCAAAGAAGACTCCACAGCCTGGAAACCAGAGTTCCCAAGCCAGCCGACCTAAATCCAATGGAAGAGTCTTTGCCCTCAGTGGTGCAGGAGCGTCTGAGAAAGACAACTTGATCCAAGATACATGTCTCATAAGTGATACTCCTTTATTTGTACTATTTGATTGTGGTGCCACTCATTCTTTTGTTTCTCTAGATTGTGTTAGACGTTTAGGACTACATGTATCTCATTTACAGTATGAGTTGATTGTGAATACCCCAACTAGTGATTCTGTTGATACCTCTAGTGTTTGTCTTGACATTTCTATCCATGTGTGTGGAAAGGACTTTCGAGTTGACTTAGTGTGTCTACCTTTGCGTCTGGTTGATGTGATTCTTGGTATGGATTGGCTATCTGCCAACCGTGTCCGCGTAGATTTTTTTAGTAAAACCATTGAATTCATGGAGTCAGAAGAGAGGGATAAGCCTAGCAATATATCCACCAACCAAGTGAAGGCACTCTTGAAAGAAGATGCCCAGTTATACATGATCCTTGCCTCATTGGAATTTGAAGAAAAAGTGGTAATACGAGATGTTCCTATTGTGTGTGAATTCCCTGAAGTATTCCCTGAAGTTGTCACTAGTTTACCACCAGAGCGTGAAATTGAGTTTAGCATTGACCTTGTACCAGGTACTGGACCCATATCCATGGCACTGCATAGGATGTCTCCCTTAGAATTGTCTGAGCTTAAGAAACAATTGAAAGAGCTTTTAGATAAACAATTTATAAGGCCTAGTGTTTCACCATGGGGTGCACCTATGTTGTTGGTTAAGAAGAAGGATGGCTCTATGAGGTTATGCGTAGATTACCGTCGACTTAATAATATGACAATCAAGAATAAGTATCCGCTACCTAGGATAGATGACCTTATGGATCAATTGAGAGGATCATGTGTGTTTAGTAAGATCGATCTGAGGTCAGGTTACCATCAGATCCGAGTGAAACCTTCTGATACCCCTAAGACTGCCTTTAGGACCCGTTATGGCCATTACGAGTATTTGGTTATGCCTTTTCGTGTGACTAATGCACCAGCAGTGTTTATGGATTACATGAATCGGATCTTTCATCCTTACCTAGACTCTTTTGTGGTTGTGTTTATAGATGATATCTTAGTGTACTCTAAGACTAAGGAAGAACATGGTGAACATTTAAGGATAGTCTTGAAAACCCTTAAGGAAAAACAATTATTTGCCAAGTTGTCTAAGTGTGAATTTTGGTTAGAGGAAGTAAGTTTCCTAGGACACATAATTTCAAAAGGTGGAATAGCTGGTGACCCTACCAAAGTGGAGAGTGTCTTAGAATGGAAAGCACCTAAATCAGTGACTGAGATTAGGAGTTTCCTAGGATTGGCAGGTTATTATCGTAGATTCATAGAAGGATTCTCCAAGTTGGCCTTACCTTTAACTAAGTTGACCCGGAAAGGGGAACTGTTCGTATGGGATACTCATTGTGAGAATAGTTTCCAAGAGCTTAAGAAACGACTGATCTCTGCATCGATCTTAGTATTACCTAACCTGAGTGAACCCTTTGTAGTATATTGTGATGCGTGTGATTCCGGATTAGGTGGAGTACTTATGCAGGATGGGAAGGTAGTAGCATATGTGTAACACCCCAAATTTTATAATAAACTATTTTATTAATTAAATAGAATTTTAAATAATTAATTTGATGAAGAATATTATTTTAGAATATATGTTGATAAATTTCATGGCTAATTAATTTGATGTTATATTTATTCATTTTATCATTTTGACTATTTTATAAAGATGATAGTGTTTTTATGGGTTGATTTTGAGAAATATTATAATAATAATTATAGTTATTATAAAAATGTGTTTTATGGGTTAGATCCATATAGAAGAATAAAACCTAATTAAACATATTATTAAAAAAATAAATAAATAAATATCCATATAATTGTTTCTTTAAAATAAATAGATAAATAAATAATAATGATACATTAAAATATATAGGACAAGCTAAATTGTAGAATCCGATTGATATATGTAAGGTAGGCATGGGCTGTTAACTAATTTTACAAATATTTAGATGAGTTTGTTAGGTTTTGCAAATATTTAGATGAGTTTGTTAAGTTTTGCTAATATTTAGATGAGTTTGTTAGGTTTTGCTGTTTGTTTTCTATCCGCCGCTTTCCAAAACAAAAACATAAATAAAGAGACCTTGTGAACTCTGATTTGTACTAACATAAAACAAAACAAAGAAAAGGGAAAGGAGTTGAATGAGAAGCCATAGAACCAAAGAGTAAACACAATAACAACCTATCGTTTTTGACACCGGTGATCGATAATTGTTCTGTAAAAGCTTCTCCGTTCTCATCCAAATTTGATTATGTTATTTCATTCATTTAACTCATCAATTAAACATAATTTTCCAGATTTTTAACAACTCCAATTTCTCTCTAAAATACTCAACTTCTTCATTTGTAGAATTCGTTATTTTGCACCGTTCTCCTTCACCGTAAGTCTGATTTGAGTGAAACCAACGCCAAAACGACCGTGTGAAACGTGGCTATATTATTCACTGATTGGTTCTCTGATTTATGGTAATTTTCTTTGACCGATTTTCGAATTTAGTTTTTAGAATATCTCCTCATAATTTATTTTTGACGTTTACCCATAAATTGTCGAGTTAGATCGATTGAAGGACAAAGAGTCAAAGAACAAAGACTGTTTGGGCGTCTAATCGTATTCATAGGTGAAAGCGTCGAAATAAGGTAAGGGGTGAGAGAGCGTTTGAATTCATGAGTATAATATATTGTGAGATGAACGGGAAAACCGTATTTCCCAACGATTCATCCGGGGCTTGCTACGTACGGCAGTTGCCCTTTGAGAGATCAATTGATTAATTTGAAATATGAGAATTGTGAGGTTAAAATATGAAATAGAAATTTTTATAAGGTGTTGATTGATTTAATTTTCGATACTTGTGTGGTAGTTGATATTTGTTATTATTGTGATGTTGGATGTTGAATGAAATTATGTGTACATGTTTGCTTAGATGAAATTATGTGATGTGATAATAAAATATGGATGCATGGTTTGATATATGCTTACGTGATGATAATGATGATTTTTGATTGATGATAGTGATGTTATAAAATTGTGATGAGTTTATACGATGATCATGATTATTTATGATTAATGATATTATAAAATTGTGATGAAAATATTGAAGTACCCCATACTTGATGAGATAGTGATGATTCTTAAATATGGTGCTCTTAATGAAGTAGTCTAAGCTAACTAGGGGAGAAAATAAATATTGTGAATTGTGAAGTGAAGATTATTTTGTCATCATATAGGTAGGGCCTGCCAAGCCTAGTGATTCTGGGGAAGTACAACTGAATGAGCCTGATCGTGGAGGGCTACAGTCGAACTGTAAAGTAAGACTGATAGACCTTGGGGGTACACCTAGTGGGGAATTCCTAAGTGGATTAGTGGGTTATTCCCTAAGGCCGGGAGCTACCGTGCAACACAAGAGTACCCCGACCGTCGCGTATATGTGTCTCGGGTTGAGTTGAGGGGATCTATGAGGACTTGGCCATTCATGAATTGTCCGTCCACTCTTGTAGTGGCATAGTATCAGGCCTCCTAACCAAGTACTTCAGAGTTAGAATGGTACCACATTGTGAAGTAGAGTCTAAGCTCATGCATAGCATTGCATTTCCTTGTGATAGTTTTGTTGTGATTGATGTGTTTCAAAGGTAATATTAATTAGATGATTTGATGCATATTATAATGAGATGATTATTTTGCTTTGGTGACTTTGATGTTATAGTATGATACTATTTAATTAAATATTTTGATATATCGTAAAGTGATTATGATACGGTTCTATTATGATTGTTTGCGTGTTCTTCTTACTCATATTATACTATTAACATGATTTCAAAACTCACCTCCTTCGTTGTTTGTGTTTGACTGGCTGGGCCCTGCGTTTGCGAAATCGCAGTTATTACAGGTTAATGAGTCTTGAAGTTCAAGTTTGGGAGGAACCTCGCTCTGATAGGTGATACCGGGAATAAGGGTTTTAATTTGTATTTTACTTATTTAATTTGAATCAAATTTATAGGAATATAATATAAATTATTATATATATATTATTTTGGGATTTAGGGTGTCACAATATGCTTCTAGGCAATTGAAGATTCATGAGAGGAACTACCCTACCCATGACCTAGAACTAGCAGCAGTTGTCTTTGTACTTAAGATGTGGAGACATTATTTATATGGATCTAGATTTGAGGTTTTTAGTGACCATAAGAGCCTTAAGTATCTTTTTGATCAGAAGGAGTTGAACATGAGACAATGTAGGTGGATGGAATTTCTTAAAGATTTTGATTTTGAGCTTAACTATCATCCTGGGAAGGCCAATGTAGTGGCTGATGCCTTGAGTACGAAGACTTTGAGTGTGTCCGCTTTAATGGTTAAGCAGAGTGAGTTGTTGAACCAGTTTAGAGACCTTAGTTTAGTTTGTGAAGTGACACCAAAAAGTATTAAATTGGGCATGTTGAAGGTAACTAGTGGACTATTGGAAGAGATTGAAAAGAGTCAGAAGTTGGATTTATACCTTTTAGATAAGTTACAGTCAACTGACCAAGGGAGAGAACCTGACTTTAAAATAGGTGTGGATGGAATTTTGAGATTTAAGGAGAGGATTTGTGTTCCCGATGTAGAGGAGTTAAGAAAGATGATCTTAGAGGAAGAACATAGGAGTTGTCTAAGTATTCACCCTGGAGCCACAAAGATGTATAAGGACCTCAAGAAGATATTTTGGTGGCCTAAAATGAAAAGAGATGTTGCTGAATTTGTGTATGCTTGTTTGACTTGCCAAAAATCTAAGGTAGAACACCAAAAACCTTCAGGTTTGATGCAACCTTTGAGTATCCCCGAAGGGAAGTGGGATAGTATCTCTATGGACTTTATTGTAGGCTTACCTCGAACTCCAAAAAGGTACAAGAGTATTTGGGTTATTGTGGATAGATTAACTAAATCTGCTCACTTTATTCCGATAAACATAACTTATTCTATGGAAAGGTTAGTTGAAATATACATAAAGGAAATTGTGAAGTTGCATGGAATCCCATCAAGTATAGTCTCAGACAGAGACCCTAGGTTTACCTCTAAGTTTTGGCAAGGTTTACAAAGCGCTTTAGGTACGAACCTTAGGATGAGTTCAGCCTACCACCCACAGACAGATGGTCAAACTGAGCGAACCAATCAATCCCTAGAAGACTTGTTGAGAGCTTGTGTGTTGGAACAAAATGGAAGTTGGGATAGCTTTTTGCCACTTATAGAGTTTACCTATGACAATAGTTTCCACTCTAGCATTGGAATGGCCCTTTTTGAGGCGTTGTATCGGAGAAGATGTAGGACCCCTCTGTGTTGGTTTGAGACGGGTGATAACCTTGTATTAGGACCTGAGATTGTTCAACAAACTACTGATAAAGTAAAAATGATTCAGGAAAAAATGAGAGCATCTCAAAGTAGACACAATAACAACCTATCATTTGACATTAGGTTAAACGAGTATTAAGAATGGGGAATCTCTTAATGTCTTGTTTAGTTAATGTGAGTTTGTGAAAATCATTTAAGTTAAATGAGAATTAAGAATGGGGAATCTCTTAATGTCTTGTTTACTTAATGTTTGTTTTGGAAAATCGTTTAAGTTAAATGAGAATTAAGAATGGGGAATCTCTTAATGTCTCGTTTACTTAATGTTTGTTTTGGAAAATCGTTTAAGTTAAATGAGAATTAAGAATGGGGAATCTCTTAATGTCTCGTTTACTTAATGTTTGTTTTGGAAAATCGTTTAAGTTAAAAGAGTATTAAGAATGGGGAATCTCTTAATATTTCTGTTTGCTTAATGTCTGTTGTGAAAATCGTTAAGTTAAATGAGTATTAAGAATGGGGAATCTCTTAATATCTGTGTTTACTTAATATCGTCGTGAAAATGATTTTGTGGAGAAATGAATTGTTGTGTTTTGGCGTGAATTGTGGAATAAATTTGTGAATATGTTTGAGTTTTGTCCGTGTTGGGATTGTCGCGCCAACGTGATGCCATGTGATTTGTTGGTTCATCTTGTCTGCGTTGGGATTGTCGAGTCAAGGTGATGCCATGTGATTTGTTGGTTCGTTTTGTCCGTGTTGGGATTGTCGCGCCAAGGTGATGCCATGTGATTTGTTGGTTCATCTTGTCTGCGTTGGGATTGTCGAGTCAAGGTGATGCCATGTGATTTGTTGGTTCATTTTGTCCGTGTTGGGATTGTCGCGCCAAGGTGATGCCATGTGATTTGTTGTTTCATCTTGTCTGCATTGGGATTGTCGAGTCAAGGTGATGCCATATGATTTGTTGGTTCATCTTGTCCGTGTTTGTATTGTCGAGTCAAGGTGATGCCATGTGATTTGTTGGTTCATCTTGTCCGTGTTGGGATTGTCGCGCCAAGGTGATGCCATGTGATTTGTTGGTTCATCTTGTCTGCGTTGGGATTGTCGAGTCAAGGTTATGCCATGTGATTTGTTGGTTCATTTTGTCCGTGTTTGGATTGTCGAGTCAAGGTGATGCCATGTGATTTGTTGGTTCATCTTGTCCGTGTTGGGATTGTCGCGCCAAGGTGATGCCATGTGATTTGTTGGTTCATCTTGTCTGTGTTGGGATTGTCGAGTCAAGGTGATGCCATGTGATTTGTTGGTTCATCTTGTCCGTGTTGGGATTGTCGAGTCAAGGTGATGCCATGTGATTTGTTGGTTCATCTTGTCTATGTGGGTATTGCGTTGTAACTGTTAAGCGGTATGTTTTGAAATGGTGCGTAAGTGTGTTGATTCAAGTTTATGATTGAGTGTTTGAACTTGAGATATCATTGTGATTGTATGATTTTACTAAGAGTTATGTTTTGAATTATGTGTGAAGGGGATGAAGTGTAAAACTATTTTGAAACCCAATTGTCGTGGTGTTTGTGTGGAAATTGCTAAGTGTTAAGATTTGGAGTTGTGTTTGAATATGATTGAGTTAGTTTATGTATTTTTGGAAGAATTTACAGGGGAATCGATTTACCCAGTCGATTTGGTAATGTGTTTTTTTAAAACCACTTAAGAAATCGATTTAGAAAATCGATTGGATTCATTACAGGGGCTCTGTCTTTCGCGAAATCGATTTGCCCAATCGATTTGGCTTCAATACAGGGGCTCTGTCTTTCACGAAATCGATTTGCCCAATCGATTGGCCAATACAGGGGCTCAGTCTTTCACGAAATCGATTTCCCCAGTCATTCATGTAAGTTCAGAGTTCAATTTTCACTAAAAACTTTCACGAAATCGATTTGCCCAATCGATTGGCTGAGTGGAAAATCTTATTTTGAGTTAGATAATTGATTTCTCAATGTTTTGGTCAGTTATATATTACTTGATGGATTGAGAACTTTATTTGATTTCATTTACATTTGGCAAGCATTATATGAACTTTTAGCATATGGAAAATCCTTTTAAGGTGCATGCTTAGTTGAGAGGATATTTTGTGCATTTAGAAACTTAAATGTTATGTGTTAACTGTTAATTTCGGTTGGTGACCCTTTACAACTATTGTGGAAATCTAGGCTTTGCCCTCAGATGAGAGCCAGGATGATCCTACCGGTTCGTACCCTACGGATAGGAATGTAGATGGGAATGCTTAATTGGAGCTACGTTAGGAGGATCTCACGGGGCGCGTGGAGATCACTCAGGGTGTTTAGTTGTTTTGTAGAATGATCATACTAGGTTGACACAGAGGGAATGTTACGGTGGGACAATGAGGATTGTTTCAGAATTGAAACGTAGGTAAGGGAAGAACAATTGAGACGCTAGTTGAGGTCATGGCCAAGACCTACCTTACCAAGAGGATCTCAACTATATTGGTGACCCACACTAAGATAATTGAGGAGGCCTTTTCCATACTCTAAGGCAAAGGAAGGAAAAATAAGGATTGTTTTTCTTAAACAATATTGTATAATCATATCATGCTTGAAATTACATCTAAGGAGATTTATTTGAACTGCCCTTCCCCTTTGTATAGAACGCATTTTGATTATTATCTCACCCCTTATTTTATGTATTATAGTAACTAAGAGGACTTGAGACTTGAACTTGAGCTCAAAGGAATAATTTGTAGTTTTATTCTATTAAGTTGTAATTGATTTTATGTATTGCTCCATAAAATGATGCTTTGTAGACTATATATTATATAGTTACAGTGACATTTCAATGATTGTAGTGTATGGAAATTTATATGTTTCCCTATGGAATGTTAAAATATATGAATTATTACCATTTACTAGATACATGGTTATGGTTCTTATATTTTGGAATTAGGGCCAGTCGAACCAATCAGACTTTGGGTAGTGGGTTATGTATGGGATGCTTCTCCTTTTACTACATGTTCTAAGTGTCATTTCATCAAATATTAAGTTTGATCAACTTAGTATTTTGTGTATGATATGTAGAATTATGGCAAAAGGACATGGAAGACGTGGAAGGCCGAGAAATAATGCTCCACAAAAAAATAATGTTCCTCTTCCACAACCACCTACAACTAAGGCATGGGAACACATATTAGAAGCTATTCAACTCCAAGCAACTACTACCAGCAACCTCTTTCAGCATTTGGCACAACCAAGGGGTGGAAATCAAGTAGTCAACATAACCTTTTATGATTTCCTTAAGCTACAACCTCCTCTATTTAAGGGAAGCTTGAATCAACTGAGGCTCAAGCCTTGCTTGAAAAGATTAAGAAGGCATTTGAGGTAGTACATTGTTTAGAGGAACACAAGGTAACAATTGTTGCTCACCTACTAAAGAGTGAGGCAGAGCATTAGTGGAAGGGAACAAAGGTCTATTTGTTGACTCTGGGAACACCATTGGATTGGGAGAGATTTGAGTCAACTTTGTAAGATAAATACTATCCAAAAAGTACTACATGGTAGAAGGAATTAGAGTTTGTCCACCTACAACAGAAAGATATGTTAATGGCTGAGTATGTCGCCAAGTTTGAATAACTGACAACATTTTCATAACATGTTCAATATGCACTAGATGAAGAGTGCAAGATTAACCAATTCGAATGGGATTTGAGGCCATAAATCAAAGGCAACATAGGATATTTGGAGATCACAAACTACTCCACCCTTGTGCATAAGAGTTACGTTATTGAGGAAAATCTGAAGAAGGTGCAAGAGGATAAGCAGACCAAGTGGTAACAACAGAGGGATTCCAACAAATTCAATCAACATTTGAAGGTAAAGACCTCACCAAGATAAGGGGGACTGATTAAAAACTCCAATTGTCCTTGTGCAAGAAGGGGATCATGGTGTGGAAAGGAACATGGAGGATAATTTTAATAGGGAAATCATGTTTATTATTTTTGCAAGCAATTAGGACATGTTGCTTCTTCTTCTCCAATATGCCAGAAGAAAGATGAAGCCAACTCAAGTAAACCATGCTCAAAGAGGGTTTATGCCCTTGATGGTCAGAAAGCTAAGAACAACAATTTGATTAATGGTACATGTTTTATAACCCAAGAACCCTTGATTGTTCTATTTGATACGAGTGAATCTCATTCTTTCATATCCTCTATTGTGTCATGAAACTCAATCTTTGTTTAATAACCTTAATGTTGGAACAAAATTGATTTGAAGAAATGTGTCCCTCACTTGTTTTGATGCTATAACAAAGTCGTTTGTGGGAACAATTTAATGCTATAACATTTTGATTAAGTGCATATGTTCGAGATCAAGTGTATGTTCAACATATTCTTATTATATCCTCTAATAATTGGACGAAGACAAAGATACAACATGACTTTATATCACTTTATTTCTCTAAGTCTGAAACGCAAACACATTTTTCCCAGTTGCCTCTTGAAGCTCAAGTAATATCGTATTTAAACTACCTCTGATAAGCATGACAAGAAATAATTACCTCTACCTCTAATAAGTGTGGCAAGCAATAATATGCTTTTACCTCTGATAAGCATGACAACCAAGTAAATGCCTTTGTCTTTGATAATCACATCAAGAGTCTGATCGTTTGATTCTGAATTATTAAATATCCTTTGAAAAAGTTAACTCTTTAAAAAGTCAACATTAGTCGTTTTGTTTAAAAGGACGTGCAGCTCAATTGGAAGTGGGACTATATGGAGGCAGTACTTAGCCCCCATGTACTGGACTCGAATCCCACGGAAGATAAAAACTCGTTAATTCTATTGGGTGGTTAGGAGGTGAGAAGATCGTGAAGTAGCATCGTCGATAATGGCAATGACTGGGGTGTTACAAAAAAAGGCGCATTTACACAAGAAACATGTTTTACTCAAGCAACAAACACATGTGCACTCTTACTCAATATCACTTTGTTTTACTCTAATGCTAAGAAAATATGAAGTAACAAATCAGGAAATACTTTTTGCGAGAACTAATTCAGAAAGAAAAAAATAAAATTAAAATTAATATCTTAAACCCTTTTGTTTTGTAACCAAAACTAATAGTGGTTGCCTCCCTCAATAGTTTGACTGTACTAAGCTACAAGGTTGAGAAGATTGAACACAATTAGTGTGAGTAGTAGGTCTTGAAGTGTATGTCTGATTTTGTGGTAAACTACTAGATTAAATCCTCCAAGTTGAAGGGACTGGATATAGTTATTGTGTTGGGATTGAACACTGTTAGTGTGAGTAGTAGGTCTTCACCTGACTACTTTCTTTACTTTACTATAATCTCACGATAAATGTTTTTAATTAGATAACACCATTCAAACTCTCATTTCTTGCATTTTTTGTTGTACGATTGGCATCAGAGTGCGCTCTCAAAGTTGAGCAATTAAATGTGTTTGAGTTAAGGTCCTTATTCCTTATGGATAATTGTGGTGTGTAAGACCCGTAATTTTAAATCCTAAGTTACACAATTTTAGGATATTTTGTGTTAAATTGCTTAGGCTTTTAACCCAGCTTCCGGTATTTAGTGAGTTAAAGGCAGAAAATATATTTTTGGAAATTGGATTAAAATTTATTTGTCGGAAAATAATTCATTTACGTTACGAAGGATTTAATATCGGGCAATTTTGTTAAAAATATCTCGGGTTGCTGAAAATTGTACCGGTCAATTGAGTTGCGACGAGAGTAGATATTTTTATTAAATTAGATTAAGAGGGGAATGAAATGATGGGGGTAAGAGTTGTTAGATAATTGTTGGTTTGTTTTAATTATAATATATTAATATATAAATCTATATATTTATATATTGTAAGTAATATATATATATATATATATATATGGTTGGAGGGAAATAGGAGAAAAGAAAATAGAAAGAAAAGAAAATAGAAGGAAGGAAAAGCAAAGGAAAAACATTTCTCCTTCCTCTCCTTTGCCTCGCGAAAACCTTTCCCTCCTCCTTTTTTTCTTCTTCTTGGTTTTGCTTCCATTTTCGTTCTTTGACATCAAGAATAGAAACCCAAGGATTAGTGGGTAAGAGAGCAAGGTTTTCTCAGCTTCATACTTCCTCGTTGTTTCTAAAATGAAGAAAAACGGTATTAGGGATTCAAACACAAACCTCCCCGTTTCATCTAGATCTAAGCCTCCTTTCAAGAAGTGATAGAAGGGAAGGTTGCTCACCTCCGTGCTACGATGCTAGTGGACCAACTTTGGAAGCGACGTTGCGAGCAGAGATTTTACCGGACTTACTCGCAGTACTGTAATCGCACGTTAAACCTAACGTGAAGGTAAGGGCTCCTTCCAAACTTTTAGTTTGAATTTAGGGCCTTATCTGTGTTGTGTGGAAAAAAATTTTGTTAGGGTTGAAGCGTTGATTTGGGGAAAAACGAATTAATGCTTTATGGGTGAAATTCTAATGTGGGGTTTTGGTGATATTGATGAATGTTTCATGGAAAATGAATTTACCTCATTTATGTATGATTTTGAGTAAATGAAATTTGTTGTGTTTGAGTGATGGATTGTGTTGATTTGTGTCGTCGTATTCGACGTGTTCATAATTGATAATTATAGAATTTGAGATGTGTTTTGTGTGGTTTGTGTGGAAAAATGATTTGGTGTGAATTATGGATTGAATGTGAAAGTATGTTTGAGTTTGTTTTGTGTGGAATTTGAAAACCATTAGGTTAAACGAGTATTAAGAATGGGGAATCTCTTAATCTCTTGTTTACTTAATGTGAGTTTGTGAAAATCATTTAAGTTAAATGAGAATTAAGAATGGGGAATCTCTTAATGTCTTGTTTACTTAATGTTTGTTTTGGAAAATCGTTTAAGTTAAATGAGAATTAAGAATGGGGAATCTCTTAATGTCTCGTTTACTTAATGTTTGTTTTGGAAAATCGTTTAAGTTAAATGAGAATTAAGAATGGGGAATCTCTTAATGTCTCGTTTACTTAATGTTTGTTTTGGAAAATCGTTTAAGTTAAAAGAGTATTAAGAATGGGGAATCTCTTAATATTTCTGTTTGCTTAATGTCTGTTGTGAAAATCGTTAAGTTAAATGAGTATTAAGAATGGGGAATCTCTTAATATCTGTGTTTACTTAATATCGTTGTGAAAATGATTTTGTGGAGAAATGAATTGTTGTGTTTTGGCGTGAATTGTGGAATAAATTTGTGAATATGTTTGAGTTTTGTCCGTGTTGGGATTGTCGCGCCAACGTGATGCCATGTGATTTGTTGGTTCATCTTGTCTGCATTGGGATTGTCGAGTCAAGGTGATGCCATGTGATTTGTTGGTTCGTTTTGTCCGTGTTGGGATTGTCGCGCCAAGGTGATGCCATGTGATTTGTTGGTTCATCTTGTCTGCGTTGGGATTGTCGAGTCAAGGTGATGCCATGTGATTTGTTGGTTCATTTTGTCCGTGTT
>JBBPBR010000004.1:47286449-47303629 GCA_037974775.1 Cicer pinnatifidum
CTTATAGATTTTAAAAATATTTGTGATTTATTTTATTTGTATTGTATTTAGAAACGTGATTTATCTTAGTTGTTTTATTTAGACTTGAATTATTGTAAAATATTTTAAAGGAAAATTTGGAATTATCAATTTTTTTTTTTGGGTGCTAAATGGTTAGTGATATTTTTTTTAATAACAATTTAAGTCAAGAAATCAATTTGTAGAATGATGTGTAACCTTAAAAGTGGTTATTGCACTACATGATTCGATTTGGTTTGGTAATGTGTTGTATCTTCTAGTAAATAATTATTTATTTTATCTTCTACTTGGAAAATCTATATATGCTTCCATTTGTTGTAACTTTTAAGTGATGGTTAATTCAAAAGAAAATTTAATCGTGATCAATTTGGAGCAGTTAGACCTCTATGAGATTATGTTTCATTTTTAGGATCATGGTTTGAGTTATGAGATGAAAGTAAAATCTTGTTGCTAATTTTTGGATTAAGCATTTGAATGTGTATATGATTATGTAAATATTAAATTGTTTATTTTCAAGTGTTCTAATTGTTGGGAATTGGTGTATAGAGTTAGAGTAGTCGAGAGCATCTAAATGTAAAATAGTTTTATATTTCTTCAATCGAATTATTGGTTATATATTGATGTTAGTGGTCTTTCTTTTGTTGTTGTCACTAGTAGTAAATTACAAATAAATTATTGTGAAGGTGTAATTAATTGAATTTTTAACTTGAAGTAAGGAGTAGGAGTTGTGGCGCCACCTTCGCACTCCTGAACCACGTTAAATATATTTTTAGTTATTCATGTTTGAATTCGAATGATTGCAGTTATAGTTACCTTAAGTAGTTGACTACATGAGTAGGAGGGACTAGCTACCCCGATGACTCATCATCGATAAAAGAGGCAACAATAACATATTGTAATTACTGCTAGAAATACTTGTTAAATCTATTTTAGAAATAATTAAAAATCATGTTCACCTCTTATACAAATTTGAGTGATGATGAGTCTTATGTGATATCAGTGTTGAATGTCGATAATGGTTTATGTGGCGTGGACAATGGTTGGAGTGTGTTTCGAAACTATGTGAAAATATTTGTCCTCTTCCACCATGGTTATGTACTCTAGTAAGATTGTTTGTGATACGAATTCTTATGTGTGTCCCCATTTGAAATTTTTAAGGGTACAAAATCATTGAAATATTGTTCTATCTTTCTTACTTAAGTGAAATCTAGTGAGAAATTGATAATATTATTTGAATTTTTTTAAAAAGTAAAACTAGAAAATCATTGGTTGAGTAGTTAGCTAAAGCTAACAATCCATTTGGCACATTTTCGCTTCATTAAACTTGAGGTAGTAAGTTTGGGGTTATTAAATCTATAAGTTGTGTTTCCTTCATAAATTATAGTGGGTACTTATAGTATTTCGTTCATGATTGAAATATTAGTTACGATTGTTTAAATGATTCATTATGTCATGTTAGTCTATCATGCAAAGGTAATTGATTTTTGACATATTGTGCTTAAATGAGTAGTGAATACCTTAAATATGTTTATAGATTAAGTTTGAATTTTGAGGGTGGTTAGTTAGATATCACTTCGTTTATTATTCATTTCAAATTTTGAGGACGAAATTTCTTTAATGAGGAGAGAATTGTAACACCCTAAATTTTATAATAAATTATTTTATTAATAAAATATTATTTTAAATAATTAACTTGGTGTTAAAAATATTTTATAATATCTGTTGATAAATTTCATGATTAGTTTTCGTTATATGGGTGCTTTAGATGATGTGCTAGTTTTATACATATTGGACTAAATGAGTAATATAATAACAAATATTTTATTTTATACATTTTTCAAAATAATATTTTAGTGTAATATTTTAAAGAATAAGATTTTTTGACGACTTTACACGTATATGCGTGTACGCAATTAATTTGATATTTTACAACTCAATTGATTAATGTTAAGTGTCACTACGCCAAAAATGACATTTAACAGCGCCCCTTTTACAGCGCTTGCTAAACACAAGCGCTGTTGTAAATGTATTTGAAAAATAACGGAGCCTTTTACAGCGCTTTTAATCACAAGCGCTGTAAAACAAGCGCTGTTGTAGGTTATATAACGTATGCGCATAATGTTGTAAGGCTTTTACAGCGCTTTTCAAAAAAGCGCTGTAAAATGAAGCGCTCTCGCGTATGATTTTACAACGCTTTTTTCACAAGCGCTGTAAAAGGCATGCGCTTTAAAATAATTGAACCACCCTTTACAGCGCTTTTTTCACAAGCGCTATAAAATACAAGCGCTTTCATTGAATTTAACTACCTATTACAGCGCTTTTATTGATAAGCGCTGTAAAAGACATAAATTTCAAATAATTATATACGTTGGGAACCCTCATATCCTCTACATCTTTCATCACCTCTACTCTGGGAACCCTCATATCCTCATATCCATTACGTGTTGTGCCGCCATCTACCTATTACGTGTTGTCTCAGGTATTTTTTTTTTTAACTAGATTTTTTTTATCAAATTAAAAATTCATACCACTTGATCTGTGTTAAATCTCTTCAACTAGTCAAAAACTCATACCACATGATCTGTTCTGTTTTTAAAATAATTGATTGATATTGGTTTCTTTTTGAAACTTGTTGATATGTTTTGAAAGCTTATTAGTTTTGTAACTGCATTTATATAGGTGGTATAATATGGATAGGAAATGGATGTCAGCCAATCGATTGTCAAAAGAGTATGAAATTGGAGTGAAGGAGTTTGTTGAGTTTGCAGTGAAGAATGCAAAAGATCCAAATAGAGTAGTTTGTCCTTGTTTAAAATGTTGTTTTGGAAAACGTGTTAGAGAAGATGAATTAGAAGGACATCTAGTATGTAATGGAATTGATCAAAGCTACACATGTTGGATAAGACATGGTGAGAAAAAAAAAGGAAACATTAATTTTGAGAATAGTTCGACATATGCTTCAACTGACTTCGATACAGATACATATGAGCCGGATCGAGTTGATGAGATCGCAAAAGCAGTTGAAGAAGATCTTCGAGATTGTCCTAAAATGTTTGAAAGTTTGTTGAGTGATGCAGAGAAAGAATTATATAATGGTCGTACTAAATTCACAAGACTGTCGGCGATATTAAAGTTGTACAACCTAAAAGCGAGTAATGGATGGTCTGATAAAAGCTTTACAGAATTATTAACACTCATAAAAGATATGTTGCCAGATGATAATGAACTTCCCAGTCGAACCTACGAGGCTAAAAGGATTTTGTGTTCTATTGGCATGAGTTACGAAAGGATTCATGCGTGTCCTAATGATTGCATTTTATTTCGAAATGAATATGAACTACTTAAGGCGTGTCCGAAATGCAATGTCTCTCGATATAAGAAGAAAGAATCTACTCCAGCAAAAGTCGTGTGGTATTTTCCTATAATACCAAGATTTAGGCGCATGTATCGCAGTGAAGAAGATTCAAAACACTTGACATGGCATGCAGATGAAAGAATTAGAGATGGAATGTTTCGACACCCTGCAGATTCCCCACAATGGGCAAAAATTGATCACGAGTATCCTGAATTCGGGATAGAGTCAAGAAATCTAAGACTTGCACTTTCTACTGATGGAATGAATCCACATGGTCTTCAAAGCATCTCACACAGCACGTGGCCTGTGATTTTGGTAATATATAACCTACCTCCATGGTTATGTATGAAGCGTAAGTTTATGATGTTGTCTCTGTTAATTTCTGGACCCAAACAACCGGGGAATGATATCGACGTATACTTGACTCCTCTAATAGAAGATTTAAAACGTATGTGGGAGACAGGTGTGGAATTTTATGATGGGTATAAGAAAGAATATTTCAATTTGAGGGCTATGTTGTTCGGCACAATTAATGACTTTCCAGCATATGGTAATTTATCAGGATATAGCATTAAAGGTCAATGTGCATGTCCTGTATGTGAAGAGAGTACAAATTGGATGCGGTTGAAACATTGTAAGAAGAATGTGTTTCTTGGACATCGTAGATTTTTACCTTATAGTCATCAGTATCGTTGGTGGAGAAATGCATTTAATGGAAAATCAGAGGAAGGTAAAGCTCCTTTACCACCGACTGGATATCAAATACTTGAAAAAGTACAAGGTTTGACCAATAAATTTGGCAAACCTTTTGCGGGAGAGCTGGTCAAAACTGGGTGGAAGAAAAAGTCAATTTTCTTTGAATTACCATATTGGAAGTCATTGTATATAAGACATTTCCTCGATGTGATGCATATTGAAAAAAATGTATTTGATAGTGTTATTGGTACGTTACTCAATGTTCCAGGAAAGTCTAAAGACGGCATCAACGCAAGATTGGACTTGGTCGATATGGGAATAAGAAATGAATTGGCTCCAGTAAAGAAAGGAAATCGCACATATCTACCTCCAGCCGCTCATACTCTATCTAGAAAGGAAAAAATTGTTTTATGTAAATTTCTACATGAAGTTAAAGTTCCAGAAGGATACTCTTCGAACATTAGAAATTTGGTTTGTATGAAAGACCTCAAGTTAAAAGTTTTGAAGACTCATGATTGTCATATTCTAATGGAGCATTTGCTACCAATAGGTATACGTTCCATTTTACCTGAAAAAGTTCGACTAGCATTAACTAGATTATGTTTCTTCTTCAGGGAAATTTGTAGTAAAGTGATCGACCCTAAGAAATTACCGACATTGCAGAGGGAAATTGTTGTTACTTTGTGTGAGCTTGAAATGTATTTCCCACCATCGTTTTTTGATATAATGGTTCACCTTACTGTTCATCTGGTTAAGGAGACACAACTTTGTGGGCCAGCTTATATGAGATGGATGTATCCGATAGAACGATATATGAAAATATTAAAAGGGTACGTAAAAAGTAGAAGTCGACCAGAAGGTTGTATTGCTGAACGATACATTGTTGAAGAGGCTGCTGAATTTTGTACTGAATATCTGTCCAATGTTGAATTCATAGGGCTTCCTATGTCTCGTCATTCGGGAAGACTATCAGGAGAAGGGATAATTGGAATGAGACTACTGACTATATCAAGGACAGAATTGGAGCAGGCACAATTGTATGTTCTGCACAATGATGATGAGGTTCAACCGTATGTTACAATACACATGGATCAGTTATCTCGTTTGAACATGAATAGGAATCAAAATTGGATAACTCGAGAGCACAATCGAAGTTTTATACCATGGTTAAAAAATCACATAAAGTCAAAATTTGACATAGACCCCGGATCAATTTCACAGAGATTGAGGTGGCTAGCAAATGGTCCGAGCTTACATGTCTTTTCTTACACTGGTTATGTTATTAACGGCTACACATTTTATACCAAAGAACAAGATGATCAGACCACTATGCAAAATAGTGGAGTCACTCTCGTAGCTGAAGCGATGCATGTCTCAAGTGCAAAAGACAAAAACCCAATATATGCAAATCTATCATATTTTGGGGTTATCGAGCGCATATGGGAGTTAGACTACACAATGTTTCGTGTTCCCATATTTGGTTGCAAGTGGGTCGATAATAATAATGGCGTTCGAATTGATGAGTCAGGATTCTTGCTTGTTGATTTTAATAGGGTGGGATACAAAGACGAGCCTTTTATTTTAGTGTCGCAAGCTCAACAAGTGTTTTATGTCACCGATCCTTCTGATGATAAATGGTCTGTTGTCCTATCGACCAATAAAATAAGTGATGATAACAACAATGATGAAGATGTTGGTAATGATCTTTTATTTGCAACATCACAACAACCACATGAAATTGATTCAACTGATGATGGTTTATATCTTAGAGATGATCATGATGAGGGAATTTGGATTAATCCATCGTTTCGTATTGTAAATGGACAAACAAATGTGAATCCCACCAGGAAAAGAAGAAGGGCATCTTAATGTACATGTTTAATTGTTTTATATAAGCCATGCATGTAATCTGAATTATTGTTGTAATTTGAATTATTGTTCTATTCTGGTTTTATTTGTAATCTGAATTATTGTTCTATTCTGGTTTTATTATTGTAATCTGAATTATTATTTTATTCTGGTTCTATTATGGTTTTATTGAATTATTGTGGTATTATATATTCTGAATTATTCTGGTTCTATTCTTGTTTTATTGTTGTCTAAGAAGGCAAGCATAACCAGTGATTATTGCATGTTTATGTAAATTTGGACAATTACAATTCTTAAGAACTATGCATGTAAAAAAAGTGCATGTCTTTTACAGCGCTTTTTAAAAAAGCGCTGTAAAAGGCCCTTTTAAAAATTAAACAATGAGACATTTTACAGCGCTTTTTTAAAAAAGCGCTGTAAAAGACTTTAAAAATAATAATGAAAAGATAACTAACATGACTTTCTCTAACAGGATTTTCTTCAAACACCTTTTACGCATCATGGGAATCCCCAAAAACACATTGTTAACAAAAACATCAGATCCATTGTTAACAAAAACATCAGACACATTGTTAACAAACCCATTTTTCGCAACATGGCAATGAACCTGAAGATCAAGTTACGATTTAAGAATGAAAGGGAATGTAAAGAGATAAAAAGGACTTTGATGTTTGGTGAAGATTGAAAGAGTTAGCTTTGATGTTTGCGAAGAAGATGCATAAAAGGACTTTGATGTTTGGTGAAGAGGAAGATATTTTGGTGGGACTATGTGGGTTTTGCAAAGCTTGTTTAAAAAATAACATAACAAAACACAAAAATAACATAATAAGGCCTTTTACAGCGCTTGTTGGGATAAGCGTTGTAAAAGAGTCTTTTAAAAATTTAAATAAGGCCTTTTACAGTGCTTTTTTGAACAAGCGCTGTAAAAGGCTATTAAAAAAACATTATATAACATACTAAAACAATGAGGCCTTTTACAGCGCTTGTTTGTAAAAGCGCTGTAAAAGAGTCTTTTTAAAAATTTAAATAAATACGCCTTTTACAGCGCTTTTCCAAAGAGCGCTATAAAAGGCTAAGCCTTTTACAGCGCTTGTTATAAAAGCGCTGTAAAAGGGTTATAAAAAAGCGCTGTAAAAGGGTTATATATATAACAGTAACCTCTTCAGTTTCCTCTTCATTACGTAATCTACACTATCATCTCAACCTTCATCGTTCTTCTCTTCTTTTGCAAACCCTATAATCTCGTTCATTACGAACTGCATTTCCACGATCATCTCCTTCATTTCGAACCTTATTTCCATCCAAGATCATTTCGAACCTTATATTTTCATTGAAATACGTAACCCTCATTACGTATTTCTTCAAAACCGTTTTTCTGTGACATTTATTGCTGTGAAATTTCTCCGTTCGCTCTTTTCTTTGCATTTCATCCTTCTTCGAACCATTATTCAAGTATTGATGTTATTTATTTTTTGTAATCATTAAAATGCATGTTGAGCTTGTTTAAAATATATATACTGATACATGTTGAGCTTGTTTAAAATAATGCATGATGCATGTTGAGCTTGTTGAAGTTATACTAAACTGCATGTTGAACTTGTTGTAGTTAAATGGATACAAACAGAGATTTAGAATGTCAAAATGAAGAAGTTGGCACCAGTAGGACTTATGAAAATGAAGTCAAACGTGGTGCAACTATCATGCAAAAAGTCATTAAAGCTAGGAGCAATGGGACCAAGTTTGAGGTAATACTATACTATACTCTGTTTGCTGTGTATTTTTTTAGGTTTTTTTAATAGCATGTACTTACTATATGAGTTTATTAGGTTGGATGGAATGAAAGTGGTCAGCCAGTTGACCCACACAGCGCAATGTTTGTGAGCTACATTGGGGCTGTTGTTCGTCAAAATATTCCAATAACAATTGACGACTGGAGAGAAAAGGCATTGAAGGATGCCAAAGATATCATCTGGAATGATATTCAAGTAAATTTTTTGATCCAATCTTTTGTCATTTATAAATATTTTCATTGAAATACTTTACTTATAATTTTTTTCATTGCAGGCATCTTTTGTCCTTGATGAAGGACGAAAGAATTATGTATTGAGAGTTGCTGGCAAAATCCATCGTGGATTTAGATTGCATCTCTCAAACTTCTATCTTAAAGATAAAGAAGGAAACACAACAGCTGAACCTCCAAAGATATATCAACATTATATATCAAATGAGGAATGGAAAGCGTTTGTTTCCAAACGTACTGACCCCGCGTTTGTCGTAAGTGATTAATTTATTAGCATTTGTGTGTTTTATTATTTATATTCGCATCGTATTTTAAATTTTTACATAATTGCTATTTTTTTATATAGAACATTAGTAAGGCAAATCTCGAAAGGGCAAGAAACCCGACGCACCCATACAGAAAATCACGTATGGGATATGCACGCCTTGATCAAGGGCTTGTAAGTAATTAAACATCACTTTTATATAATGAATGAATTTGTATTATAAACTATAGTTTCTAACTAATATTTTGTTTTATCGAATAGCGACAAGAGACCCAAACTAATCAACCGTTGGGTCGTCACATCTTGTGGAAGGAAGCTAGGGTAAATAAAGATGGAGTGGTTGATAACCAAAATGTTCAAAAAGTAATAGAACTTTGTGTAAGTATATTATGACTTTAATATTTTTCAATATTGTATTTATCACTTGAATACTTTTTAATATTGTATTTTAAAAATGATAATGAACTTAACTATTTTAATTTTACATGTATTTTAGGAGACCATCTCTCAAAGTTCTGAATGTGAAGAGGGCAACAAGGATAGTTGCCAGGATATTTTGGGCAAAGTTTTTAATGTTCCTGAATATTCCGGCCGAGTTAGGGGGAAGGGATTTGGCGTAACTCCCAGAAGCTTTTTTCCTCAAGAGAAGCGCCAAAAACCTTCCAACGAGGAAGTATTAGAGAAGCTCAGAATCCTATCTGAGCAAGTGGCACAATTGGTGAATACAAACAAAGACAAGCAACTTCCGGTTCAGCTCCAAGGTGAACTACAAATGGAGAGTGAAAGCGAGAGTTGCAACGTCGGTTTGAAAAATATTCCCGAGGTAATTAATTACTTACTTGCTTATGTAATTACTTATGCATTAAACAATATTATATATTAACTGTACTTATGTTTTAACTATTGATTTAGGGTGTCACTTCGTGTTTTCTATACTTGTCCTCGCCCACTCATCGGAAGGTGGGAAAAGCAAAATTGTACAATACTTTGGGAGAAGTATTGCACAACACTCCGATCCCAAAGGGCCATGTCAAGGTATCGCCTACTGTTGCTTTCGAACCAACTGCACCGTTGCCGATACCGGACAACTACGGAGATATGCAGTCATTGGGCGAAGCTATCGGTAGTTACGTGGCATGGCCCACTAACCTTGTTGCCCTCATTAAGAGCCCTCCCAGAAACAAATCAGTGACGTCTCCCGATATGGTTTGTCACATTTATTGCATAAGCTTTGTTAATTTTTTCAGATTCAATAAACTAACATTTAACCTCATTTTTGTAGGTCCAAATAAATAAACCACCCGTACATCCAAAAAAAAGCAGCAAACCTCAAAAATTGGAGGTTAATAGAGCTGCCAATAAAGCTGCCAAATTTGCAGCAATAAAAAAATTGGATCGTGGCAAATCAGTCGCTGCTGCTGCTCCTCCTAAAATAAGTCAGCCACGCCTTGGTAAATATGGGGCGTGTCTTGACATTGCTGTAAAAAAGAACCTATGCAGCAGCGACGATTGCCGCATGATACATATGAATAAAGAAATATTCGGAGAGGAGTATGAGGAATTATTCGACAAGGAGCACGTATACGAGCTTCTCGAACATAAGGAGCTCAGTGCAACTGTAATGAGCTTGTATATAAGGTAAAAAATACTTTTAATTGCATTTATTTGTAATTAATTAAATGTATTGGTAATTAATCTAGTTTAATATTTTCATTGAAGGTTTTTGCATGAGAAGGTCGTGTGCCCTAAGAAATTATCAAATAAATACTCATTCTTCTCTCCGCATAAAACGTCCATGTGGAAACTGGATGAAGACAATGTAAAGAAATACATTGTAAATATGTTTTTAGGAAATATTTCAAAGGATAAATTGTTCTTAGCACCATATAATTCAGGGTACGTAATTTTATCTTTTTTAATTGATGAGAATTTAATTTATTAGTTGTGTATAGACCAAATTGTGTAACCAATTTTTTGTTGTTGTAGGGCACATTGGGTGCTATTTGCAATCAATGCCGTCTCTGAAGTTGTATACTATTTGGATCCCTTGCATGGCGATTACAACAATCACTCCGAAATCAAGACTTTGTTCGACACGTAAGTAATATTCATTTATTTTTGTTACACATATATATAAATAAGTGTTTGTTCATGCTAAAATAATCACATTTATTCATTTTATAGTGCATTAAAAGTTTTTCGAGCTCAAAGAGGTGTGGTAGTGTCGAAGCAAAAGTCTAATAATATTACATGGATCCCAATAAAGTGCCCTCGTCAAACAAACAATATCGACTGTGGGTACTATGTATTGAGATTCATGAAGGAGATTGTTGACAAGAATAAAACTATTATCCCAGAAACGGTACAGTATTTTGATTATATGATTTTCATATATAAATTATCTATATATTTGAAACTAACTTAATATAATATGTTCAATTTTTATATTGCAGTACTTTGAACATTCCAGTCCTTCATATTCTGAGCAAGATCTGATGGAATTAAAGGAGGAATGGTGTGAGTATGTGCTTGAAATGAAAATTATTTGATTTTCTGGGAAATAGCATGCTGCAAGGGACTGAATATTATATGGTGCATAGTTATTATATGTATATGATCATAGGACAGTATATAAACTTGCATATAAATATGTTGTAAATTAGATTCAATGTATATTCATACCAAATATGTTGTAAATTAGATTCAATGTATATTCATACCAAATATGTTGTAAATTACTGTGTATCATTGTTCTGGTTCTGGTTCTGGTTGTGTTACTGATTCTGTTTCTGTTTTAACACGCACATGAATATGTTCTAAAATTAGTGATTCTGGATGTGTTGTGTTGTGTGAACTGGTTCAAACTAATTTTGGATAAAAAGATAAAAGACAGCGCTTTATAAAAAAAGTGCCATAAAAAGCTAAAAAACGCTTTCAAAATAAATACAGGGTTAAAAAAAAAAAAAAAAAAATAACACCTTTAACAGCGCTTTTTACAAAAAGCGCTGTAAAAGGTACCCCAAATATGTATTATGGGTATGCCTTTTACAGCGCTTGTTACAAAAAGCGCTGTAAAAGGCACCCCAAATATGTATTATGGGTATGCCTTTTACAGCGCTTGTTACAAAAAAGCGCTGTAAAAGGCACCCCAAATATGTATTATGGGTATGCCTTTTACAGCGCTTTTTACAAAAAAGCGCTGTAAAAGGTACCCAAATATATGAACTGTGGTATGCCTTTTACAGCGCTTGTTGTAACAAGCGCTGTAAAAGGTGCATAATAAGCGCGCGTTATAAATGGTGCCTTTAAGAGCGCTTTTTTGAAAGCGCTGTTGTAGCTTTTACAGCGCTCGAATCTACAGCGCTTTTTTTTTTGAAAAAGCGCTGTAGAAGGCTTAAAAAAAGCGCTGTAAAAGCGCTTTTTTGGCGTAGTGTGTGCACATAGATATATTTCAATTATTTATAATTATTTTCTATTTTTATTTATTTATTTTATAAATAACGATTTTGAGATAATAGTGATATTCTGTTTGATTTTCTTTATTTTTATATAATTATTATGATATTGTGATTTTATATATATTTATTATGATTTAGTAACTAATATAAAGTGTTGATGTTGTAATACCTAATTTATTATTATTATTATTATTATTATTATTATTATTATTTTTATTATTATTATTATATTTGTGTTTGATATTTGATAATCTTTCGTGTTACATTGAAATTTATCTAAACTATTAGTAATAAAAATAATTTTGTTTATTCTTCCTTCTAATCAAATAAATAAAGTAATAATAAACAAATAAGTAAAAAGAAACTAAAAACACCACTCTTTAAGCGGTACTTTTTTTATGAGACTCCGAGGCACCGTTACCCTAGCTAATCTAGTAGGAAAATATTCACATATATATAGATAGCCAAAAGCAAAGTTATTACTGCCTCACAAAACCTTCCTTTCGTGATTACTCCTACCGCACCAAACATTCCTTTCCAATTTCTCCAACAAGCCAATCATAATCATAGCTCCGATTAGATAATCAAGCAAATATTTTCTTTTTACAGGATTTTTCATCTTCTCCGGTTAGTTTCTTGTCATTTTTAAATTATTTGCGAACAACCACTGTATGTGCCATTGTTATTTATGTTTTGATTTTCAATCATATAATTTATCGTCTTTTCTGTTTTAGTTGATTTTTTTTCTTTTTTTACAATCATGATTAATATTACTATTTTTTTTTTGTTTGAATATTAACTATTTATATAATGAATTTTTGATCTCAAGAACAAGGTGTTTTGAACGAAATTGTAAATTGTCTCTAAAATAGCCTAATTGTTCCCTATGTCCTTACAAGTAGTAGAATTGTATTATTCAGAAATTAATTTGGTCAATTTAACAGAATATCTAAATCTATTAATATGAAAATCTTATATAATATAATTTTGTTAAGAAATTCTAAGTGCCATGCGTTTCAATTCTCCTTTATACAAATAGTGCAAATACATGTTATATCATATAAAAGAAAAACATAATCTTATTATTTTCCTATTTTAATGTGAAGATAGCATATACTGTATATTAACAATAAAGAATCTACTTTTATTGTACATCTAATAGCCTTGTTATTTAATTTTAAATGCATATGATATATTACTACATTACTGTGAAAACAAAACTATACAAACTGTATGTCTTTAGCAATGCATAATTATGTTTTTTATTAAGATATTGTTTGTATAGATATAACCATCAACATACATAGTATTAAATATATATATATATTTTGAAATGGTGTTGCAAATAGTAAACAATTTATTTAATTATTGTACTAAATGATTAATTTGTATTTGGTTATTGTGTTATTTTATTTCTTTTGTGAACTATTAGAGAAGGTGGGGCTCGTTACGTATGGCAGTAGCCCTTTAAGGGATAAATCAATTAATGTGAAAATATGGAAATTGTGAGATTGAAACATAGAATAGAAATATTTGTAGGGTGTTGATTCATTTAATTTATTTGAATGTGTGATATTGAGTGTCGAATTAAATATATATATATATATATGCGTGTGTGTGTGTGTGTGTGTGTGTGTGTGTGTGTGTGCGCGCGCGCACGTGTGTGTGTGTGTTATTAGATGAGTTTATGTGATGTGATAACAAAATATGGATGTGTTGTGATAATTTTATGTAATGATGATGATGTATGATTAGTAATTGTGATGTTATAAATTTGTGATAAGTTTATGTGATAATGTTTGATTGATGATAGTGATGCTATAAATTTGTGATGAGTCTATGTGATGATGATGACAGTGATGTTCTAAACCGTGATGAGAATATTGAATTAACCCCATAGTTGATGAAATAATGGGGATTTTAATTTGTGTTTGAGATGACAGTTTTAATGGAGTATCATATACCAACGAGGGGAGAAAATAAATATGGTGAATTTGTGAAGTGGAGATTATTTTGTCATCATATAGGTAGGGTCTGACAAGCCTAATGATTTTGGGGAAGTACAACTGAATGAGCCTGATCGTGGCGGTCTGTTGTTGAGCCTTAAGGCAAGATTGTTAGACCTTGGAGGTATTCGGGTGGGGAATTCCTAGATGACTTGGAGGTAGCACTCCAAATGTCGGGAGCTACCACGCAACAGACGTTTACCTCGACTGTCACGTATATGTGTCTCGAGTTGAGTTGAGGGAAACTATGAGGACAGGGCCAATTTGAATTGTCCGTCCACTGGGATGGTGGCATAATATCAAGCCTCATAACCAAGTACTTCATAGTTAGAATGGTACCACATTATGAAGTAGAGTCTAAGCTCATGCATCACATTTCATTTTATCGTAATTGTTTTGTTGTTATTAATATGTATCGTGTTTGGTGATAATTTCTCTTAGAAAATTTGATGTTACAGTGAAATCTATTGATTTTCCTTGAGTGATTTCCTTGCAAATTGTAAGCTTCGGTCAAATTAGTTCTTGAATTTTGTGAATTGGCAAATACGTCCCTAACTTTTAAAAATATCAATAAAAGTAGTTTGTGTGTAAAATTTTTTCATTGAGCATTTTAATGTGACTCTGTAATTGAATATTGGGTTTTTCCACATTGATTCCACATCAAGGTCAATTTTTGCGGGGACAATCCTGTCACTCAAAGTTTGTATTCTCAAGGATAAAATTTCAAAATAATTGTAATTGTGTATTGCCTAATTATGGACAAATTAGTCCATGAAAGATTAGAATTTCATTGGAAAATTAAGTCATGTTGTGAGAACATTGCTATGAGATCAATCTAGATGAGTCAAATGCTATAATCTCTAAGATAAAAGTTTAAATATGGACTATATTGATTACTATTTTACAATTTTAGAAATATATTTGTCAATTGTAAAATTCAGGGATTATTTTAACCGACGCTTACAATTTGAAGAACAAATTTGTACTTTCACTCATTTTTTATTAGACAATCCAAACGCGACAAATGAGACCAAAAACATGGTTTAAGAAGAAACAAAACAATATAAAATCAATAATAAAAATTGGATTTTATAAATTTTAATACCAATTAATATTCCTTTTCAAAACTATTTTTTACATATTGTATGTTTCTAACAAATAAGTTCATTTATTTATTTATTTGACAACTAATGGAAAAATATGAAATTGAAATAATTAGGATGATATTTTATAAATATTTTTATCGAGTTGTTCGCATTTTTTTTCAAAAAAGGAAGAAAATTATGTTTAAGTAGAAAACATGCTTTATGTGTTTGTTCGTTTGGTTGAGTAAAACTTTTCAATATTTTTTAAATTAAAATTATATTTTATTTATTAATTTTTTTGTGTAATAGAATTCCAAAAAAAAATAATATTACACTTCAGAAATTTAAAAACAGAGAATAGATAACAAATAAATATGATTCAAATTTTCATAAATATACTGCTAAAAACTATCCAACTTTAAAGAGTTGGTACAATTTTTAACTTTCCTTATTGCTATATAGTTTTTGTTGTTGTACTTCTAGCTTACATCATCATATCCTTGACCCATGTTGTAGAATTATGGAATCCTGTTGATAAATAAAAATAACAATAAGATGGTTTTGTGATAAAAAAAAAATATCATCATTTTAAGTCTTTCGATATTGAAAAACAATTATTAAATATTAACAATTGTTTTCAAAAACTGTATATGATTTGGTGTGATTTAGCAAGAGAAAGACAAACTTACGTGTTGCAGTCAATGCTAGGATCAAACGAAAAAGAAAGACTAATGATACAAAGTTGTGGGAGTTGTTTTGATTTGTCAGGGTTAACGCCAAATTTTGTTGAAGCTCCTTTGAGACATTGACAAACATCTCGAATCTGAGTTGTATTCGCCTTTTGATTTAAATTTTGTGCTCCTTCACAACAGGAAATAGATGGCGTTGGTTGGCCTAATCCTGTCAAAAAAGGTACGCATGGCACCAATGACACAAGAGCCTCATAGCAACTGATGTTTGAATCCAATGTTGTCACTTGCATGCCTAAAACCCTTAAAAACATTAAAAAGGCAATAATCTTCTTCCCAATCATCTTAATTTAATTATTTGTATACACTATACACTTTAGGTTTTTATAAAGTTTTAAGATGATCAACCACCACAAGATAGGTTACCATTTTCTGGTAAAACATACGTGTCTATTTTATTTTTATTTATTAAAAAATTAAACCTCATTAGTGTAACACCCCAATTTCTCGTTACCTTATTTTAAATAGTATAATAATACAATATTATATTTTACTTTTATTTTTATATATGAGTGTTAATATGCGTTCTAATCTCTTTAGGTGTGTGTCTATGTGTTTGCCTTAGTAATTGATTTAAATCATTATTTTAATTGTATGTAACTTATTAAAATAATATATATATATATATATATATATTTAATAAAATACTGTAAGGAGTGAAATTGTGTTGCTATATTAATTTAATATGTAGCACTAATAGAGTGAGTTATTTATAATAATAATGATAACAATATTAATAATAATAATAAAATATAATAATAATAATAATAATAATAATAATAATAATAATAATAATAATAATAATAATAATAATAATAATAATAATAATAATAATAATTCTAATAGTGAGAATGGACATGCCATGAAAAGCCCATGTTTTCTAGCAGGCCTTGATCACAAACCCTACCTTACCAACATATATATATAGAAATCATAGGCTAATAGATTAAAATCTTGCCGGCTTCCCATTCCAAGCACCGTTGTCGTGCTTTCCATTTCAAAACACTGTTGTCGTGCTTTCCATTCCAACCACAAAGCACATACATTAATAATTTCCAAAAACAAGCCATATAAATTGCTAAATTCCAAAAAAAGAAGAAAAGAGAGATTGGTGGTTCCCGTATTGCCTCCAGCCTTGTTTTCTTAACCAAATATCAGGTACACTTTCCCAATTGCATCAATTATATTAAAAATAGAGCACTTATATCAGTATAGGGCTGTTGATCAAAGCAGGGTAATGTTGGATAATATGTATGCAGTCCTAGATATTATATCGAATTATACGAGTACATAACATATATGCCGTTATTTCAATTTTTAGTAATATCTAAGCGTATGATCAGATCATCGTAACACTAAGCAGGTGCCCTTTATTCTAAATTTAGGACTAGACATACCACTGAACTATGTTACTGAATGTATATTCAAAATTTACTTGATTTACTTATCTATTTATTATTTATTTTATTATTTAATTATTCATTATTTTCAATTACTTATTTATTTATTATTTATTTATTTATCGTTTATTTTATTATTTATTTACTCAATTACTTATTTATTTATTATTTATTTTGTTATTTATTTATTTATTTATTTACTTATTAATGATTTATTTATTATTTATTTATTAACTTACGTATTTATTTATTAGTAAAT
>JBBPBR010000004.1:47304125-47319923 GCA_037974775.1 Cicer pinnatifidum
TTGACTGAAGTTAAGTATACACGTAGTTATATTTCAATTATTTATAACTATTTTCTATTTTAAGTTATTTTTTTATAAACAATTATCTTGATATAGAATTGATATTGTGTTTGTTTTCGTTTATTTTTAAATACTTGTTATGGTATTGTGATTTAATATATATTTATTATGATTTAGTAATTAATATATAATATTTATGTTATATTTATTTATTTTATAATTTTGACTATTTTCTAATATGATGGTATTATTATAATGTGAGTATTTTGATAAATAAGTATAACTGTAGAGATTATTTTGAATGTGAGAGTTTTGATTATTAGTAATATGTTTTTTTTATATTGATTATTTTGATTACTCTAATTTACAAAATATTAGTAATGTTTGGAAAACTAAATGGTGTTTGGAGGAATATTAAAAAGGAGATTAAATAATTATTAGTTTTATTTTAACAAAATAAAAATAAAAATAGTAAAATATAAATAAATAGACCAATGGGTTTGACTCTACCAACCCTAATTGTTAATAAAATAAAACAAACAAAAAAGGGAAGGGAGTTGGAAGGGCAGCCGTAAAACCAAGGAGAAAACACAACTCTATCGTTTGACACCGGTGATGTTCCAGAAAACTTTCTCCATTTTCGCCCAAATTTGAGTATGTTATTTCATTCATTTAACTCGTCAATTAAACATAATTTTCCAGATTTTTAACAACCCGAATTTCTCCCTAAAATACCTGATTTCTCCGTTTACAGCAATCCTTATTTTGCACCGTTCTCCTTCACCGTAAGTCTGATTTTAGTGAAACCAAAGCCAAACCGATCGTGTGAAAAGTGGCTATATTGTCCACTGATTGGTTTTCTGATTTATGGTAATTTTATTTGATCGAATTTCGAAATCATTTTTTAGACTATTTTCGCATAATTTATTTTTGACGTTTACCCATAAATTGTCGAGTTAGATTGATTGAAGGACAAAAAGTCAAAGAAAAAATATTGTTTGCTCGTGGAATTGTACTTGTGTCTGAAAGCGTCGAAATAAGGTAAGGGGTGAGAGAGCGTTTGAATTCATGAGTATAATATATTGTGAGATGAACGGGAAAACCGTATTTCCCAACGATTCATCCGGGGGTTGCTACGTACGGCAGTAGCCCTTTGAGAGATAAATTGATTAATTTGAAATATGAGAATTGTGAGATTAAAATGTAAAATAGAAATTTTGATAAGGTGTTGATTGATTTAATTTTTGATACTTGTGTGGTAGTTGATATTTGTTATTATTGTGATGTTGGATGTTGAATGAAATTATGTGTACATGTTTGAGTAGATGAAATTATGTGATGTGATAATAAAATATGGATGCATGGTTTGATATATGCTAATGTGATGATAATGATGATTTTTGATTGATGATAGTAATGTTATAAAATTGATGAGTTTATACGATGATCATGATTATTTATGGTTAGTGATATTATAAAATTGTGATGAAAATATTGAAGTACCCCATACTTGATGAGATAGTGATGATTCTTAAATATGGTGCTCTTAATGGAGTAGTCTAAGCTAACGAGGGGAGAAAATAAATATTGTGTATTTGTGAAGTGGAGATTATTTTGTCATCATATAGGTAGGGCCTGACATGCCTAGTGATTCTGGGGAAATACAATTGAATGAGCCTGATCGTGGCGGTCTGCTGTCGAGCCTTAAGGCAAGATTGTTAGACCTTGGAGGTATTCCGGTGGGGAATTCCTAAGTGACTTGGAGGTAGCACTCCAAATGTCGGGAGCTACCATGCAACACATGTTTACCTCGACTGTCACGTATATGTGTCTCGGGTTGAGTTGAGGGGATCTATGAGGACAGGGCCAATTTGAATTGTCCGTCCACCGGGATTGTGGCATAGTATCATGGCCTCCTAACCAAGTACTTCAGAGTTAGAATGGTACCACATTGTGAAGTAGAGTCTAAGCTCATGCATAGCATTGCATTTCCTTGTGATTGTTTTGTTGTAATTGATGTGTTTCAAAGGTAATAATAATTAGATGATTTGATGCATACTATAATGAGATGATTATTTTACTTGAGTGACTTTGATGCTATAGTATGATACTATTTAATTAAATATTTTGATATATCGTAAAATGATTATGATGCGGTTCTATTATGATTGTTTGCGTGTTCTTCTTACTCATATTATACTATTAACATGATTTCAAAACTCACCTCCTTCGTTGTTTGTGTTTAACTGGCTGGGCCCTGCGTTTGCGAAATCACAGTTATTACAGGTTAATGAGTCTTGAAGTTCAAGTTTGGGAGGAACCACGCTCTGATAGGTGATACCGGGAATAAGGGTTTTTATTTTTATTTTTGGGAAACGTGATATCCTAAATTAGTTACAAAAGATTTTATTTTCTTGAAAATATATTTTTATTTACCCGCTGCAATTGTCATAAGTATATGATATAAATTATTATATATATTATTTTGGGATTTAGGGTGTCACACTATTGAGTAATAATAATTAATTAATAAAATGTGAATGGTAATCGTGAGGACTAAAATTTAATTTAGCAACCTATAGAATTGTCGTGAATTTATATCAAGATTGCATGCTGTCTGATTTTATGAAATCTTATGCTGGTTGTTAATGTATGAATGATATGTACTTGAATGGTTTTGTACTTGATTGAATTTGTGATATTACTAAAATGTGCCACCTATTGAATTCCTTATTATGTGATTGATGCTATTGGATGAATATTGTGAAGTTAAACTGAAACTTAGTGAGTTGTGATGATCGAGTAAGTTTGAGATATGTGTTGTAGATTTTAGAGTTAAGATTATTTTGTCATCATATAGGGAGGGTCTGACAAGCCTAGTGATTCGGGGAAGTACAACTGAATGAGCCTGATCGTGGAGGGCTACAGTCGAACTGTAAGGTAAGATTGATAGACCTTGGGGGTACACCTAGTGGGGAATTCCTAAGTGGATTAGTGGGTTATTCCCTAAGGCCGGGAACTACCGTGCAACACAAGAGTACCCCGACTGTTGCGTATATGTGTCTCGGGTTGTGTTGAGGGGATCTATGAGGACTTGGCCATTCATGAATTGTCCGTCCACTCTTGTAGTGACATAGTATCAGGCCTCCTAACCAAGTACTTCAGAGTAGAATGGTACCAAATGATGAAGTATAGAGTATAGGACATGCATAGCATTTCATTATTTTGATTGTCTTATTATGAATGGATTTGATAAGTCGTTGATATTATACACTTGACTCTTTTTGGAGATTGTGATAATTTGATTGTTTGCGTGTTCTCCTCGTATATTTTATGCTGTTACATAATTTCGATACTCACCCCTCGTTGTTTGTGTTTGGCGTTCGCGACGGACGCAGACAAGTTATAAGTTGCAGGTGATGACTAATACCATCAGAGAGGCGGAAGCCGTCATGTCTTGGAGACTCTATTTATATGCATTCTATTGATGTTATTTGGAATATTTTTATTTTGGGAATTCCCGCTCTGATAGTGACATCGGGTGGGGACTTTATTTACACTGAATTTAAAACATAAGTATGTGTACTTCAAAAAGGATTTTGTTGTTTGACATTATGATTTCGATTTCATTATGTTTGATGGAAATTTTGAATTTATGTGACATGTTTACGATTACATGATATTCTTTACCTTAATAATAATAAAAAAAAAATTATTTGGGGTTTAGGATGTCATATTAGTGGTATCAGAGCTGGTCTATCCAATCAGACCGTAAATGTGTTATGTGTTCGCTATGTTTCCTTGTGTACTCTGTTATGTATTTTGTAGTTATGGTCATTATTGTGTTAGTGTTGTAGAGCTAAGTTAGTTCCTCACTTCCCTAAGTGTCTCACTATATTCGATTGGCTTATCTGATTGATGTAGGTAGTGATGGCTGGTGGAAGGAATGATGCTGCGATTGCTGAGGCTCTAGAGTCCATGGCAGGGGTTACAGTGCAGGCTCTCCAAGCTTTGGCTGCATCTCAAGCTACTGCACAAGCCTCTGTGCAAGCCGCTACTCAAGTTGCACAGATTGCTGCTCAAGCTGTTGCTCAAGCTACTAGCTACAGTGGCGATCAAGGAAATGTGCAAATAAATGAATTCATGGTGATGGATCGATTCCACAAGGCTAACCCCCCATCATTTGAAGGTCACTATAATCCTGATGGAGCTCAAAAGTGGTTGCAAGAAGTTGAAAAAAATTTCAGAGGAGTGACATGCCCCGAAGGACAAAAAGTGCATCTTGGTACCTTTATGTTGACGGAAGAAGTTGAACATTGGTGGGATAATGCGCGCCAACGTTTAGAGAATGCAGGGACTGCAATTACTTGGACTATATTCAAGAACATGTTTCTAACTAAGTATTTCCCTGAAGATATCCGTAATAGAAAGGAGATGGAATTTGTTAAATTGGAACAGGGGAATATGTTAGTAGCGGAGTATGCTGCTAAGTTCGAGGAATTATCCAGGTACTATCCACTCTATGTTGGAGAAGCAGGAGAAAAGTCGAAATGCATCAAGTTTGAAATGGGACTCAGGCCAGAGATCAAGAAACAGGTTGGAATGCAAGAGATTCGTGACTTTCCTACCCTAGTAAATAAGAGTAGAATTTATGATGAGGATAGTCGTGCTGAAAAGGCACATTACCGAAACACTGGAACCATGAAGGACAAGAGGCCTATGCATCATAATAGAGGAAAACCTTACTCTTTTCCTCCTAGTAGATCTGGAAGTCGTTTGAATTATCAACAACACAGTTTTTCGGCTGGAAAAGGAGCTAGTAGTGGTAACGGAAAAAGAAATGGGAACAATTATAGTTATGGGAGTGGTAGAGGAAACCCCAATGGACGAGGAATTAATAGTGGAAATAGTAACAACATGAGTCAAGTCTCGCGTAACAACAATGGTAATAATGGTTATCTAGCTACTCCTATCCGATGTAGCAGGTGTGGAAAGCAGGGTCACATGACATATGAATGTAGAGATGCTGGAATTACTTGTTTTAATTGTCAACAACAAGGCCACATTAGCACCACATGCCCTTACCCAAAGAAGACTCCACAGCCTGGAAACCAGAGTTCCCAAGCCAGCCGACCTAAATCCAATGGAAGAGTCTTTGCCCTCAGTGGTGCAGGAGCGTCTAAGAAAGACAACTTGATCCAAGGTACATGTCTCATAAGTGATACTCCTTTATTTGTACTATTTGATTGTGGTGCCACTCATTCTTTTGTTTCTCTAGATTGTGTTAGACGTTTAGGACTACATGTATCTCGTTTACAGTATGAGTTGATTGTGAATACCCCAACTAGTGATTCTGTTGATACCTCTAGTGTTTGTCTTGACATTTCTATCCATGTGTGTGGAAAGGACTTTCGAGTTGACTTAGTGTGTCTACCTTTGCGTCTGGTTGATGTGATTCTTGGTATGGATTGGCTATCTGCCAACCGTGTCCGCGTAGATTTTTTTAGTAAAACCATTGAATTCATGGAGTCAGAAGAGAGGGATAAGCCTAGCAATATATCCACCAACCAAGTGAAGGCACTCTTGAAAGAAGATGCCCAGTTATACATGATCCTTGCCTCATTGGAATTTGAAGAAAAAGTGGTAATACGAGATGTTCCTATTGTGTGTGAATTCCCTGAAGTATTCCCTGAAGTTGTCACTAGTTTACCACCAGAGCGTGAAATTGAGTTTAGCATTGACCTTGTACCAGGTACTGGACCCATATCCATGGCAGCGTATAGGATGTCTCCCTTAGAATTGTCTGAGCTTAAGAAACAATTGAAAGAGCTTTTAGATAAACAATTTATAAGGCCTAGTGTTTCACCATGGGGTGCACCTATGTTGTTGGTTAAGAAGAAGGATGGCTCTATGAGGTTATGCGTAGTTTACCGTCGACTTAATAATATGACAATCAAGAATAAGTATCCGCTACCTAGGATAGATGACCTTATGGATCAATTGAGAGGATCATGTGTGTTTAGTAAGATCGATCTGAGGTCAGGTTACCATCAGATCCGAGTGAAACCTTCTGATACCCCTAAGACTGCCTTTAGGACCCGTTATGGCCATTACGAGTATTTGGTTATGCCTTTTCGTGTGACTAATGCACCAGCAGTGTTTATGGATTACATGAATCGGATCTTTCATCCTTACCTAGACTCTTTTGTGGTTGTGTTTATAGATGATATCTTAGTGTACTCTAAGACTAAGGAAGAACATGGTGAACATTTAAGGATAGTCTTGAAAACCCTTAAGGAGAAACAATTATTTGCCAAGTTGTCTAAGTGTGAATTTTGGTTAGAGGAAGTAAGTTTCCTAGGACACATAATTTCAAAAGGTGGAATAGCTGGTGACCCTACCAAAGTGGAGAGTGTCTTAGAATGGAAAGCACCTAAATCAGTGACTGAGATTAGGAGTTTCCTAGGATTGGCAGGTTATTATCGTAGATTCATAGAAGGATTCTCCAAGTTGGCCTTACCTTTAACTAAGTTGACCCGGAAAGGGGAACTGTTCGTATGGGATACTCATTGTGAGAATAGTTTCCAAGAGCTTAAGAAACGACTGATCTCTGCATCGATCTTAGTATTACCTAACCTGATGAACCCTTTGTAGTATATTGTGATGCGTGTGATTCCGGATTAGGTGGAGTACTTATGCAGGATGGGAAGGTAGTAGCATATGTGTAACACCCCAAATTTTATAATAAACTATTTTATTAATTAAATAGAATTTTAAATAATTAATTTGATGAAGAATATTATTTTAGAATATATGTTGATAAATTTCATGGCTAATTAATTTGATGTTATATTTATTCATTTTATCATTTTGACTATTTTATAAAGATGATAGTGTTTTTATGGGTTGATTTTGAGAAATATTATAATAATAATTATAGTTATTATAAAAATGTGTTTTATGGGTTAGATCCATATAGAAGAATAAAACCTAATTAAACATATTATTAAAAAAATAAATAAATAAATATCCATATAATTGTTTCTTTAAAATAAATAGATAAATAAATAATAATGATACATTAAAATATATAGGACAAGCTAAATTGTAGAATCCGATTGATATATGTAAGGTAGGCATGGGCTGTTAACTAATTTTACAAATATTTAGATGAGTTTGTTAGGTTTTGCAAATATTTAGATGAGTTTGTTAAGTTTTGCTAATATTTAGATGAGTTTGTTAGGTTTTGCTGTTTGTTTTCTATCCGCCGCTTTCCAAAACAAAAACATAAATAAAGAGACCTTGTGAACCCTGATTTGTACTAACATAAAACAAAACAATGAAAAGGGAAAGGAGTTGAATGAGAAGCCATAGAACCAAAGAGTAAACACAATAACAACCTATCGTTTTTGACACCGGTGATCGATAATTGTTCCGTAAAAGCTTCTCCGTTCTCATCCAAATTTGATTATGTTATTTCATTCATTTAACTCATCAATTAAACATAATTTTCCAGATTTTTAACAACTCCAATTTCTCTCTAAAATACTCAACTTCTTCATTTGTAGAATTCGTTATTTTGCACCGTTCTCCTTCACCGTAAGTCTGATTTGAGTGAAACCAACGCCAAAACGACCGTGTGAAACGTGGCTATATTATTCACTGATTGGTTCTCTGATTTATGGTAATTTTCTTTGACCGATTTTCGAATTTAGTTTTTAGAATATCTCCTCATAATTTATTTTTGACGTTTACCCATAAATTGTCGAGTTAGATCGATTGAAGGACAAAGAGTCAAAGAACAAAGACTGTTTGGGCGTCGAATCGTATTCATAGGTGAAAGCGTCGAAATAAGGTAAGGGGTGAGAGAGCGTTTGAATTCATGAGTATAATATATTATGAGATGAACGGGAAAACCGTATTTCCCAACGATTCATCCGGGGCTTGCTACGTACGGTAGTTGCCCTTTGAGAGATAAATTGATTAATTTGAAATATGAGAATTGTGAGGTTAAAATATGAAATAGAAATTTTTATAAGGTGTTGATTGATTTAATTTTCGATACTTGTGTGGTAGTTGATATTTGTTATTATTGTGATGTTGGATGTTGAATGAAATTATGTGTACATGTTTGCTTAGATGAAATTATGTGATGTGATAATAAAATATGGATGCATGGTTTGATATATGCTTACGTGATGATAATGATGATTTTTGATTGATGATAGTGATGTTATAAAATTGTGATGAGTTTATACGATGATCATGATTATTTATGATTAATGATATTATAAAATTGTGATGAAAATATTGAAGTACCCCATACTTGATGAGATAGTGATGATTCTTAAATATGGTGCTCTTAATGAAGTAGTCTAAGCTAACTAGGGGAGAAAATAAATATTGTGAATTGTGAAGTGAAGATTATTTTGTCATCATATAGGTAGGGCCTGACAAGCCTAGTGATTCTGGGGAAGTACAACTGAATGAGCCTGATCGTGGAGGGCTACAGTCGAACTGTAAAGTAAGACTGATAGACCTTGGGGGTACACCTAGTGGGGAATTCCTAAGTGGATTAGTGGGTTATTCCCTAAGGCCGGGAGCTACCGTGCAACACAAGAGTACCCCGATCGTCGCGTATATGTGTCTCGGGTTGAGTTGAGGGGATCTATGAGGACTTGGCCATTCATGAATTGTCCGTCCACTCTTGTAGTGGCATAGTATCAGGCCTCCTAACCAAGTACTTCAGAGTTAGAATGGTACCACATTGTGAAGTAGAGTCTAAGCTCATGCATAGCATTGCATTTCCTTGTGATTGTTTTGTTGTGATTGATGTGTTTCAAAGGTAATATTAATTAGATGATTTGATGCATATTATAATGAGATCATTATTTTACTTTGGTGACTTTGATGTTATAGTATGATACTATTTAATTAAATATTTTGATATATCGTAAAGTGATTATGATACGGTTCTATTATGATTGTTTGCGTGTTCTTCTTACTCATATTATACTATTAACATGATTTCAAAACTCACCTCCTTCGTTGTTTGTGTTTGACTGGCTGGGCCCTGCGTTTGCGAAATCGCAGTTATTACAGGTTAATGAGTCTTGAAGTTCAAGTTTGGGAGGAACCTCGCTCTGATAGGTGATACCGGGAATAAGGGTTTTAATTTGTATTTTACTTATTTAATTTGAATCAAATTTATAGGAATATAATATAAATTAATATATATATATATTATTTTGGGATTTAGGGTGTCACAATATGCTTCTAGGAAATTGAAGATTCATGAGAGGAACTACCCTACCCATGACCTAGAACTAGCAGCAGTTGTCTTTGTACTTAAGATGTGGAGACATTATTTATATGGATCTAGATTTGAGGTTTTTAGTGACCATAAGAGCCTTAAGTATCTTTTTGATCAGAAGGAGTTGAACATGAGACAACGTAGGTGGATGGAATTTCTTAAAGATTTTGATTTTGAGCTTAACTATCATCCTGGGAAGGCCAATGTAGTGGCTGATGCCTTGAGTACGAAGACTTTGAGTGTGTCCGCTTTAATGGTTAAGCAGAGTGAGTTGTTGAACCAGTTTAGAGACCTTAGTTTAGTTTGTGAAGTGACACCAAAAAGTATTAAATTGGGCATGTTGAAGGTAACTAGTGGACTATTGGAAGAGATTGAAAAGAGTCAGAAGTTGGATTTATACCTTTTAGATAAGTTACAGTCAACTGACCAAGGGAGAGAACCTGACTTTAAAATAGGTGTGGATGGAATTTTGAGATTTAAGGAGAGGATTTGTGTTCCCGATGTAGAGGAGTTAAGAAAGATGATCTTAGAGGAAGGACATAGGAGTTGTCTAAGTATTCACCCTGGAGCCACAAAGATGTATAAGGACCTCAAGAAGATATTTTGGTGGCCTAAAATGAAAAGAGATGTTGCTGAATTTGTGTATGCTTGTTTGACTTGCCAAAAATCTAAGGTAGAACACCAAAAACCTTCAGGTTTGATGCAACCTTTGAGTATCCCCGAAGGGAAGTGGGATAGTATCTCTATGGACTTTATTGTAGGCTTACCTCGAACTCCAAAAAGGTACAATAGTATTTGGGTTATTGTGGATAGATTAACTAAATCTGCTCACTTTATTCCGATAAACATAACTTATTCTATGGAAAGGTTAGTTGAAATATACATAAAGGAAATTGTGAAGTTGCATGGAATCCCATCAAGTATAGTCTCAGACAGAGACCCTAGGTTTACCTCTAAGTTTTGGCAAGGTTTACAAAGCGCTTTAGGTACGAACCTTAGGATGAGTTCAGCCTACCACCCACAGACAGATGGTCAAACTGAGCGAACCAATCAATCCCTAGAAGACTTGTTGAGAGCTTGTGTGTTGGAACAAAATGGAAGTTGGGATAGCTTTTTGCCACTTATAGAGTTTACCTATGACAATAGTTTCCACTCTAGCATTGGAATGGCCCCTTTTGAGGCGTTGTATCGGAGAAGATGTAGGACCCCTCTGTGTTGGTTTGAGACGGGTGATAACCTTGTATTAGGACCTGAGATTGTTCAACAAACTACTGATAAAGTAAAAATGATTCAGGAAAAAATGAGAGCATCTCAAAGTAGGCAAAAAGGTTACCATGATAAAAGAAAGAAAAACCTCGAATTTCAAGAAGGTGATCATGTATTTCTGAGAGTTACTCCAACAACTGGGGTTGGTCGGGCATTAAAAATGCGAAAGCTTACAACTCGGTTTATAGGACCTTACCAAATTCTCAAACGTGTCGGTAACGTAGCATATCATATCGCGTTGCCTCCGTCTCTTTCTAATCTCCATAGTGTCTTTCATGTGTCTCAACTTCGCAAGTACATTTTCGATCCCTCACACGTGATTGAGTCAGACAAGGTCCAAATAAAAGAGAATCTAACTTTTGAGACCTTACCGCTACAGATTGAGGACCAAAAGACCAAAGAATTAAGGGGTAAGGCGATTTCATTGGTTAAGGTTGTCTGGGGAGGTGCTACTGGTGAAAGTGCTACGTGGGAGGTCGAAAGCCAGATGCGCGATTCTTATCCCGAACTATTTCCGTCAGGTAAATTTCGAGGACGAAATTTTCTTCACCAGGGGGAGAAATGTAGCACCCCAATTTCTCGTTACCTTATTTTAAATAGTATAATAATACAATATTATATTTTATTTTTATTTTTATATATGAGTGTTAATATGTGTTCTAATCTCTTTAGGTGTGTCTATGTGTTTGCCTTAGTAATTGATTTAAATCATTATTTTAATTGATTGTAACTTAATAAAATAATATATATATATATATATATATATATATATATATATATATATATATATATATATATATAATAAAATACTGTAAGGAGTGAAATTGTGTTGCTATATTAATTTATTATTTAGCACTAATAGAGTGAGTTATTAATAATAATAATAATAATATTAATAATAATAATAATAATAATAATAATAATAATAATAATAATAATAATAATAATAATAATAATAATAATTCTAATAGTGAGAATGGGCATGCCATGAAAAGCCCATGTTTTCTAGCAGGCCTTGATCACAAACCCTACCTTACCAACATATATATATATATATTATAGAAATCATAGGCTAATAGATTAAAATCTTGCCGACTTCCCATTCCAAGCACTGTTGTCGTGCTTTCCATTCCAACCACAAAGCACATACATTAATAATTTCCAAAAACAAGCCATATAAATTGCTAAATTCCAAAAAAAGAAGAAAAGAGAGATTGGTGGTTCCCGTATTGCCTCCAGCCTTGTTTCCTTAACCAAATATCAGGAACACTTTCCCAATTGCATCAATTATATTAAAAATAGAGCACTTATATCAGTATAGGGCTGTTGATCAAAGCAGGGTAATGTTGGATAGTGTGTATGCAGTCCTAGATATTATATCGAATTATACGAGTACATAACATATATGCCGTTATTTCAATTTTTAGTAATATCTAAGCGTATGATCAGATCATCGTAACACATGATGTTAGCGTATGTTTTTCCTTTTTCTTTAGCGTGCGCTTTTGGTCGACATTAAACAAAAAATTTCTAGTGTTGAAGTGCTTGAATCCACCATCTCGAGAATGCTATTAGTTCTCCGGTGCACTATTTTTGCACAACTTTCTCCATAATTACTCATTTCGAAATAAATACAAAAAAGAGATAAAAATGAAAAGAAAGGTGAGAACAAAATGAAGAAGTGTTTGAATATATCATTTGGTGAATTACAAATAATTTTATGTCACATCTTTGTTACATGATATTCACTATTACCACCCACTTCAACCCGTATTATTATAAAAAGAGAGAAAAAATTTCACATGATCGTTTTGGAGTTGGTTTCACTCAAATCGGACTTATGGCGAAGAAGAACGGTGCAAACTAAGGAATTTTAAAAATGGAGAAGTCGGGTACTTTAGAGAGAAATTTGGATGGTTAAAAATATGAGGAAATATGTTTACTTGACTACCTAAATGAATAAAACAACATACAAAAATTTGGACGAAAACAGACAAAACTTTCCGTAACAATCATCAAAAATTGATGTCAAACTATATGTTGTTGTCCAACTCCCTTCCCCCATTTTTTCGTTTTATTTTATTAACAATTAGGGTTCACACATGGGTCAAACACATTGGTCCCTTTATTTTTTTATAAAGAAAACCAATAAATACTAAAACTAATATTTTAATATTTTTTTAACATATATAATAATAATAAAGTTTGCTATATATAATAATAATAATAATAATAATAATAATAATAATAATAATAATAATAATAATAATAATAATAATAATAATAATAATAATAATAATAATAATAATAATAATAATACTAAAACTAGTGTATGTTAACTATACATATATAATAATAAAATTTATATCATACTCCTATAAAATTTGCAGCGGATAAATAAAAATATATTTCCCAGAAAATAAAAACTTTATATTTAGTTTAGGATATCACGTTTCTCAAAAATAAAAATAAAAACACTTTAAACTTATTTTATTCATTAAAATAGTTCAATCTCGATAAGTTTGATTTAAGTATAATTATTTGATTTAATTGTAAAAACTTACTAGTACTTTTAAGGTTTTCATACAAAAATTCGATTCAAATTGAATAAGTAAAATACAAATTAAAACCCATATTCTCAGTATCACCTATCAGAGCGGGGTTCCTCCCAAATTTGAACTTGAAGACTCATTAACCTATAATAACTACGATTTCGCAAACGCAGGGCCCAGCGAGTCAAATACAAACAACGAAGGAGGTGAGTTTCGAAATCATGATGACAGTATAATACAAGTAAGAAGAACATGCAAACAATCATAATGGTACTGTATCATTACACAAATATTCCATCAAGAAAATATCACATTCAAAGGTCAAAATCACTCAAGGAAAATCAATAGATTTCACTGTAACATCAAATTGTCAAAGAGAAATTATCACCACAGACGATACATATTAATAACAACAAAACAATTACAATAAAATGCAATACTATGCATGAGCTTAAACTCTACTTCACAATGTGGTACCATTCTAACTCTGAAGTGCTTGGTTAGAAGGCTTGATACTATGCCACCATCCCGGTGGACGGACAATTCAAATTGGCCATGTCCTCATAGATCCCCTCAACTCAACCCGAGACATATATACGTGACAGTCGAGGTAAACGTATGTTGCATGGTAGCTCCCGACATTTGGAGTGCGACCTCCAAGTCACCTAGGAATTCCCCACCCGAATACCTCAAAGGTCTAACAATCTTGACTTAAGGCTCGACAATAGACCGCCACAATCAGGCTCATTCAGTTGTACTTCCCCTGAATCACTAGGGTTGTCAGGCCCTACCTATATGATGACAAAATAATCTCCACTTCACAAATTATCAATATTTATTTTCTCCCCTCGTTGGCCTATGGTACTCCATTGAGGCCTTCGTCTCAAACTCAATTTGGAATCACAATATTCTCATCACAATTTATAACATCACTATCATTAACCACACGTCATCACATATACCTATCACAATCTTATAACATCAATATCATCGATCATACACCATCACATTGACTTATCACAAATATATAACATCATTATTATTAATTATACATCCTCATAATCACATAAAACTTATCAAAATGCATCCACCTTTTATTATCACATCGCCTAAACATGTCTAATCAAACATATACATAAAATTCATTCGACATCTAATATCACAATAATATCAAATGCCCAACATTTAACGAAATTAAATCAAACATCACAATAATATTTAATATCACACATTTAACAATAATGAATCAAATATCATAATAATATCAACTGCCACACATTTAACGAATCAATAAACACCTTATAAGTATTTCTATTCCATATTTTAATCTCACAAATTCCATTTTGCATATTAATTAATTTATCACTCAAAGGGTTACTGCCGTATGTAGCAAGTCCAAAATGAATCGTTGGGAAATACGGTTTTCCTGTTCATCTCAAATTATATTATACTCATAAATTCAAACGCTATCTCACCCCTTACCTTATTTTGACGCTTTCACACAAGAGTACGATTCCAAAAGCAAACAATCTATGTTTTTTGACTTTTAGTCCTTCAATTGATCTAACTCGGCAGTTTATGGGTAGACGTCAAAAATAAATTATGAGAAAATACTCTAGAACTAACTTTCGAAATTCGGTCAAGGAAAATTACCATAAATTAGAAAACCAATCAATGGATAGTATAGCCACTTTTCACACGATCATTTTGGCATTGGTTTCACTCAAATTGGTACGGTGAAGAAGAACGGTTAAAAATAACGAATTCTGTAAATGGAGAAGTCGAGTGTTTTAGGAAGAAATTCGGGTTGTTAAAAATCTGGAAAATTATATGTAATACAATAGCTAAATGAGTAAAATAACATACTGAATTTGGATGAAGACGGAGAAACTTTTACGGAACAGTTATCGATCACCGGTGTCAAACGATAGGTTGTTATTGTGTTTACTCTTTGGTTCTACGGCTGCTCGTTCAAATCCCTTCGCTTTTCTTTGTTTTGTTTTATTTTAGTAAAAATCAGGGTTCACAAAGTCTCTTTATTTATGTTTTTGTTTTACTATTATTATTTTCATTTTGTTAAAATAAAATTAATAATTATTTAATATCCTTCTTAATATTCCTCCAAGCCCCATTTAATTTTACAAATGTTACTAATATTTTATAAATTAGAGTAATTAAAATAATCAATATAAAAAAAACATATTACTAATGACTGAAACTTTCTCATTCAAAATAATCCCTACAATTATACTTATTTCTCAAAATATTCATATTATAATAACACCATCATATTAGAAAATAGTCAAAATTATAAAATAAATAGATATAACAACAATATTTTATGTTAATTACTAAATCATAATATATATATAACCACAATTCCAAAATAAGTATATAAAAACAAAGAAAATCGAACACAATATTACTACGATCTAGAAATAATTATTTATAGAATAAATAATTAAAATAAGATATATTTAGAAATAATTAAAATAAGAGATACTTAAAATGATTAAAATATAAATATGTACACACTTAACATTAGTCAAACATATAAGAAAATATCATATTAATTACCAACTCACATATACACTTAAAATCATATAAAATCTTGTCCTTTAAAATATTACACTAAAATACTATTATTTTTAGAAAAATATATAAAAT
>JBBPBR010000004.1:47336187-47348267 GCA_037974775.1 Cicer pinnatifidum
GTTAACTATGCATATATTTATTTTGGCATGTATTAATGATTTTATTTTTTTCTTCTTCATTTAAACCTTTTTAAATATTATTTTTTTATATAATTTTATCTAAAATTCACTTTTTTATAAACATTTTCAAGAAATTTTCAATGTGGGCGATTTTATTGTAGTTTAAGAAAGAGTTTAATTTGTATACATTGGTGTAAAATGTTTTACATAATTAATAAATCGTGATCAATCATCTGAGTGAGTTTTTAAATAGTTATTAAAAAAGTAAAAATTAATAAAACCATAGTGATTAATTGATCATGTAAAAACTTTTTAATATGATAGTATATATAAATTAAATTTTTCATGAAATATTCAATTTTTATATTTAGAAAAACTAAAATTATAATAAAATAAATGAATATAAAATTTATTGAGTAAATTAAAAATGAATGACTTATTTATGTAGAGAAATCTGAATTTTTTCATTTGAGGCTAGTTTTTAAAATAAAAATATTTATTTTTGGGTTACCATAATCAATATTAATGTACATATATTAATTCTTAAAAAAATTAACCTAATTAGACACTTTATAAACATAAGTGTTTAGAGAAAATGAGAAAGAGAGTCGACTCACTCATTTTAACATAGACGACTCTAACGCTAAACAAAGTTTTTCTAGTGATGAAGTGCTTGAATCCACCATCTGGAGAATGCTATTGGTTCTCCGGTACACTATTTTTGCACAGCTTTCTCCATAATTACTCATTTCGAAATAAATACAAACAAGAGATAAAAATGAAAGGAAAGGTGAGAAGAAATTGGAGAAATGTTTGAATCTATCATTTGGTGAATTACAAATAATTTTCTGTCACATCTATGTTACACGATATTCACTATTACCACCCACTTCAACCAGTATTAATATAAAAATAGAGAAAAAATTTCACATGATCGTTTTGGAGTTGGTTTCAATCAAATCGAACTTACGGTAAAGAAGAACGATGCAAACTAAGGAATTTTAAAAATGGAGAAGTCGGGTATTTTAGAGAGAAATTTGGATGATTAAAAATATGAGGAAATATGTGTATTTGAATACCTAAATGAATAAAACAACATACCAAAATTTGGACGAGAAAAGGAAAAAATTTCCGTAACAATCATCGATCATCGGTGTCAAACTATATGTTGTTGTCCAAAACGAGCTAAAATAGACATTTTTTTAAATACCAAAATAAAATAAATAATTAATTACTTGAAAACACGTTACCAAACCAATACCTTGGTAGTTGCTTTAAGACGTAGAAGACTTAAACAACACACTTGTTGACACTCGCTAAGCGACAAAACTAGGTGGTTGCCCCATGTACATCTTTCTTGTAAGTCATCATGCAAGAAGGAATATATTTCACATCTAATTCGAACAAAGGCCATAAATGCTTGGCAACAAGAGACATAAGACTGTCAACAGATGAAATTTTAGCAACCATCACATATCTGCATGCTAAAAGAGAAGTCAATTCCTTAGTATATTTCTTAGACTCTAGAAAATAGTCCATCAACTTTTGCTTATGCTATTTGTGACGGAAAATCTCTTTCAAAAAAGTATAATTGTGAATTAAATTGTCGGATATTTCATTAATAAATTTTAGAAAGTTTCACACCTCATTCGCAGTCTTGCAATGAATTAATAATAAATATCCAAGTCCTCTTATCAAATGTACCAACAATTAAGGCCAAGATGCATTAACCCCATACCATTGTTTCCTGTGACACCAAAAATCCCAAAATAATATATATAATAATTTATATTATATTCTTATGAAAATTGCAGCAGGTAAATAAAAATATATTTTCAAGAAAATAAAAACTTTATATTTAATTTAGGATATCACGTTTCCCAAAAATAAAAATAAAAACCCTTATTCCTGGTATCACCTATCAGAGCGTGGTTCCTCCCAAACTTGAACTTCAAGACTCATTAACCTGTAATAACTGCGATTTCGCAAACGCAGGGCCCAGCCAGTCAAACACAAACAACGAAGGAGGTGAGTTTTGAAATCATGTTAATAGTATAATATGAGTAAGAAGAACACATAAACAATCATAATAGAACCGTATCATAATCACTTTACGATATATCAAAATATTTAATTAAATAGTACTATCATATTATAGCATCAAAGTCACTCAAGTAAAATAATCATCTCATTATAATATGCATCAAATCATCTAATTATTATTACCTTTGAAACACATCAATCACAATAAAACAATCACAAGGAAATGCAATGTTATGCATGAGCTTAGACTCTACTTCACAAAGTGGTACCATTCTAACTCTGAAGTACTTGGTTAGGAGGCCATGATACTATGCCACTATCCTGGTGGACAGAAAATTCAAATTGGCCCTGTCCTCATAGATCCCCTCAACTCAACCCGAGACACATATACGTGACAGTCGAGGTAAACGTGTGTTGCATGGTAGCTCCCAACATTTGGAGTGCTACCTCCAAGTCACCTAGGAATTCCCCACCAGAATACCTCCAAGGTCTAACAATCTTGCCTTAAGGCTCGACAGCAGACCGCCCCGATCAGGCTCATTCAGTTCACATAATCACTAGGCTTGTCAGACCCTACCTATATGATGACAAAATAATCTCCACTTCACACATTCACAATATTTGTTTTCTCCCCCCTTTAGCTTAGACTACTCCATTAAGAGCACCATATTTAAGAATCATCACTATCTCATCAAGTATGGGGTACATCAATATTTTCATAACAATTTTATAATATCATTAATCATAAATAATCATGATCATCGTATAAACTCATCACAATTTTATAATATCACTATCATCAATCAAAAATCATCATTATCATCATTTAAGCATATATTAAACCATGCATCCATATTTTATTATCACATCACATAATTTAATCTAATCAAACATGTACACATAATTTCATTCAACATCTAACATCACAATAATAACAAATATCGACTACCACACAAGTATCGAAAATTAAATCAATCAACACCTTATAAAAATTTATATTTCACATTTTAATCTCACAATTCACATATTTCAAATTAATCCATTTATCTCTCAAAGGGCTACTGCCGTACGTAGCAAGCCCTGGATGAATCTTTGGGAAATACGGTTTTCCCGTTCATCTCACAATATATTATACTCATGAATTCAAACGCTCTCTCACCCCTTACCTTATTTTGACGCTTTCATACACAAATACGATTCCATGAGCAAACAACCTTTGTTCATTGACTCTTTGTTCTTCAATCGATCTAACTCGACAGTTTATGGGTAAACGTTAAAAATAAATTATGCGAAAATAGTCTAAAAACTGATTTCGAAATTCGGTCAAAGAAAATTACCATAAATCAGAAAAACCAATAAGTGGATAATATAGCCACTTTTCACACGGTCGTTTTGGCGTTGGTTTCACTAAAATCGGACTTACGGTGAAGGAGAACGGTGTAAAATAAGGATTTCTGTAAACGGAGAAATCGGGTATTTGAGGGAGAAATTCGGGTTGTTAAAAAACTAAAAAATTGTATTTAATTGAATAGATAAATGAGTAAAACAACATACTGAAATTTGGATGAAAACAGAGAAACTATTATGGGACAGTTATGGATCGCCGGTGTCAAACGATACGATTATTGTTGGTTTCCTCTTGATTTTAGTGGTGTTGGCCGTAAGCTTCCTTGTTTGTTCTTCTATTTTGTTTTATTAACAATTTAAATCATTTACCCACATGGGTCAAGCCCATTAAACTCCTTTTAGGTTTTACTATTACTATTTTATTTTATTAAAAATAAAAAACACAATTTCATTAATAAAACATTATTAATATTTCAAAACTAATAATTTATAAAATACCTTTAAAATACATTAATAACCGAAACTCTCATATTCTAATTAATCACTATAATTACACTTATTTTTCCAAATACTTACGTTAAATTACTACGTCAGAAAATATTTAAAATTACAAAATAAATAAATATATAAAATCAACACTTTATATTAATTACTATTTCAAAATAAACAAATATAAAATCATGATGCCATAACATGTATATAAAAATAAAGAGAATAAAACACAATAGTACCACTATCTCAAGATAATTATTTTTAAAATGAATAATTAAAATTAAATATATTTAAAATTAAATAAATATAATTAAGTACACTTTCAATATTAGTTAAACGCAAAAAGAATGTTATTTTAATTGGGTGCACGTTTATACACGTAAAATGACATAAAATCTTATTCTTCAAAATATTACACTAAAATATTATTACTTTAAAAAATATATATATAGCATAATAATATTTATTATTTATATCGTTCGTTTAATATAATGTGTATCAAACTAGCACATCATAGAAAACATTCGTATAACAAAAATTACTAACAAAATTTATCGACATATATTCTAAAATAATTTTAACATCAAATTAATTATTTAAATTCCTATTTAATTAATAAAATAATTTATTAGCAAATTTAGGGTGTTACATTTCCCTCAAATCCTTTAGGCATATTTCTGTTAAATGTCCATCATTTCCCATTCCTCCAAGACTAACTTCAACAAGATACGTTGAATGCGTACATTTCTCACCGTCTCTGTCATGCTTGATGTCGGCGAGTTTGGAGGATGTAATAATAAACTCGGTAATAAACTTCTTAGAACACCATCATTAGTATTTTCAATCTCATGTGACATCATTTCACCAATAACACCACAATGGAACATGTGATTTCTACTTGAAACCTCACTAGGATACCCCGTAACACCTCTAAACTCCACCAAAGCACATGACAGTTGAGCCTATGTACTCGAGACTAAATCTCAATGACTTACTAAAATAAATCTTAATATGATTAGTCTAAGAAATTACAATTTCTGGAAATTACTATGCATTATTTCGTAAGATAAAGAAAGAAGTAAAAAGATAGGAATTGTAAAGAGATTAAGTTACACTAAAGGAAATTTAGAGGAGAAGCAAAGGATTGAAATAGGCTAAATACGTAACCTTAGTTAACAGTTTGAAAAATTAAATTTAACTTGTTTAGAAATATAGAAGCAATAAGTAGTATTAGATCAAAATTATAATAATTGAAAAAAAAAGTTAATGTGAGTAATTCAAAATTTAAAACAGTTAGTAATTACGGTTATTCTAGTTGCACTACTAAATTAATGTATACAGTTCATCCACAACAAGTTTTGGATGAGTGACAAGGAACATATAATAAATTGTATTTTTTTTTTAACCTACTAGTCAAAATTAAAATATATAACTTGCTAATCGAAAATTTATTTTTAACTATTCACATTAAACAAGATAGCATAAAATCATAGTTAGGCGTACAAGCCACAAGTCCACTCAATAAGTAATTAAGGTAGTCAAGTCAACAGTTACAAATAATTTCATGGTTTATTTAATCATTTAGGTAGAAAATTATTATCAACAACACAATCGAAGTAAGCAACAACAAATAGTAAAATAGTAATTTCACAAATCATGTTTAATTACACAAAATCATATAACACATAATACAACATAAAACAAAAATTTGATAGTGAAAATAATTAATATAAATAAGCAAACACATTGACATGATTGACATTTGATTAACACAAAATCGACACTCGATCCACTCGGTCTGATTGGACAGACCAACTCTGATACCACTAATACGACACCCTAAACCCAAATTAAAATAAAAAGTAAAATGCACTAGTTTTTAAAGAGATTCGCAGCAGTTCCAAAATAGAGTATATATTTTTTTTTTTAAAAAACTTTAAGGTTCAAGAGGTCACATTCGCACTTACAGAAAATGCTTGCATAAAAATTTTCAACAAAAAAATCCTTTAATATCGAATATAGTTGATGTTTATTAAATAAATATTTTTGATATAAAAACAAGTTCTAAACTTAGAGACAATTAATTTCTACATCTGAATAACCGATAAAAATAACTCAATTGATCAATCAAATTTACAAAAATCTAAATACTTCATAACTCAACAAAATACGACAAATTACACCCACCCAATATCACCTATTCAGAGCGTGGATCCCCAATCGATAACCTGAAATAATTGCGCTTTCGCAAGCGCCAAACACAAGCAATGAGGGGTGAGCTTCGAAAACATGTAATAGTATAAAATAATTGAGAAGAACACGTAAAATATATTAAACACCGTATCATATCATATCACAACCAACAAGAATAATCAAGGTAAAACATTGATACAATCCACAACATCAAGTAAGTAAATACACAAATCAAGTAATGTTATGCATGCTTTTATACTCTAGACTCCTCCTCTTTCTTTGTTACCATTCTAACTCTGAAGTACTTTGTTAGGAGGCTTGATACTATGCCACCACGCAAATGGACGGACAATTCAAAGTGGTCATGTCCTCATAGATCCCCTCAACTCAACCCGATACACATATATGTGACAGTCGAAGTAAACGTGTGTTGCGTGGTAGCTCCCGATATTTGGAGTGCTACCTCCAAGTCACCTAAGAATTCTCCACCCGAATACCTCTAAGGTCTAACAATCTTGCCTTAAGGCTCGACAACAGACCGCCACGATCAGGCTCATTTAATTGTACTTCCCTGAAATCACTAGGCTTGTCAGGCCCTACCTATATGATAACAAAATAATCTTCACTTCGCAGATTCTCAATATTTATTTTCTCCCCTCATTGGCCTATGATACTCCATTAAGACCGTCATCTCAAACACAAATTTATAGCATCACTATCATCAATCATACATCATCACATAGGCTTATCAAAAATTTATAACATCATTATTATTAAGTATACATCATCATAATCACATAAACTTATCAAAATGAATTCACTTTTTATTATCAAATCACATAAATATGTCTAATCAAATATATACATAAAATTCATTCGACATCCAATATCACAATAATATCAAATATCTCACATTTAATAAAAATAAATCAAATATCATAATAATATCAAATACCACAAATTTAACGAAGTTAAATCAATCAACACCTTATAAATATTTCTATTCCATATTTTAACCTCACAATTCCCATATTTTTACATTAATCAATTTATCACTCAAAGGGCTACTGCCGTATGTAGCGAGCCCCGGATGAATCATTGGAAAATATTGTTTTCCCGTTCATCTCACATTATATTATACTCATGAATTCAAACGCTATCTCACCCTTACCTCAATTTGTCGCATTCATAAGATATAAGGACCATAATAATATTCAGCAACCATGAGATGTCGACAACACGCAACGAATGAGTCCAAAAGCATCGACAAATTTGCAGAGTCAATGAAACATGGCTGATAATTTACATGGACTATACAAATCAATGTTACATAATTAATAAAAATATTAAGAGAATAAACATATTCGAAATGAAGTGAAACAAGTTATCAAAAAAAGTGTCACCGACGTGTTGGAGCACTAATAGGGTCCGACATCAACTTCCCCGAAACAGACAAACGAGTAGTGCTTCTTGAAGGTTTTGACGAGAAGAATCCAAAAACGATATCAAAAAATTGAACCCTCGTTTCATGGGTCCTTTCCAAATTCTAAAAAGAGTCGGGTACGTTGCTTACCAATTGGCTCTTTCGCCACAATTGTCTAATCTTCACGACGTATTTCATGTTTCTCAACTGCGAACATATGTGTCGGATAATTCACATGTGATAGCTCCTGAGTCAGTTCAATTGAAAGATAATTTAATCTTTAAGCCTATACCTACTCGACTTATTGACAAAAGTACTAAGACTCTAAGGAATAAGGTGATCCCATTAGTAAAGGTGGTATAGGAATTGTTAACCTCAGAAGAAGCTATCTGGGAACTTGAGGAAGAAGTCCTACGTCAATATCCAAAGCTTGTGGGTGTAAGTACATAAGCTTCCTTATGTTTGTACAAGTTGCTTCATTTTAGATTTATTCGATCTGACATAAATTTCAGGGACAAAAGAAAATGTAACATCCTAAAATCAAATATTAGAAACAATTAAAATTTCCAATTTTAAAATAATCTAAATTATTATTATTATTATTATTATTATTATATTTGTTGTCATGTGTTTATAATTTTGTTATTAGGACAAAATCATAGTAATAGTAAGAGTGGTAGTATTAATGATTGAATGAAAAAAAAATTAAATAAGAAATCTATATAAATTATGATGGATTATGAATGGATGAGTTGACTGGGCAAGATGTATAAGCCACGTAATGTTAAAACAAACAATCCACTTGGATGGCAGTGAATATAGGTGATTTGTTGCATAATTGGTGACTTTAGTAGGAACAATTCAATCTTTAATCAGCACAACAAAGCAATCCCTTAAAATATGGAACAAAATGCACAATACGTGGAACCGCCATTGGAATATGAACGATTTTAGGATTCATGGTTAAATTATATTATACATATATAAATATAAATTGATGCTCGAAAGAAGAGAAAAAAAATAAAAGAGTATTCGTAATTAAACAAAATTAAAATAGAATATAGAAGTACTTCGTGGTTGTACATCGGCGATAGCGATTAATAGCGGATAATAGAGAGCGAACATTTTTATTAAAGAAGGCTTCAAGGTGAGTAATCACACCCTTTAAACTTTCATGGTACATTTATTTTGGAAATTTAGAATGGAAAAAGAGTTAGATATTATGAAAGGTATTTTCTTATAAAAATATATTTTGTCGAAAACCTAACTCTATTAAAATTAGAATTCCATGAACTATAATAATAGATTATGAATTGATTTGTTTACTATTGCTTGTTGGATTACCGTTTTTATGATTGTTTGAATATATACTCTTTAAAAAGATTGTTTTATTATATTTTCTTGAATGATTGTTGTTATTATATATTCAAATGAAATATTATATTATAAATATGATTTTATGAATATAGTTGTTAAAATATGAATTATTTGGATTGTATGCGTTTGAGACATATATATTCTTTAAAAAGATTATTTTATTATATTTTCTTGAATGATCATTGTTATTATATATTCAAATGAAATATTATATTATAAATATGATTTTACGAATATAGTTGTTGAAATATAAATTATTTGGATTGTATGTGTTTGAGAAATATATATTCTTTACAAAGATTGTTTTATTATATTTTCTTGAAAGATCATTGCTATTATATATTCAAATGAAATATTATATTATAAATATGATTGTTAAAATTATGAATGATTTTGATTGGGTGTGCTGGAGATGGGTCTTGTACCCCACATATTGACGAGTATTAAACTTCACAAAGAGATGAAGTTTAAACTCCACATGGATGGGTCTTGGACCCCACATATTGATGGGTTTTAAACTTTACAAAGAGATGAGGTTTAAACTCCACATGGATGAGTATTAAATTTCACAAAGAGATGAGGTTTAAACTCCACATGGATGGGTCTTGGACCCCACATATTGATGAGTTTTAAACTTCACAAAGAGATGAGGTTTAAACTCCACATATGGATGAGTATTAAACTTCACAAAGAGATGAGGTTTAAACTCCACATAGATGAGCCTTGTACCCCGCATATTGATGAGTTTTAAACTTCACAAAGAGATGAGGTTTAAATTCCACATATGGATGAGTGTTAAACTTCAAAAAGAGATGAGATTTAAACTCCACACAGATGGGTCTTGTACCCCACATATAGATGAGTTTAAACTCCACAATGAGATGAAGTTTAAACTCCACACAGATGGGTCTTGTACCCAACATTGGATGAGCTGGTGCTCCACATGATTTCATAATACTCACTTTGCAGAAGTAGTATATCTCCATCAGTGAATTAATTGATTATTTTTGTGGAATAAATGTGTATATTGGAATTATCTGATTATAATAGATGTGAATTATCGTTAATTTATTTGATGAGTTTTTATTAATTATTGGAAGTAGTTGGTTATTATAGAGAAATCTTAGTTATATCACGAATAGTTCTAAAGAATATTTTTGGATGGAGGCGGGTTCCATGATCGACTTTTCCGGTTACCGCTCCGGCTGAGAATAATACTTGTTTTGAAATTGTGTATTATTCACTAGGATTTTGTATCTCATTAAAGTGTTGTTTTTAGATACTGAGACCGTTGGAGACGTCGAGAGTTAAGAAGTCCTATCTCCTTTGAGAAGAGTGATTTCCTTCGATTAGGTTAGTAGATCAAGAATAAGTAGACATAATATCTACATTTTATTTTATGTCGGGATTAGATACTATTTTCCCAATTTTAGATATTTAATTATTAAATATTTTTCAGTTGTAAGGATAATTTTTTGAGATTTCATAACATTACTTCTTTTTAATTATTTATTATTTATTACAGTACTTTATTCTCTTATATAATTCTTACAACTCTAGCGTTATTACCTCAATTTTTATACCCCCGTAACTAGGGGTTACATGCCCTACCTATATGATGACAAAATAACCTTCACTTCACAATTTCTCAATATTTATTTTATCCCCTCGTTGGCCTATGATACTTCATTAAGAGCATCATCTCAAACACAAATTGAAATCACAATTATTTCATCAACTATGGGGTTACTTCAATATTCTCATCACAAATTCACATCACTATCATTAATCATATCTCATCATATAAACTCATGACAAATTTTTAGCATCACTATCATCAAGCATGCATCATCATATAGGCTTGTCACAAATTTATAACATCGTTACTATTAATTATACATCACCATAATCACATAAACGTATCAAAATAAATTCACTTTTTATTATCACACCGCATAAACACATCTAATCAAACATATACATACAATTCATTCAACATCTAATATCACAATAATATCAAATATCACACATTTAATAAAAATAAATCAAACATCACAATAATATCCAATACCACACATTTAACGAAGTTAAATCAATCAACACCTTATAAATATTTCTATTCCATATTTTACTCTCACAATTCCCATATTTTAACATTAATTAATTTATTACTCAAAGGGCTACTGCCGTACGTAGCGAGTCCCAAATGAATTGTTGGGAAATACGGTTTTCCCATTCATCTCAAATTATATTATACTCATGAATTCAAACGTTCTCTCACCCCTTACGTTATTTTGACGCTTTCACACAAGAATACAATTCCACGAGCAAACAACCTTTGTTCATTGACTCTTTGTCCTTCAATCAATCTAACTCGACATTTTATGGGTAAACGTTAAAAATAAATTATTAGAAGATACTCTAAAAACTAAATTCGAAATTCGGTCATGGAAGATTACCATAAATCAGAAACCCAATTAGTGGATAATATAGCCACTTTTCACACGGTCGTTTGGCGTTGGTTTCACTCAAATCGGACTTATGGTGAAGGAGAACGGTGCAAAATAACGAATTCTACAAACGAGTAAGTCGGGTATTTTGGATGAAAGTGGATAAAGTTTTCTGGAATAGTTATCGATCATCGGTGTCAAATTGCTGTGTTTTCTCTTTGGTTTTACGGCTGCCCTTCCAACTCCCTTCCCTTTTTTGTTTGTTTTATTTTATTAACAATTAGGATTCATACATGAATCAAACCCATTGATCTCCTTTTAGGTTTTACTAGTTTTATTTTATTTTATTTTTTTAAAACACAATTTCATTAATAAAGCATTATTACTATTTCAAAACTAATAATTTATAAATAAAAATAATTAATCTTTAAAATACATTAATAACCAAAAATCTCATATTTAAAATAATCCCTATAATAATATTTATTTTTTTCAAATACTCAAATTAAAATATTACCATCATTAGAGAATAGTCGAAATTATAAAATAAATAAATATAACTAAAAATAGAAAATAGTTATAAATAATTGAAATATAACTACGTGCATACTTAACATCAGTCAAGCTTGTAACACCCTAATTTATTGTTATACCTTAATTTATTATTATTATTATAAAGTAGTGATATTTTTTTATACATGTGTTTCTTGTGATGTAATAATTTTTTTACGTGTATTTTTGTTGTCTTTGTAGTT